>RJWH01000197.1:600000-1075451 GCA_004363575.1 Solenodon paradoxus
GAATTAGAATATTTAATAGTGTAGGTGCACCCTTAGAAAAGTGATGTTTACTTTTCTAAATCCCAGTTTCATTACCAATTTATCCAGTTAAATTGGATAGTTGATATTTGATTACTTAATTACAGTCATCTTTGACAGCTGAGTTGATAGGTTTTCATCCTTTGACTTTTCTTGCTGATTCACAGACATACTGGCAGCAGGTAATGGTTTCCTAGGAGAGCCTTTTGATGAAACATTACCTACATATAACAGTGGTCTCTAACGATTAAAAAGTTTTGCTCTTCAATGGATTGATTAAAAAATAGATGTTTAATAAAATAAAAAATGTATTTGTTGCTAATTGATTATAATCATTGAAATAAATCCTGGGCCTTTCTGGAAGGGGCTGCATGTGAAAACATCAGTCCCAAGGAGGGGACAGTAATACTACCTCACTACTACACCTACGATGACTGGTTGTCCAAACACAATGGCCTGTGTAAGTTATGTTTTATAGTACATAGTGATATTATCAATCATGAAGGAATACTTTGAGAAATTTCTTTTTTCCTTCAGAGTGTCTCAGAGTGCTAAATTACTTAACTGCTTTTTTGTGGAGCTGAATTGTGGGACTCGGTATGAAAATTGTAAGCTCTTGCTGGTATACGATCTTTCTGGAAGGTTATTCTATGTCTGAGCAGAGAGAGAGAATGTGTGAGAGAGAATGTGTGAGAGAGAGAGTGTATGTATGTATGTATGTATGTATGTATATGTAAGAGACAGAACGAGTGATGGGCCCTGTAGCATATGAAGAATGCCTGTACCTTCACTTCTTGATAAAACTGTTACATAATCATTTTAGCATATTTGATTTCTAAATCATTGTGCTTATTTTTTTTCAATCTCTAGGAATACTTAAATTTGGTTTGTTAATCCTGTTTTAGAAATGATAATTTTAGGTTATATTTCAGTTATGTCTTATGAAGAAATCTTTCCAGTTTGAAAGATGTTCTAATAATCACATGTTATAACATTTTCTTTATTGTTAAACACCTAAATGTGGAGATGAGGAAAGCCTTGTTTTCTCTCTGTGGTTCAGCTGCTTTTCCATTTGGTATTATCCATTCAAATTTACATTTATCTATTAAAGTTGCCATTTTAAACATTTTTCATGCACAGTAGATTCAAGTTTTGTCTGAAAATATCTCTTGTGCTTTTTTGATTTTGCAGACTTTAAAAGGATTAATCTGGGCAGACATTATGAAAAGGAAATTTTGCATTAAATATATTTTTGGACTGTAGGATAAAAGATAACTGGTTAACCTTGAAGTGACTGTTGTGCACTGGTTGTGCATATGCTTCAAAAACTAACAAAGAGAAAGTTCTATTTGCAAAACAAGTAGACAGTGAACCCAGCTATCTATGCTTTAAAGCATATGTGTTCACTTTTCCAAAGCATTAAAGCAATTGCCGTAGTAGGTTAAAAACTTGGACTTCATTGGGTTTTTATTAATATTCATTTTGAATTGTGTGCACTACCTTTGCTACATCAGTTGGATATCAGTGTTGAAAAATTACCAGTTTTATTTGCTGTTTATAATCTATATGTAGATTAGGATTAAAATGGATTTAATCCATTTTCAAAGATGTGTGAATTTTTCTAAACAGGAACAACTTTACAATATGGATTTTCATAGCGATTAAACCAATTATAACTTTTATTAGCAGTTGAGAGCACATGTTCATATAGCAATGTAAAAATATATTAATGAGTATTTGGTAAATTCCAGCAGCCTTTTACCATTAGCATAATTTTGTGTTGTACAATTAAGTTAAAATTACATCTATAATTTTGGATAACATTCATTGGTTAACAATAAAGTGACAAAAGCTCATGCCTTCAAGGTCCACTGTTTTTATTTAACATGGAATTATTGTATATTTCCTGAAAATTATAATCTCTATTAGACCCCTTGAAGCATCACATCTTAAAAATGAGAAATGGATAGGAAAAATTTCAAAATCTCCCATAGATTTACTTTCGTCCAAATTATACCTCTTTTGTTAATTAAAGTAATAGTGACTGGTAATTCTGTGGAAAAATTAAATCACTAAATTGACTTTTGATAACAAAAATAATTTAGAATTCTAATCATTGCTTAATAGTGTTTATAGTATCTTTTGCTAAGGAAGAAAGTTTCATTGTCATTAAGCTAGCTGTTAAAATACTGATGTTCTTAACTACATTAACTGCATTTATTTAAATACATATTTTTATTTAAAAATGACAATACAGAACAGTTACCATAAATCTGGAAGGTAATTGTCTTTTTCAAAGCTTCTTAACTAAATTTTAACATAAAGATGATGATTATTAAGTGATAAATCTAAGAATAATAAAAACCATGTATCTTCTCAGTTTCTAGTGATAGTTAACTCATTATTTTTATCCTTAAAGGCAGGTAGTGAGTGATTTATTTTCCTATCAGAAAAGAAGAGGGAATTTTATATAACAAAATTTTGCTTTCTCTGGAGTTTTTCTTAATTTTTAGAATACGTTTGTAGTTGTCATAAACTGTGTTGAGCACACTCCTGATTATCATTAGCAGGGAGTTTCCATATTAATGTGAGTAAAAATTAAAAACACCCACCATTGTCTCAGTTTTGGTTACCTTATATTGGTGATGGTTTTAGAAATGAAGTAAAAAATTTTTAGATCCAAAAGCATTCTATTTTCTGTATGCATGAGAAAGAATTAGTATTTTTAAAATCTAAAGCTTAAAATTGAAGTATAAGCAATTACTGCCTTTAGTATTAGTTTACTGATCTGATCACTAAACCAAAAGTTTGGTATCTTTAGTAAGAATAAGAGAAAATGTAAATATGGAGTTACACCGGCAGTTTCCGCTCCAAGTTTGTTCGAAACAAATAGAACTTCAGTGTGTTCTAATTCTGTGCCATTTTCTTTTTCTGGTTGGAAGATAAGCTGACATATTCTAATGTTGCTTATCATGTAGAATGACAGTATTTTAGTGTATTTCAAAAGCTGAGTGGATTTTGCAGATGTTTCAGTATCTTCACAGAATGTCAAGGCATTGTGACTCCACATTCTATGCTGATAGAGGAAAAATCGACACTAGTGTTTCATATATCAAAGCTCATCATATTGACATCCTTGGCTTTTCCAGTTTAATAATCTTGACTCCCATTTTTTTCTAGTAGACCTGCTTTTTAATTCATCTTTCAAAACTTTAAGAGCTTCCATTTTCCCTCTGGAAAGGTCATGACTTCTTGCTTTGTGTTATTAATATCTTGACCCCCCCACCTTAAAACTTTGTAACAAGTGTTTTCTGATGTGAGATTACATATATTGCTTAGGGGTTGAAATATCCATCATTACTTCCCATAGAATTTTAAAGCTAAAGATCATGACTTGAGCTGATTACTCCATGGCACAACTTTTAAATTCAAGTTTATGTTTGGCTTGGGCGTTCCCTAGCTACTAAATGGTTCCAGGTGCTTATTTAATGAGCTTCATCTAGCCCCAACAAGCTTTTACTAGGTACATGCTATATTCTAGGTGATAGAAACAAGTTTAGAATAAAACTACCTTAAAATATGGAATTTTTAAGTTTGTCTTAAATTTTAGGTCATTTGCAGTAATCTCTTACAATACTATCTTTCTTTTAAAAAAGGTAGCAACACCATTTTGTTGATTCTTATTATTTGTATGCCCAGATTCCTCCATGCTTATGTTTGGTCAGTTGCTTCTATCCATGTAATTTATTTTCATTACTTTGTTCTAATTGTTTGCTTTTATTTAATGGTCATCTAAAATATTTAGATTCCCTTTGATCTTTATGCATGACTTTTAGTTTGCTCCTAAAGTAGTAATACTGGTTTTAGTTTACTTTTTACCAAGGCTACATAGTCAAATGCTCATCTTCTTAGTGATATTATGACATCAGAATTTGAGTTTATGTGATGATCCTTGGAAAAATTCCGTTTGAAAAATGCATTATCTGAAATTCTTGCACTGTTTAAACCATGATATCCCTTTTAATTTTTTGCCATTTAAGATGTTTTATCTTATTGGAGACCTAGAAATGCATGCATGTTTCAGACTCATCAGGTGATAACCCCTCACTCCTGTTCCTTTATTTATATTGAAAAGCCTATGAATTCTAGTCTAGTGTTTGAATTTTGTAATTATTAAATTTACATTTTAGCCGTTTTGGATAAAAGACTTGTGTGATGAGGGAAATTACTGTAACAAGGAAAATCAGCAGAGAAAAAGCAGTGACTTGATAGAGAATGAAAATGCACAGTATAGCTTACTCAAGTAAACTTACTTGCTGAAAAATCAATTTTCATTTTCGCAGGTCACATTTTAAACACTGGTTAATATTGAAAAGATATCCTAAAAAATAAAGTGCCTAATTTTAAAAGTTTTCCTAGTTTTATAAGGAAGTCTTCTTTTATACCCAGTCGACAAACCAGTCAAGCATAGGAAGTATTAGTATCTATTTTAGACACAATAATCTCTCACCTGTGGCGGGAGTTACGTTCCAGAGACCCCGGCAATAGGTGAAAATCCACAAAGTAGCAGCATTATAATTTATTTTATTATTTATATATGTATTAAGGCTTTATAAACCCTACTCTCCTATAAACCCTTCCCACACTCTTATTAACCCTTACCACACTTAAAACACCTGCACACTTAAACCTATGTAATTTTAACAACATGTAAAATTCTACGTGGGTGCTCACCGGTGAAGTATTATGTATACCGCAAAGTCCCGTGATACAGCGAAAATTCCGCGATACAGAATTAGGTAGATTTTTCTAAAAAGCCCGCACAGTGAAGCAGCGATAAGTGAACTGCAATATAATGAAGGACTGTACTGAGATTTTAAATGGAGTTAGGAATGTTCACTTGACTCTTTATTGTGTTAAAATATACAAAACAAAGTACCAATTGAGCCAATTTCAAGTGTACAGTTCAGGGACGTTAAGTAAATTGACATTGTTGTGAAACCATTACTGTTTGTCTTAGAGCCTTTGCATCACCCCAACAGAATCTGTGTCCATTAAACACGGATTCCCTGTGTCCCTCCTCCAGGTCCTGGTCACTGCTGTTCTACTTTGTGTCTCTGAATTTGATGATTCTAGGTGACACAGAGATTTTTGTCCTTTCGCGTCTGATGTAGTTCACTTAGCATAATGTTTTCAAGGCTCATCTATGTTATAGCGTAGTATCAGAATTTTATTTTTAAGGCTAAGTGATACCCCATTATGTGCAAGTATACCACATTTTGTTTATCCATTCATTGGCAGTGGGCATTTGTATTGTTTCCACATTTTGACTTGTGTGAGCAATGCTACTGTATATATATTGGTATACAAATATCTGTGTCTCTGTTTTCATTTTCTTTGGTTACATATCCAAAAATGGAACTTGAAACCACATGGTGATTCTGTTTCATTTTTTGAAGAACTGCCATACTATCTTCTGTAGCAGCTGTACCATTTTCTATTCCCTTCAGCAGTGTAGAGGAGTTCCTCTTTCTTCACATCCTCACCAACAATTATTTGTTTTCATTAATACCCCTCCTAATGATGAATTGGTATCTCATTGTGGTTTTGATTTGCATTTCCCTGAGATGCATTATTCTACGATGGACATCTTTTTTTATGTCTATTGACCATTTGGATATATTTTTTGCTGAAGTGTTCATGTTTTTTTCATGTTTTTTGTCATCATTGAGTTGTAGGAGTTCTTTATATATTCTGGAAATTAATTCCTTATCACCCATGTGTAGTAAATATTTCCCCATTCTGTGGGCTGCCTGTTGATAATGTCTTTTTGAAGCACAAAAACTTTCAAATTTAATGAAGTTCTTCTCTTTTGTTGTCTGTGGTTTTAGTTTTCATGTTATTTTAGAGAGAAAAAATAACTTTTGATGAAGAAGGAAAGTAGTACTATTTTTAAAAAAGGCCAAACAGAAAGAGAAAATATGTAGAGAATGTAGAGAAATGAAAAGTAGATAGTTTGAATTGGAATAGAAAATGTAATTCCCTGTTCACTGACTGTAGGATGGTAAAACTATGTTGAGTGAGCTGTGCCTGGAGTTATGGATCCTTGAATCCTGTACTGAGGTGGTTTAGTTTGATTTGAAGACATCTGGTACCTTTGGGAATGCGCTTGAGAAGGGAAGGATAACTCAACTTTGCTGTAAAGGAAAATTCATGCTGTTATGTGTAGAATCTGCTAGAAAATGGAGAGAATAAGGAAAGCTGAATAGAGAAACTATATTGTAATTTGCCTGAATATTCAGGCTGTGGACGTGGAGAAATGAAAGAGCTAGATATAATTGGTTCTCATGTTTGCTGTACGTAGTAGGCTGTTTCCTTCTTATTTTCCAAATGATCTCTTGGGAGTTAAGCCTTTTTATTCTTTGGAGTGAGTTATTTGGTGGCACAAAAAGAAGCACTAGAAATTAAAGACATCTAACAACAAATGAATTTGATTCTGTGTTCTTATTCCAGGTCTTATATGCTGTTTATCATAAGCAGTTTTCATAGTTCTGAATCAGATTATTGTAGAACATTTCTCTGAAATAAGATGTGGACATTAGATTTCAGATGCATTGGTTTCCCCAAAAATGTAATGCTTGACCAAGGTCGATATCCATGTACTTTTGAATTATTAATACTTGTTAATAGTTGAAAAACTCTTACCGCATAGTGCCCTTCAAGAACAATTTATCAATATTCTTCCTGTTCCAAGATGATCCTAATAATGTAGTGATTGGAAGAAACTTGAAGGGTTTTCTAAAACATATTTTGGGGCTTTAGAAAAATAGATCAGGTCATTATAAAGTCATGTTCATCAAAACACAACTCACTGAAGATTATATCAGAACAGGCACAATTGCTCATTGGCTGTAACAGCTTTGAACAACTTTGTAAATTTCTGTAGGTGTCTTGTTGCTGTTGAGAATATATCATTATGCTTATCAACTTAGCTTTTGCAGGAGTATGATTTGATTAAGCTGCATATACCCAAAGTATAGGTTTTTATTTTTTCTTCCTATTTTTGCTGATTTTCCCCAGAAAATTCCTAATATACATATGTATTTTAGGCCATAGAAGTTACAAGTGAATTTTTTCCTCGGTAGCTTCAAAATATAATGGGTCACCATAGGTATGTAAATTAAATGTAGATTTTTCTCAACTTTTACATTTGTGTGTTTTGAAAGTATTTTCTATCAAGAGAAGTTTTCAATATATGCATAATTCACTGCTATATTTAAAATTATTTTGTTAATATTTGCAAATGTGATTTTGATAGTAACTCATTTTAGTATTTTTGAAACTGTTAAACTCATTTTTGCAAGAAATATTTACATTTTTTAAAAGTTCATAAGTATGAAAGATATTTTTGTTGTTACATGCAAAATAAAGTCTCTTATTTAGTATACACATTCTTGAAGTACCCTGAGATATAATACCTCTTGTATAAAAACTAGAATACAAAACAGTATGAGTCCTGGAATTGGAACCCAGAACTTAATCATCTATAGTTTATAGAATAGTTTAATGTGCTGGACTACGTTGCCTTCCAGTGTAAATTCATGTTTTAAGAATATAATGAATTTTTATAGAAAAACTGTCCACAGGAAAAGTAGCATTGCATCTTGAGATGATTGGCATTAATGTTTTTTCATGTTCTCAAGCAGTAGGAATACTGGAAGCAAGTATGTTTTCTAGGTTACTGGTGCCGTGGATCCAGGTAAGAAAATGTTCGCTACCAGCCTCGGTTCTGAGCCATTGTGCTTTTAGTTCTTAGAAGTTTGAAAGGTTGTCAATTTAATGTTATTAGAAAAGGAATGCTGAAAAGGAGACAGGAAGGCATATATGTATGTACGTGTGTGTGTGATTCTGTATATACATTTATGTGTGCATTCACGTAAACATTCATCCACTGATTTACAGAGCAATTGCTGCTTACGCAAAGCACTGTTGTTAGTATTATGGGAGACAGATGAGTCCCTGAGACTATGTCAAATTGTAGTTGGGTCAAGGACAGTCGAGGCATGGACTCTCAAGGTATTCGAAGTAAAGTAGTAAATACCAGCGGTAAATACCATGAGATAAAATGTATGAAGTTAGAGAAATGAGAGATCACTTAATAGGTGCTAATTAGCAAACAAGTATGATTTTGACCTGAGTAATAAAGCAGAGCATGTTTTTGTAATATAGCAGCTGGGAAGCATCAAAGGTTATAAATTCATTGCTAAGGAGGCTAGCTAATACTTTAGATTGGTGAACTTGGCTCCCTGCCATTAAGGAATTGTATATTCTCTAATATCAAAAATAAATGACTGGTTGTTTTGAGAGTCTATTGAATGTAAGCAGTCTTACTTACCACAGTTTATATTAGACTAGCCAATTTTGAAAAATAATTTAATATTTAAAGCTTTCTTAAAACTTTTTTGGTTAACAGTTATATTCAGCTTGCTGTTAAGTTAATAATTTGTGACTGTTTTGAATATAATTATTTTTCTACATTAAATATCAGGATATACATTATCTTAAGCAGTACAGATAGAATTCCTTTTTCAAACTGTTGATTTTTATAAGTTTATATAGCAATAGTTTGTGTCAGCAAAACATGGGGATATTTAAAAGGATTTGTGGTTATTTTGTCTTTGGAGTTATTTGTTTACATTGTTGTATGCATTTTTAGGAGACGGATTTTGCACTTCAGTCTGTGTGTATTTCACACCACACCCACCACCAGAATCCCAGTGTCTTTTCCCACTACCACTGTGCTAACTCCTTCCTTCCCTTGTTCCCGCCTCCCTCTCCCCACCACACCCTGGTAGCTGCTGTCTTGTGTCCTGTGAAGTTTCTTGAGATTTGCCTGTTTATTTTTCTTCAGATTTTACATATGAGTACAACCCTCCTGCCCTTCTCTTTTTCCTTCTGGCTTATTTCACTTAACATAATAACCATCTTTCTCTGGAAATTTTTTTAAGCATTAAAATAATTATTGCTAATTCCCTTACTTTTTATTTAAAAAAATAAACAACTTTCAACTCTTTTAAGGAAAAAATTTTTTTTTATAAATGCATGTACAAGCATGCATATGTTGTTACTTTTTGTTAATACAGTTATACAATCTGTATACATGGTGATTCTTTTTACTGAGCAGTGTATTTTGGAAATCATTACCTATCAGGACAAAGATACCACAAATATTTAAGTGTATGGGTGCCCTTCAACTTCTGATGAACATTTTTGATTTTTCCAATCCTCTTTATTATAAACCATAGTGTCATATATTCTTATACAAACACTGCTTATTTTTTAATCCTCTTAAAGAAATTGTATTAAATCTCGTGGGTGAGGTACATTGACACAGGTTTTCTGTATTTTAAGTATTCCAAAAATATAGGAAGCCATTTTTTACTTAAATGATATGGGTATATGTTTTATATCTTAAAATTTTAAAATAATAATAGATGCTTATTGAGGCACCTTCTCTTTTTCATAAATTGTGTTTCTGTAGATCTGGTTTATTTAGCAGGTAAAATACTTATAATGGTCTTATGGTTCACTTTGAGGTCCAAGTGAAAAAAATTTGCCAGTAATTAAAGCCTCTCTATTCTACAATCAGAAAATGTTATTTTAAAAAAAGAAGCAAATCATTGGAGTAGGATTTTCTAAAGCATTTGTTTTTTCCTTTGCCACCATTTCCACAAATCTTAGAGATTACATTTGTGTACGTTTGTTAAAATGGCAAATGACAAGCTCAGATCATTGCAAAACATGTTAATAAATAATATAAGGTACTTTTCCAAGATCCCAACTAGCAGCAAAAATATTTCAAGACATTTGGTTCCTAAAGTTTTCTTTGTTTTTTTTTAAGGAGGTAGATCAGTTTGTGTTTTTACACATCTTCCAAGTGTCAATACACAGTCTTCTTTGAATTGAATGTGTTGTTAATGTGCCTCTTTGTGAAATTAAGAAAATATCCTTTGATTTCAGAGTTCACTTTTTAGATGAAATATTATTCTTTTGTCTATAAGCTTTGGCATAGGTATTAAATGATTTTCTTGTGCCACAAATATTTTTAGAGGGTACACCCTAGATTTGTTTCAAAAGTACTGATACTTCATGTTAATCAGGAGAAACTTGGATCATGGTGATTTGCAGTCTTCCTCTTCGCTGAGTTTCACACCACATTCTGACCTGACATAGCAGAGAGGCTTTCAGTCACCCGGTGCTGCCGAGTTCTGACCACAACCAATCTGTTTCTTCATGGCTTTTCTCATCCTCCCAGAAACTGTCAAGAGTGAAATGGTGGCCTGCAGTCCTCAGTTACTCCATCTCAAGGGTGCAAGGCTCCTTCCTGGGATTCTCTTGTTTCTTCAGCAACTGTTACTTTTCAGAAGATTTTTAGATCCAGAATTTATCAGTTCAGAGCAAATTTGATACATAGCATTCCCTCAGCTGGCATTCAGAGTATTTGGGATTGATGTAAGACTTCATAAAGTGAGGTAGTTACGTGGATTTTGGATTCCCACATCTGAATTTGAAGGACCCGGCCACTTCTTAGCGGTGTGAACTTGGGAAGTTACTCAGCCATTGTGAACCTAATTTCCTCATCTATTAAATGGGAGGAACAGTCTTGATCTGAGTGTTGACTCTAATAGTATATGCAGAATACTTTGTTGCTTGTCATACTAAAGGTGTTAATAAATACTGGAAATGTCGTTTTGTTTTTTAAAGTATTCTCCTTCATGTATTCCTCCTCATTTTGGGAATTTGTACCCAAATCCCTTGCATTCCATTCTTAATATCTTCTGTTTTGCCTTTTGAGGATTTGACTAGTGATTCTCAGAAGTCTCACTCAGCACGTACTTATTGAGTGTGTGCAGGCCCTGTGCTAAATATGGAGACACAAAAAGGACATGGTTTGTCCTGAGCAGCAGTTTCCAGTTTACTACGTTAGACAAAATAAATGATTTAGGTGTGTTTGTTATGAATAGGTGCCTCCTCAGCTCTTAATACTGGAGTGTCCCAGGGCACATGCTCTGTCTACCCTTGACTCTCTCAGTGACTTTATCCAAGGGAATTGCTTTAAGCGCTGAAAATCTCCAGTCTTCAACTAAAACCTCTCCCCTGAACTTCTGCTGTAGATATCCTGTAACCTGTCTGACATTTCCAATTTGATGTCTAATAAGCACCTCAGTCTTACCATGTGAAAGCAAATTTCAAGATCTTCCTCCCCAGCCCTCCAACTTGATCCTGCCTCTGTCTTCCTCTTAATGAATTAAAGTCCATTCTTCCAGGCAAGTTGACCAAAATCTTGACTATGTTTATTGTTCTTCTCTTTCTCATAATCCACATCCATCGTAACACAAACCTTTTTGAACCAACATTCAAAATATATACAGTTTCCAGAATATGATCATTTCATCCCTCCGCCCCGTTATCACCCTCTTCACACCAGAATTGTTGGATTATTGCTACAGCCTCCAGGCGGCTTTCCTGATTCCACTCTTGCTGTTCTACCGTCTTTTCTGACAGCAGCCATAAGGTACATCAGTCATGTCACTCCTGAGTCACCTGGAGGTTGCGCATGTACTCGATGGCTATTCAGAGCCAGCTTTCCCTGACCCATTGTCATCCTGGGATATCCTCTCATTGCTGAAGTCAACTTCCTTACTGTGTTCAACACAGCCAGTTCTGTTATTTCAGCCTGAAATCCCTTTTTCCCTGATTTTTTTTTTTTTTTTTTTTTTTTTGTGATTCACTTGCTTGCCCTCTTAGGGATTTTGCTGAAAATTCCCTTCAAGGTGACCTTCCCTTACCACTTATTTGATGTTGTACTTCCCCAGCGTTCCCTGCCCATTCTGTTATTGTCCTCAGTGGCACCATGTGACATATATTTACCTACTTTATGTTTTGTATTGTGTGTTTGTCCTCTGCTGCTAGAATGTAAGCTCCGTTGAGGGCAGGTGTTTCACTGTGCAGTAACGTACTCAGTGCCTAGAGCAGTGCCTGGCACCCTATGGGTGTTCAGTGTTGTTCAGTGATTGAGGGGGTGGGTAAAGTCAGGCAGCTCAGGGATGTCACCAAATCTTGCTGGAGCATACCAAGGAAGGCTTCCTGGAGGAGGTGAATCCCTAAGTCAACTCACTCTAAGAACTGCTTATTCTTAAGGGAGCAAAAGTAGGGAGTCTACCCAGATGGAACTATCTACACAGATACATCAAGGCACATAAAGACCAGGAGAGTACAGGAACTGCTCACTCATTGAAAAAGTATCATGTTTGAGAGTCACAGGTGATAAGGGAAGCCGGGACAATCTTGAGGGAATGCAGGTTCGTTGCAAGTGTTGGTGACATTTCTTCTCAGACAATTTAAGTCTGGGGTGCCGATGCTATGTCAGACAAGATTTCCCAAGAGGAAACTATAAGGAGAGAAAATGGGTTGAGCACGGGCTGAGCACTGCAGTTAAGGACTGCCAAGGCAGGAGCACATTCAGGGAGGGGGAAGGTGAGCCCAGGAAAGGGGAGGGGGCCTGCACAGACACCACCGACAGTGAGCATGTGGCTGACCCACGTCACTTGCAAGAGGGAGGTCTGTTAAAATATTGAACATGTATTGGCAACAAAATAATTGAAAAGAGCAATTTCCTTAATTTCCTTGGAGTTAGAATAGTTTTCACTTAGCTTCACCGAAGAGTGCCTTCTAGAAAGTGTTTGCCACAAACCTACGCACAGGACAGGAAAATGCTCTTTTTGACAGTGCCCTCTGCACTCCTGGTGTCTGAAGCTGGCACTCTGGTGTGAGTCCCGTCCCAGACCACGAGATTGTACCTAATAAAATGAAAAACTTCCCGTATTTACCTGCGAGGTGGCAGGTGAATGTTTGATCTATTCAAATACTTTCTCTTTCATTCATTAAACATGTATTAAGTGCCTGAAGTTAGGTCCTGGGAATTCATAGATAATTTAAATACTCACACATAAGAGTCTAGAGAAAACAGAAGGCTTAGGAAATAGTGTGACCATGAGACGAACGAGGTACATACACGGGTCTGGGAGCTACCAGCCTCTTCTTTTGATATTCCAGGATGATGAGGTTATTGTAATTGTTGGCAGTTGCTCCAGGAGCAAGTCTCATTTCCCCTGCTTCCTGTTGGGCCAAGTAGGACCTCAGTGCTTGGCTGTGTTGGTCTCGAGGCTGGTTTGCACCAGCGCTCCAGAGAAAATCACACCTAGGGAGACATTCTCAGTGTCAGGATCAGAAGCATCAGCTGTGTGAGCAGAAGCTGAGGAAGTCAGGAAAGAAGCCCACTCCAGTATAGGGGGTGATAGGACTGCCTTGGACTGTGGGTAAAGAAAGTTCCCTTATAACTAATTCTAAAGGCCCCAGAATAGGTTAGGAAAGCTGTGTCTTATGTCCTGGAGCTGTTAAGGGACTTTTGCTGGGAGGATTCCTTCCAGTTAATTATCCTAATATTTCAATGCCTAATACCTGCCATTTGCTTTGTATGTACTAGTTATTGAGAGCTAATATAAAAACTTGACACTTATGCCAATGGATATGCTTTCATAGACATAAAACACGAGGAATAATGAATAAGTTGTGTATGAGAATATTAGGCTGAATCATGTGAAACTGCTAATGCTCATCATCTGTAGGTCATCTTTGACCTCTAAAAGCAGCAATTTTAACATCAACTGAGTTGGAGGAAATATGGGGATGATAATCCAGGCAGGATAAGGAGGTCAGAAAAAGTCTCTGAAGAGGTGGTGTGTACGTTGCAACCTGAAAGAAAATGCTCCCTCCCCCTCCTCTTAAAGAGGCAAATGCAGATGACCAGGGGTGATGAGTGCCCTGGACCTGGAGGGGGCCATGTGGACTGGGAAACTCATGCCCTGTCTGAAGGGAACATAGCTACTCAGAGGCACCAGGCCTATCATTTATTATCATCCAAGAAAAAACAGAAACAACTTCTCAAAAAAGCATAATTTAAATTGAAATGCCATCTTTATGGGAAATCTCCCAACTTTTACACATCCGCTCCTTCAAAGATTTGAGAAGATGCTTTACGGGCCACACGATGTATCTGCTGGCCAGTGTGGCCCACCGGACGCCAGTGGACAAGCTTCGCTGCAAAACAAGTCCAGGAAGAGGGAACCACATACGGAAAGATCTTGAAGCAGGAATGGACTTGATTTACTCAAGGAACAGAAAGAACGTGTGGAGTAGATTGGACTTGGAGGAGCGGTGCGTGCAATGAAGAGGGAAAAGGGGCTGAATGGCAAGGAGCTTTCTAAGCAACAGCAAGAAACCTGGAGGGTCTAGGCCTGAGGTCCCTGAGTACTTGGAGCCTGGAGGGTAAAAATATTGCTACAGAATGACGCTAGGTACAGATACGTTCAAAAAGTTTGCGAGCAGATGGGTGCAGACGTAGAAATTGAGTGTGGTTTCCACAAGGCAGGCCCCTGGGACTCCAGGGGGCTGCCTCTGCCTGGACCATACAAGGCGGTCACAGAGCTGCTGGGTCCCTGAAGGCAGGAGCAGGATTCCATGTCACAGTTAAATAAACTGCCCCAAGGCAAGCACAGGGGCAGATCTGCAGTTGGGTTTGGTCTTCCTTGGATTGGAAACCCATATTCTCTCAAATACAGAATGCTACCTTTCCAGTTGAGACGTGCTCACACGGCATCGCCTTTGAAGGATTTTCCTGTCTGCGTTACTCACACATCCCTCAATTTAGAGGCCAATGAGAAATGCTGGACATATGAAGTTTAAATTGAAGTCAGTCATAGTGACCTGAAGATCTGATTTTTTTTCCATCGTTCAGTGCAGACTAGTGAGTCACTGTCAGAAGCGTAAAGCCCTGTTTTCAAATGAGATGGACATAGCTTAACAATTCGTTGACATGTATGGCTTACTCTTAGGGATGGAGAGTAAGAAAGCATCCTTTAACTGTTAAAACCCTCAAAATCTTAAGAAGTATCTGTGCTCAAGAGGTCTTAGAAATCTAGAGGAAAATGAAATTCAAGAAGTGGAGATGGATATGGGTAGAAATAGGATTTTTGGTCACCCAATAGGTGTTAAATAAAATATTTCAGGAGCTCAGCAAGTGGGCCTTCAGTGACAAGAACTGAACTCTGGTGAAAAAATTCAAGAAGTTGAGGATCGGAGGGAAGAAACCTCTTTTGCCTGGAGAGTTTCTGCCCAGGGAAGAAGGTGGACATGGCGTGAGGTCTGACAAACAGGTCAATGTACCTAGAGCATAAGAAACCGGCTCCCAGTTTAAGTGACTTCCACAGTAAATATATGTAGGAGGAGATTGCTAATTAGTTTTCAGAACCAAATCTGATTAAGTATTTCAATTAAAATTCCTCAGTCAGCTCTTTGTCTTTTATTTGAGTATTTAAGGAGAAAGCACAGTGAGTAACATTTTCCACTTGCTCTATGTCAGTTATTTGATTTACTTTTGTATAAAAATGGATCTGATTTAACTTTCGTTCTGCTTCTTTGAGATATTAGATTTTGCCTATAGAAACAAAATGAAAATACTTGAAAAGCCTCCAGCAGTGGTTCTCTCACTGGCAGGCCTCAGGAGGGTTTGTTAAAACGCAGATTGCACGGACCCCCTCCTGGAGTTTTTGATTTAATAAGTGTAATAAAATCCAAGAATTTGCACTTTTTGACAAGCAAGGCTAATACTACTGTTTGGGGGCCACACTTTGAGAGTCACTGAACTGGAGCCCAAGCTCCCTGACACTGCGGGGAGAACTCAGCTGCTGCTCTTCCTCAGTGTCCTTAGAGTAGCTACTGATTGTTCTCCTCGATGGTTGAGACTTTTAACATTTTACTGATCCAAAGTCCAAAGAGAATTGGAACCGAATGTATTCCTTTTCTGTCTACTGTAGTATTTTGCCTCCATCAATTTCAGGTTATATTTAAAACACTTAAAAACTAGAGATTGTTTTATAACAGCATTGGGGAAAGAATATGTGATATGTATTATGTGTGTATGTGTCTACAGCTATATATGAGAGCTATTCCTGTATCAGTTTTTAAACCTGTACATTGCCAGTAATGTTAGCTTTCTTTATTCTGTCTCCATCATGTCATTCTTTTCTTCACTTTTTACTGTTTGTCAAACAAACAGTATGATGTCTAGTTCTGCATATAACCTTTCTATAGTTTCACCACACATGCATCCATTTTGATTGCGTGTGGTTCATTCATTTTCATTGCAACAGTGATGTTCATTTTATCAATGCTGTATAATCTATCCATTCCCCTGAAAATGGACATTTGGATTGTTTTCAGTATTTTAATTGTATAAGCAATATAATCACAAATATTCTTATACATATCTCCTAATAAACAGAAGCAATTACATGTCTACAGCTGAGACCTAGGAGGGGGAATTGACTTTTTTTCATCTTTGACTTTACCACATAGTGTCAGATGGACGTAGTAAGAATTAGTAAGAATATATGAACATCTTCACCATACTTGGTATCACCAGAGTTTTACATTTCTGCCAGTTTGATAGGTTTGATATGGCCTTTTAATTTGCATTTTCTTGATTACTCATGTAGTTGGGAATTTATCTTTTTGTGCCTTTCATGTCTCTTCTTCATTAAAATGATTGTTTTGTTTTGCCTGTTTTCTATTAGTGCTTTTATTTTTATATTTTGGTTACTAATATTTTGCCATATAGAAGTCTGTGACTATCTCCTTCCCTGGAATACCTTGTCTTTTACACATTTATGATTTTTTGATGGGTAAAAGTTTTAAATTTATTGTAGTTTAATTTATAAATCTTTCTCCTTATGATTTGCAGGGATTTTTTTTTTTTTTTCCATGTATGTCTTTTCTAAGAATGTCTTCCCTTCATTGAGTCATGAAGGTATTCTGTATTTTCTCCTGAAGGCTTTGGGGTTTTTTTGTTTTGTTTAGTTTTTTACATTTAAGTCTTTCTCCCAGCTAGAAATAACTGTGTGTATGGTCTGTGGTGTGGATGCAAATCACCCTTCCCTCACCAGTTTCATTGCACTTTCTACCTTTCTCAGGTGTGCCCAGGAGTAGTTGGTTCTGTACCGCTAGCCAGCTTGTCTATCCCCGTGTCAGTGCCATTGTCTTAACCCCAGTTGCGTTAGTTAACAAGTCTGGAATATATGCTAGAGCTTTCTCTGAGTTTCTCCACCTTGTTTTCATAATCAGCAGACTAATTTTGGCCCTTTGTTCTTCTATATAAATTTTAGGGTTAGTTTAAATTGTATGAGGAAAACAACCTTTTGGTTGGAAATGTATTAACAGATTAAATTGGGAAAAATCGCATCTGTACCATATTAAGTATTCCTAGTCATGAACATACTGTATCTCTTTATCTGTTGATGACCTCCTTTCAGTCAAGTGGTTGAAATGTTTGTATTAAGATCACAGACAGATTTCATCATTATTATTAAACCTCTTGTTTTTAACTATCTTTTTAAGAGTTACAGTGAAAACAATTTGTGGCCGGCATATATATATATATATATATATATATATATATATATATATATATATATATATACATGTACATTATATGTATATGTATGTGTGTGTCTACTGACCTTATTATATTCAGGACCTCGCTTAATTCTTCATGTTCTTCATACTTTATGAAATTTTTCAGACTGTCCCCATAGTCATTTTCTGCAGATAATGAGAATTCTCAGCCTGTCTTCGTAATCTATGCACCTTTGACTCCTTTTTCTCATCTTACGGGCTGACCGGGCTGGAACCTCTTGTTCAGTGATGAACCTAAATGGCAGCAGCTCATTTCAAACTGAAGAGGAAGTTTCTGCAGTTCTACTGTTTGCCACTACGCATCTTTGCTGTAGGTTTTGAGACATGCCCTTTTTCGGTTTAATGAAACTTCCTTTTAAATACATATGCCTATTTTGCTACGAATTTTTCATAAAAGATTTAAATTTTATCAAAAGCAAATTCTGTGGCTATTGAGATAATATGTGTATGTTTTTGTTGTTTGTTAGCTACCGAACTAGATGTCTAAGGGTAAACCAAGTTTGTGTTCCTGGGAGTACTTGATAGGGGACACATCCTAGCCTATGGCTTGGTGCTCTACATATCCTGAGTCACCTGTGAACATCCTGCCTTTCTGGCTACCCGGCCGCGGGTCTTCGGGGAGGGGGGGGCGGGGGGGCGTGGTTGAGTTAATGGCGGTATTTTAATCTCATGGCACCACCTGGTGGCCAGTTTTGGAATCTGATTTGATTACTTCATTGTTTCTTAGGGAAATGCACGCGTGTCATTTCTCTGTTCTCATTATAACCTGTCATTTAATTCTATCTTCTCTTTGTAACTTACATTTATCCACTTTACTGCCACCCTCCTTTCCTGTTCTCTTCCAGATTCCCTCAGTATACTGTTACGAATCATTCTCTTTGCCTCCTTTGCTCTTACTTCCTTTGTCGCTGTCTGCATATCCATCTCCCTACATTCTGGCTGATCATGGGAGAGGAGTGCTGATGATACAGAAAAAAATAGATTTCAAATGGCACTTGATACAGTCCATTTCCAACTCTGCTAACCTTAAAAGTCCTTGACAACACTGAACATTTCCTTTAAAATGTTCTTAAATTTCATCTTCTAATTAATCATCTTCTAATTTATTCTGCCCAATTTAACATCAAGCTCAAGTATTAAAGAAATCATGTGAATGGTTGTAGGTTTCATTGTTTCTGTCTTCCTTTATTACTAACTTTGATAAATGTGGGATTCTTCTGTATTTTGCTGCAAAAACTCAAGTTTTTCATGGTGGGTTGAATTACCATCTATAACATGGTTTCCCTGGGAAACAGCCCACTGCTGATGCCCTTTGGTACATAATCCATTTATAAGCTGGAGATTGCCAGCAACTGCATTTCTAATTACTTAACCCAATGACACATGGAGAAGATTCACAGGTTGAGCAATTTCTGTGTTCATTGTGACTGTGTGTTTTTGGTGTCTCTAAGGGTCCTAGATGCAAATGACTAGTAAGTCAACAGAACAGAGAGGATGGGGCTGAAATAGATCTCCGCAATGCCCACATAGCCGGCTGCAGGGAAGTCGTTTTTATTGTTTGTCTTATCCTATTCGAGTCTTTCTGGAAGTAGGTATAGTTGATTGAGAATTGGTTTTTTCCAAGAGAGCAATTATTAGTTTCAAAACAGGCACCACAAAGTATTTTGCATCCATAGTCTGGTAGCACCTGAAAGATATCATTTTAATAGTGACTAGGTAAATCACAAGAAAATTTAAATAAAATGCAATCTCTGATCTTAGCATTGCTCTAATACTTAACAAGCTTTGAGATTCATTATTCTTGTGAGAGTGATTCCTTTGTGTAGTTACTGCAACTCTAGCATCTATTTAAAAAAGAGATTTAAAATTATTTTATTTCCATATTGTAATAATGGAGATTAAAAAGTAGACTGAAAAAACAAGTTAGATGTTAAAGATTGGGTAGATTACTTTGGCAATTTAGTGACCTAGAAGGCCTTCACCTAGGGGGCATTCATTCCATGTGGTTTGGACTTCCATCCGAGTTCTTTCGCTAAATGCCTTCTAACCTCTTGATATCTCTTTTGAAAGGTGGGGACCCAAACTGTATGCATTGTTCCAGATGCGTTCTTGCCAAAACAGTATAAAGCAAATGTAACAGGAGGAAGGCTCTCCCTCCCTCTCTGGGTAAGTACCACAGTCAGCCATCAGCCCGGTCATAACTTTCCTTGTCCAGGATGTAAGTGAGATGTCCTGACACCAGAAGCTGTTCATCCACAGTGCAGAGCCTTTAGGTCCCTGAGTTCCAGGTCAAAGGCTGACCAAGAGCACCCCCTACCGTTGCAGTGTCTAATTCTACCCCCTCCAAATTCTTTCTCAGTTGGCTAGATCTCTTAGAATCTTTGCCAATCCCTTTTTATATGCAAATTATTTCTTGTCCAGTATATTTTGCCAACTTAACTGTCCTTTAACAGGTTCACTGCTCTTCGTATCTCTTGCTATGACTTAAACTCACTTAACAACTTAAAATGTATTTGCTTGAATAATCTTCTTGAGGCCAGACAGAATTTACTGACAGGCTTTACCTATAATTTTGGTCAACTGATTGGACATTCGATTTTAGAATGTTCTCTTAGCTTTGGAAAGAATCTCTTGATGTGGAGTGATTTGTATAGGGCAAACACACATATGTGACACTCGTGGGCTGCTGAAAGTTTTTTCTTATTAAAAAATTCAGATATACCTCAAACTGCTATATGTATATATTGAGCAGAAGTATTGCCAAGTTGTTTCACAAGCCAAGTTAGTATTATGCGATGACTTCAAGTTGAAAACAATCATTGATCAGCATTATTAACATGATAATGGACTGCTTTAGAATTTTTTCTTTTTCCTGACAGGCTGTTTTGACCTATCCCATTTCTAAATAAAACCACAGAAATGCAATTTATCATGCAGCTCTTAAAATGGTATATTTGAGCATCCTCAACAACTCTGATGGTTAAGTCTATAAACCTAACTCCAGCTATCCGTGAACATACTTGAGATAATATTTTAAGATGTGGGATAAACATCCTTTATAACATTATTTTTAAGGTTTTTCTCATGTGACAAGAAAATGATCTTAATATGTTCATTTCAGGCCGGGAACTTGTAGAAATTACTTGCTTCTTGGGCCTTGACTTTCATGAGCTTAAGGGCACGCAAGACTCTCTGACAGCCTATGACGGCACTAAAATGTCTCATTGTTTCAAAATCCACTTGAAGGGCTCGTGACATGTCCATCATCATTTGTTCTCATTTGTTCTGAAAGGGGTTTAGTTAGTTGACTGCGAATTCATAGACTCCAGTTAGTCTTACTCCTGACATTTGAGCTAAAATGCTTGAAGGCTGGTACACACAATGCCCTTAGCTGTCATCTTGATGTTATTCTCTCCAGCGCTGCACAGCCTATAACCTTCCATTTTGTTTACTGGTGGGTAAACCCCCTCTCAGTTTGCCTGTCTACCTCATCAGTTTTCATCTGCTAATGCTTTTACTTTTTTAGAATGAATTCTTTGAGTAAGCTTGACTCTGCTGTTGTTGGCAAAAGTGGGAAAAGAACATTTCTTCATGACTCACCAGAAAAGTCAAGCTCGAATGACAGAGATGTTGAATGATCCAGAGATGAACTTATTAAAGGATCAAGGGAGCTGGCAGTTGCCACATCCTTCAGCTTGATGTGTCACATAGTTGGCAGCCTCTGAAGGACGGCTGGTCCCCTCCACAGCTGTTTCTAGTGTTACTGACCCAAGAAAAGGGAGAGGGACTTTGGAGGGGTTTTCTAGTGCTTTTTCCACTGTCCTTAGGGTTTCTCCATCAGAACTCTCAGCCTATTTTCTGTGTGACCAAGGTGCCTATGGGATTATGGTGTTCAGGGCTTAAAGGTGACATCTGTAACCATGGACATAGCTGATTGCTTTCTTCAGGCATAGAAGCCCCTCCACCCTCTGGTGCCAAGTACCAGGGCGTAGCCGAATTACTTAACCAGCCCCAAGTCCTCTGGTTGTCTGCTGTCTCTTGCTCTCAACCTTCAGGCCTTATCCTCTCTCTGAGATGAGAGGCTGCATTTAGCTGAGGCAGCCATGTTGGACCTGACATGAAGACCCTGCTTCTTGCCTAACGAGGTGCCTGTGACCTGATGCGGATAAGGTCGACTCCTCTCTGGGGCACTCATGCCCTTCAGGCTGCTCAGCTACTCCATCACGATTCATGTCACAAAGGTATAGATGTGACATAACAGGTAGTGTGTTTATAGCACAATTTCAGACCCACATCTTAACTCAGCATCTGAACATTGCAAGATCTAGGTTAGGTTCCCTTTGGAACCAAATGTAATTCTAGATGACCTGAGGTCAGGATGACGAGTTCCTGGAACCATCTTTATTTTGGTGCAATCCAGATGTCATTGCATTTCCTCAGAGCATTCCAGTCCCTTCAAATTCCAGTGTTATTGGTGTGCCTGGGTGGTTAAGTGGTACAGTCCACTGTCCCTGGCTGGCATGGTTCTCACACATCCTGGGGAGCTGGGTTTGCAACTCAGCGCTCATAGCTAAGATGAACTACTAATAAAAATAAATAAACAGATAGCCTCCTTGCTCTTCCTGCCTTTCAATTTCATTATTTATGAAATATATGGAAAGAAATTCAGGGTCCTGCCCTGGTCAGCCCCACATGGTAAGATTTAAGTTTTGTTTTCTTCTGTTCTGCCTCACTCTCCTGTTCACTTTGTGTCTTCGTGCAGATCCCTGGTATCTGACAAATGGCAAGTTTGAGGATGAGGACATGTCAAGACATGCCTGATGTTCTGAATGTGTACCCCCAAGTGCAGAACCCCAGCGGGAACTGGATGGCTGAATGAACCCTCCACCAGGGCTCTTGCTGATGGTTCTGTCCACATCTCAGTTTACTGTTGGTTCTCCCTTTCTTGCTAATCTGACTCCTTCCCACCCCCTTGGTTGCCTTTCCTGGGGACAGCCCTTTCAGAGAGATGGACCAGGACTTGGGAATTCTGCATGGCGCCCTGCAGCCCCAGGCCAGCATCCACTGTGTCCGTCTTCAAGGAATCAGCCCCCAAACAGAAGCCTGCAGGCACCAGCTTCTGAGAACCCACTTTTGTTCTGCATGACTAGCTTGTAAGGAGGGATGTCTGGAGAGAATGCACAAGAATTTCCCACTTTTCCAAAAAAAAAATGTCTGGGACTTATTTTTGGCTTGGAACTGAGCAAACTTCGCGGTGTATGACTCCTGTGCGCATCAATGGAATCTGGAGAGATTGATGCAGCATCCCCTTACCTGTCTGGGCTGTTTGTATAATTGTATATAAATGTAGCAATAAATATATTCTAACACCAGGGTGGTGTATCTCTGTTCCAAATGATTCTACATCCTAATGGTAGGCAGTGAATATCATGCCTGAAAGGACTGCCCTAATGACCCGTGGGACTTGTATGCCTCACCGTAGGTTCTCAGTTTCTCTGATGTCATGGGGTGTAGAGTTGGCCACTGTTCGGAGAAAGGCTGGAGTGAGGTGGCAGAGCTGGGAGGCAAAGCAGCATTATTAATTCACTAAGTGGCACTATTCCCAGCACTTCAAGATGGTTTATATGTCCCAGAGCTGCAGCTTAGAGGATTAGGTGACAGCGTGTGACATGAATCAGCTATTTGAATAGTCACTCTTCCATCCTTTGAGAAGGTATCATACTGCACTTCTGCAGCAGCTACTTACCTGTGGCACAAGACTGTCCCTTAAAGATGTTCAGAAAAATACATGCACGATACGCCAACGCGACACTGCATTTCCCATCTGTCCTGCTGTTTTTCAAGGGTCCTGTGTAAGTCCACTTGTTTTGGAACAGTCTCCTCCTAATGGGGACACATATGCTAATGACCTATTTGGCAGCGACAATGCTGTGTGTCAAAAATGAGGACTATTTTATTCCCAAACTGGTCTCTTAGTTCATTTAAATCTTCGGTGGTCAGATATTTTTATGACTTAAAAGAGTTTCTTATCGGATAGTAGTTTCTCGGGTTTCCTCTCGATTGTACGTGGAACTTGGTGGAAAACCTTCAGTCACAAGCCCCAGGAACCAGTGGAGCCCACGTGGCCATTTCTCTACTGGAAAGACTTCTTTTTATGCACTGAGACAATATGCATGGGAGGTGATGGAGGAAATGCTTGGTGGAGCCTTCCCATACCTGTCCTCTCCTTCACCTTTTACTAGTGTATCAGAGAACCTGGGGCTTGGGGTGCAAAGATCCAGAAGCTGCCTGTGGGCTGCTGCCTCCCAGAGCAAATTCTTGGCGACACTCTAGACAAATCTCTGCACAACACAGTCGTCTGGCTGGGCTTGTGATACAGGAAGAAATGACCGAAAATTGATTGTTTCCAGTTCTAGAGGGACCAGAAAAAAACCGTAATAGACAATGTTGTTCCACCAAGTCCTCCACTTGGTTATAGGGCTGTGGGGACCCAGATTTCCAGCCTGTAGATGTTAAACCTCTGCCCCCAATTAGCTTAGCGTCTCGACTCCTCACACCAATTTCTGAGTCATCTACTAGGAAGCGGGGTGCTCGAACTAAATCACTTCAGAAATTGTCCCTGTTCTTTGAGTCCCTCCTCCCTTGGGAAAGGGAAGGAAATAATACACTTTAATACTAAAGGGGGAAGCACACCCTCCTAACTTTGAGGTTGTCTGCAGCCTCTGGCTGGGTGCAGTCCCAAGGACCTGGGTTTGTGACCTAGGAGCAGGGAGAACAATGAAAATGAACAACTGAAGAAAATAAATAAAATGCTCCTTTCTCCTGCCTGCCCACCGGCCTTGCCTCACCTTCATTCCTGCCTGCACCTTTCCTTAAAAAATTGCAAAAGGAAAAGATCATGGAAGATAAATGCGCGCTTGAGAGGCAGAGGGCCTTGTGAAGATCACTTGCTTTCAGATACTGGGAAGAAACGCGTGAAGGTGAGAAGAAGCACCATGAGCCCCTTCTGACGAAACAACTACTAAGTTCCGTGGGACTGGGTGCTCCTCCTGCGGGGGCAGGAAGCCTGCATCTGCGCTGGCCATCAGGACAGATGGGATGAGGGTTTGATGCTTCAGAAGGAGCAGGCGCTTTTCCTCCCAAACTGTGGGAACAGCGCCTGGAAGAGCCCTGGCCCTCGCACACTGCTGGACTCCAGGCCTTGTCAAGCAAGGCTGACGTGGGTAGACACCCAACAGGGAGAAAAGTGAATCACGTCTAATCAGGAATAACCCACAACTGTGCCTCGGGAACATGGAGGAGGGACAGTTTCTCTCCTTTGGCATAGAGTCCACGCCTGCATAGTCCTGCTGCTCACCTTCACTCCCCTCCAGGAAGGGGTGCTGCTCGGCGGGGGGCTGGGGAAAGGTGGCTGGAGACAAGCCTTGAACCTTGTACTTTCCTGCTCTGTTCCTTTGGGAGTCTGATGGTAGTAGAGGTAAAGGCTGCTTTCTAGCCCAGGTAAGAGAGGCAGGTCCGGGCTTCTTCACCCATCTAACTTGGGGTGCAGCAGTAGAGAGCCCAGTTGCCACAGGTATGAGTCCCCTCTTCTCAAGCACTGACTTTGTCAGTGATGCAGGTGTCTGCACGGTGATCACCCGTGTGTTTGCTCTAGTTCTCAGTTGGTCTGGCACCCGGCTCTCTGACGTCACATGGATCTGCTAAAGCCCAGGCGCTGGGATGTAAGCGATAATGCTGGACTGGAGACCTGTAGAAGGTTCTAAACCAGCGCTACTTCAGTACAAAGCCCACTCACAGGGGAACAACTAACTAAGTAAAAATGTTTCTCCCTTCAATGCTTCCTCCTCCCCTGTTCATCCTTTCTCTCTAACACACACACACACACACACACACACACACACACGCACACGCACACAACACACGGTTCCGACACCAGACTTTGGGATTCAAGGGCAAGGCTGGGACCCTATAACTGGCATCTCTAAGAGTTCCCAGGGGAGGCTGGGCACTGGACTGGGGGCCACAGGCCAGGGAGAAGGAGTTCTACTTCTCAGTCCCCGCAGCCTCCAGAACGGAATGTTCTCCAGGCTGTGAGTCAGTGGGGTGTCCTTTGTTCACCTGGGTTGGGCGAGCTACTTGGGTCAGTATGAGTAACTCAAATCATTATCTTCTTCCAGCCCCCAGCCTCGGCTATGGATGGCACCCATTTCTGTTCTGAGTCCAGTGCTGGCCAAACATCAGCCCGAGATGCCCATCTTCAAAGGTGAATCTGAGACGTGTGCGGTTCTCCTCCGATACAACCATGCAGTGCACTGGATACAGATCACTAGGGCTTTTTTACCAATAATGAAGCTAGTGGATTTAAGAATCACTCCACTGAATATAAAACAGAAACATTTGCAGATGGGGGACCGCCCGAGGCACTTCACACAGAATGCACCAGTGGAGTTAGCACCTGGCCCCCACGTCCTGGGTGTTTCTCCCACGTCATAAGCACGACCTCATTTCTAACAGGAGCGCCCCAACTGTTTGGTAGTCAATTCTAGCCCACCAGCCTGTGGCTACCACACAGCCTCGGGCTGGTGCTTTCAGGGGCCTCACAAGCGATCTCGGCTACTTACGAACCTCCGGGGCTCCCCACTTGCCCCTTTCTGGTCTCAGTGGGCTGGGCCCCACGGAGCCATGCTCTGTGCCTTTGGGGCATTTTGTTCCTCATTGATTTGGGGGCGCATCGCCCACACCAATGAGCCCCACTGTGCAGTTTGGAGGCGGAGGAGCGCGTTTCCCGGGGACCGCGCGTGCCTGGGGAGAATTGCGCTCGTGGGGAGACCGCCCCCGCGTGGTGGTGGCAGGAACTGCACAGCAAAGCGTGCAGCTTTACAAGGTGGTCGCGGGTGGCTGTCTCTTTCCCCTCCCAGCAGTCACAAAAAAGGCGGTGCAAGCAGCACAGGTACCTAGTCCTACCTTCCCGGAGGCAGCGCGCCACCGCAACAGGGGATGAGCTGCCTCCCCCGGTACAGCTTAACGACCCCATTTAGGAGGGTGGCCCTGAGTAGGCACATTTGAGTAGGGGCCTGAGGACATTCGAGTAGAGGCCTGAGAGGAGTAGGCTGACCATACCTACTGTTTTAAACGGGACTGTAGCATTTTTTCCCCCATATTTCTCCACTGTCCCGTTGTTTTAATATCAATATCAATTTTGTCCCGTTTTTAATCAACCAGGGCGGTCTTTTACGAGGGGCAAAGTGCAGTTGAGTTGCCCGGGACCCAGTCTGTTGAGGGGACCCAAGAACAGTGCTCGTTTTGCCCGTGTTGGTGCTGATTGTGGTGAACAGTGGTGACTCCTGCAGGTCCCGCTCTCTGACCGACACCCATAGGAAGAGGATTCCCCCGACTGTGTGCGCCGGTTTCTTCAAAGGGGCAGAGCAGGCAGCGCGGTGGAGCTGCAGGCAAGTACTGTGGGTGTTCTCTCTGGCACTGTGGGGTTACTGGGCATTCCTGACACCGGGGTGGTTGAAGTGTCGTGTGTTTTAGGCAGGGCATTTAAAGCGGGGCTTATGGGGGTGCCCAATTTGGTTTTCACCTAAGGTGACCAAAGTCCTTGCACTGGCCCTAGACATTTGCATGAAGTCCCACCAAACCACATGTTGCTACTATGTGATCCCGGATTGGAGTCCCCTATTACCTGTTGCTGGCCTAGCGGCTCTCTTGCTCGGTTTGCTCCACCTCCTGCCATCGCCAGCCTCCTGCTCCACATCGCCAGCACACAACCCTCTCCCGTTTCTGCCATCCCAGTGTCCCGTTTTTGTCTCAACAAAATATGGTCAGCCTAGAGAGAAGGCTCCAAGTAATCCCCAGAGGACAGCCTATTAGAGGGTCTGCCCAATCAAATGGCCCGAGAAGGTATAGAAAGTGCTAGAAGGCCAGGGAGGAGCTGGAGTCCACAGAGCAGCAAAGGCCACTTCTCACGGTGGTCGTGTTGCTCTTTGTGCCCCCACCAGATGCCCTGGGGTGCAAAGACCAGGCAGGATGAGATCCACCATCAGAGCTGGACCAGGAAGGTGGGATGACTGTGGAAGGTGAAGCACGGCAGGGACAAGCCCCAAAGGCAGCCAACAGGACCCCCTGACTGAGTGGCGGGAGTGGGACATAGCCAGGGAAGGACAAGAACAGGGGACATGAAGAAGTCACATGCTTGGCCTCCAAGGTGGTGCCTGGAGAGCTTGGTCCAGTGTGAAGAGCCTGAGACAGGAGCTGTAGCAAATCTGCCAGCAGCGGGAGGATTTTCCTGAGAGGTGACGGACCTTATTTACATTTTTAAGAGAATGTTCTGCCGCTCCTTGGGGATGCTCGGTGCATTTGGGGCAAGTGGAGTTCAGATCATGGGAGACTGTCTAGGCTGGGCAGTGACCTTGGTCCACTGACTGCTCTAGAGAGTGAGTAGCCGTGGTGGTTCCTTCCGTGTCCTGCCTGGCTGTGTGGCAGAGCCCGATCTAGTCTTATCCGCACAGGAAGGGTTTGGCGGGCGTCAGCTGTGATGCCCCTCCTTCCCTCCAGGTTGGACATGGTCACTCTCACTGATGGGCAGTGGCACCCGTTCCCCCAAGCTGTCCACTAGCTTTCTCAGCGTCTTCAAAACCGTGATCCAACACCAAGTTCCCGTTTAAAATCTTCAGTATTTTTGATTGGCCTCTGCATGGCCTGTTTGCCAGGATCCCAAACCTAAATGTCTTCGGGAGCCAGGCCTGACAAAATTGTGGGGACACAAGTGGGGCCAAGTCAGAGAGTGCACCCCAGTCAGCAGCGTCCCATCAGTGTGAAACTGCAAGTCACACTGGACACAGCAGCCACCTCTGTCATCTAGTCGGCCGCCCTCTATTTGTAACCCTGCCCACAGCTTCTCCAACAGGGGTGTCAGCATCTGGACTTGTTGTGCCCCTGCTCTCTCCATGACCTCAATGACAGGGTCCTTCTAAATCTCTCTGGCCTTGGAAAGTACAGTGTGCATGTTTTCTTTTGACTTGGATATTTTTTTGCACCCATAAAAGCAATCGACTTCTAGGCCACAGGCCCAAGGGCAGTGTCTCTGAAACTTCCCTGTCTGCCCACAGCACGATCACAAAACCAAAAAGGCCTTGAGCATCCTGCTCAGCTTCCCCGGTTCCTCCTCAGAATTTAATCTCACGGGCAGAAGTCAAGTGAGGTAAATGCTACTGTACCACACTGACCTTGATGTGGGTGCTGGTCACTAGTTATCTCCCCAGAGTTTCCTTCAGCGTCAGACTTAGAAATTATTAAATTTAGCAATGGCTGAATGAATGACTCAATCAACCAAATTGAAAAATGGACCCAACTCAGCCATGCTTTATGGTGCTCTTGGTTTGGGCAAGAGAAAGACGGTTTGTAAGAAAGCAACGGAGCCCAGTTCAGCATCAGCACCCAGTAGGGTCTGCACAGAAGAGTGGGGGCTCGCTTCTGTTAAGGGCCGGTGAATGCTGCGGTGGAGGTGGGATCGGTGTGGATTTACTCATGATCTCAATGATTTGATTGCTCATCGTTTTGCCCTTGCTGGTGAAGCCAAGAGGGAGGCTGTCCTGGGTGGTGGAGCCTTCCAGACACAGCTGGAGACCCAGAGCACTTGCTGTACAGACTCAGAAGGGTCAGTGGTCCCGAGTCTGTGGTGGGTGTTGGGGTGCCCCTGGGCCATCACTCTGATGGACTGGCTTTGAAAATGGTAAGGAATTCTGGTGTGTGTGTGTGTGTGTGTGTGTGTGTGTGTGTGTGTGTGGCTGGGAGGATGGGGTTCTAGAGTTTTCTGGGACATGCATCATTAGAAGCTTACTTCTAGTGTAGCTGTAGGGTGGAAAGATTGGAGGGGGACCAGCCGTGTAGGAGGTAGTTCCCTGATTTGGGCTCTGGGTGGGCAGGGGATGAATTTGAAGGCCATTAAAAGAGGTGAAAAAGAGCTGAGGTTTGTGGTGGGCAGGGAAGGAGGGCTGGGGGCAAAGGGGACTCCTGTCAGCAGGCACCCAGGCTCTGGAGTGGGACAGGGTACACAGATGTGTCACTGAATAGTGGACACCCAGGGAAGTTCAGCAGGATGATTCCTGCTTTGTCAGAGCGAGTAGTTGAGCTGTGGGATGAAGGAGCCACTGCAGGGCACGCATGACAGCAGTGCGTGTCCTGGGTACAGGGCCCAAGGTCCCTGTACCCCACCCTCACACCCTGTGAGCACAGCTGTGCTCTAAGCCAGAGCAGCTGGACACCTCCTGGCCCTGCTGCTGCTGGAGGTAGAAAGGGATTCCTGGCTGGGCACCCCTGCCCCGCCTTGCTTTCAGCTTTCCTGTCTGCCCAAGGTCCTGCATAGCAGAGTCCGAGTTTTGCTTTAGAACCTGAAAGGGCCAGTGTGGTGGTGAAATGCTTTTCTTTTTCTCTTGGAGGATAGCTGGCTCTATGGTGGGCCTGGGGGTGGACAGTTCCCCGGGTAGGGGTGGGGCAGACAGCGATGCCCTTGTTCCCGGGTGAGCCAGGGATTCCGCGGAGGAGGCAGGCCGTGGCCCATAGAGATGAACAAACAGACCCACATGAAGGCCTCTGGTGGGCACTCACCCCTGGGGTTGAGCAAGCAGATGTGGGCCTGTTCTCCACTTTCCACCGGAACCCCTGAGCAGGTGCGCAGTCCTTAAACGTGTGCCTTTGAACAGCTTACTGACAGCTCAGGGCCAGCTCCCGTGTGCCCGGCCACCCCTTTAACACCCAGCACGATCTCCATGGAGCTGCCATCACAAGTCTGTTGCTAGGACAGCACCGTATGCTGTCACTCATATGTGATAGAGAGAGATGAGCTAGCACACAAGCTGCATCAAGCAAAAATAGGCTTTTAGTCAATAAAAGCCAATTGGTGGTTGCAGAAAGAGAGCAGGGAGGGGGGCTGGCAAACTGGGTAGAGGGGATCAGTTGTAGAACTGAAATCATGGTGAACTTAGTGTGTTATAAACAGATGTGGACACACACCTTCAGCCTGTATAATGTTATGATGCAGTGTTCCTTCAATTCATTTTAAAACATTCTTGTTAGATGGAGGAGCTTTAAGGCAGCTGCTATCTGCCTTCACAGGTCACAGCCGCCCCTTGCTGCTTGTCTCCAGGCGACCTTTGCAGGGCAGAATGAGGGACAGAGTTGAGACTTGTGACCTTCCTGGGTGACTCAGAGCCAGACTGAGAAAGCCACGTGTGAAGGGGAGAGGGGGGAGCTACTGACTGATGGAGGCTCCTCGCTGGGGTTTTCAGGAACCTGAATTAGCCTCTAGTCCTTCTCACGTCCTCGCCTCTCTGAGCTCAACACAGGCTGTGCGGTTGAGCTGGGACTAGAACAGGCATTCCCTCTGCCCTGGCTTTGCACTTGACATTGTTATCAAGAAGACTCTTAAAACAAGAAGGGCCTAACCTGGGGGTAGCAAGGAAATGGGGTGCCTGGAAGTCTTTAAATTATCACGCCCAGCGAGGCCCCCCAGTGGGGCCCCCCAGTGGGCACATCACATGACACTGCTAGAATTCACTCTTCCAGCAAATGGGGGAAGGCTCAGAACCTCTGAACAGCACATTGAAACACCAGCCCTTTACAAAACAATGGCTGTCACTGACTGCATACACCGACTGGGCTGCCTGTTGAAAGGGTTTAGGTCAGGTCAGTTAGTCGCAGCACTGTTAGGCGAGGCAGTCCCCACCTTTTGGCCACCATGTGGGTCGGGCGTGGCAGGACGCAGCCTGCTCCCGAGGCTGCGCTTTCAGGACATAGGCTGTGGCTGCGTGTAGAAGGGAAATACATCTTCCCAAAGGTGACTTGACAATTCTTGAAAGAAAAATGTTTCACATGTCGAAAGGTTTCTAAAAAGCTCTTTATAGAAACTAAATGAGCATCTATAAAACAGCATCCAAGGCTGAGGCACAAATGCTAATGTTTTAATGAGAGAACTAGCGACAGTATTTTGTTTCAAGAAATTCTCCATTGTAGGTGCTCTTGACAATGCTCCCCTCCTCTAACAGTACTGGATTCATCTCCGTGGAGGATTGCTCTCTTTAGACAGACGTAGTAGGCTGGGGAAGAACAAAACCCTGGCTCTCATCAACACTGCTGCCTCCTCGAACCTTCTGAGTCTTGGGCCAGCCTCCCCCACTTGTGACATATTTGGATACGTCAAGTTCTCTGCCACACCGCTGACCTTCAGTAATCAAACCTGCCCACAGAGCTGAATGAGTGACCTAAGTCCCTAGGAGCCCAGTTGCACAGCTTAGAATAGGTAGGGGGGTGGGGATGGGGCGTGGGAAGAATACCTGACAATGGTAAATGCCAATTTTAGGGGAAAAATACCATGGAAAAGCAGTGAAGGCAAAAACAAAACAACAAAAAAAACCCAACCAAAATCAAAACAAACCCTGCTATCTGAAATGAAATTGTTCTGTACACTCACATAAAACATGAGTGTTAAGTCATGACCATCATGAGACCATTTGGAATTGTGATCCTATCTGAGTCTTTTCAATTTTTAGGTCATAGACGTGAACCGACCTGGGTTTGGGTGGGGTGGTATTCGTCAGAGACTAAGCTTGATTCAGGCGGCAGAGGTTCAGACCAGAGAGCTCACCAGGTGTGCAGGGGACGTAGCAACCTCAGGGCAAAGCCAGAAAATAGCTGTTAATCAATTTGGAAGATGATGATGACAGTAATGGATGAAGAGTGCATCGCGTGTCATGGCATTTAGTTTTTCCTATGAAATAATGACTCTAGCACTGACGGCGAGCATGTGCATGTCCCACTGAAGCCTCAGGCTGTTGAACGGTGATGACAGGCAGGTGTGTGCTCTGGGAGGTCATTTCTTCATGAAACAAAAACGGACCACCGTAAGGAAAATTAATTTTTTTAATATTTTTTTCTCAGTGGCAGAATCACATAGGTGTTTTGATACGGACTTCCAGTAGGTCTAAAATACTGCTTTGTGGAGTTGTGAAAATCTCAGGATAGGCACACACAGAACACAGGATAAATAGAAGCACACCAGCTCAGCAGATGGTTGCTCTGCACAGATGCTTTGCAGTTCTCTTCCTGTCAGCGCTCAGCGTGCAGGATCTATGGGAAGCTCTCCTGTCAGCATATGACTGCTACGGCTTGGGAGAAATAAGCCTAAAAGAGGAAGATAAAATCACGGACCTGGTTCATTTGCAATGCTGTCCCTGCAGAGGTTTGCATGGTGATGAGTTTTATATATTAGCTAGGAAATTTATAATTTAAGAAACAACAACAACAAAGGAAATCTAAAACATATTTATAAAAGCAAACCAATGCTCTTCAATGTCTGTTTTCCTCGAGATATAAACTGCTTTAAGAAAGGGGTCAAGAGCTTCAATAAATGGACAATTTGTTGGCAGAAAATCGACCAATTTGGTATGTGGTTGAAGGTGTTTACATGTTTTATAAAACTAAATGAAAATATGCAGACTCTTTTGTGACAGTTAAAAATCTTATTTTTCAATATGAAAGACTAAGGACATTAGGGGAAAAGCTTAGGATATAACAGTATACTGTAAGAGAAGTATAAAGCAGGTTCACAGATGGCATTAAAGAAAAAAATTAACCATTTAAAATAAACACTGTAAAAGCTAGAGTCGTACTCCGATTTTAAAAGAAAATATAACTACTTAAGTGGATGGTACTGTTCAAAACTATTTAATGTTCTTATGGAAACGATGTTATGATGACCACAGTTTCTAAAGCACTGCGATGAAAGTTCAGCAGCGTGCACGTCCAAGAATTTCAAATCCCACATGATCGTGTTAAAAACATCAGTCACCACAGACAGTCTCTAGGTGTCTAGAAGAAATATAGTAGAGTTTGCATGGAGGAGGAAGGTATACACTGTTTCTTAGAGTCACAATACAGCAAACGCACTCACATTGTAGCTATACGTACACTAGTCACAATTTTTAATCTTACAGAATAAAGCATTAGAATGTGAAATTACAATGTATTTATCTTCTTTAAAGTCATTTTTAAAGAAGGGCAGATCTGTCCATTTTTAGTAGTCAAAAACCAGCAGAAAAATGTAACTGACAAATGCAGTCCTTAAAATCTAGTGTGGGTTTATGCTGATTTTCAAATGCAACAGAACATTTGGTCCAGGAGGCCCTTAGAAAACAAAAGGCAGGGATTCCCATTTACCAACAGAAATACAAAATTCATGAAGAAATTTTAATACTTACTAGACATGTTTTTACAGAATTTTTTCTCTGTAGTTAAATACAGGAAACACCTCTAATAAATAATGGATGTGACCAGATAAAAACATAAATTAAGTTGCTTTAATATGACTGTATCAAAATCTTCTTTTGAAGGCCATCAATTACGATCAGATTTGCTTTGAAAGTTAACTGAAATACTATCATTTCTTCTAATAACACATCAGGATTTATTGCTTACTATGCCCATCTTTCTCCTTTGAGAGCAGGGCTCAGCAGACTGGCCCACAGGCCAAAACTGTCCTGCTCGCCTGTTTCTGAAAACAGCAGTTTCACTGGGCCGCAGCAGCATCCCTTCATTCACATCTTGCCTGTGGCTGTTTCCAGTTACAGGGCAGAGGCGGGTAGTTTGGAGTGACCACCTGACACTCAGAGCCTGGATTATTCACTATGTGATCCTTTACTGGAAAAAACTTGTCGACCCTGGCCCTGCAGGGTTTCCCAGGCCAGTCAAAGTGGCATGTTTCTCCATCCTCTGCTTTCTTTCACTCTTAATGAATGTTTGTTCTTCGTGTATTTTACACTTCATTTTATTTGGTGACCTCCCATCTTTTGTTTTTGTAACATAAGTATTCTCTCAGACCATAACTACATGTCTGAGGAATTCTCCAGGAGTCTGAATGATGATAAAATGAATGAGCCACACAAGAACAGAATGGCCAGAAAACCGTCCATCTTATTTTATCTTGAAAGAGGAAACTGGCCAGCAGGATAACGAAACCAAATACTTTAGGGTAAATGCCATTAAACAGCTGGGGGATTTTAAAACATATCCCCCACCCCTCCACATATCCAGAGTCACCCTCCTATTACCAACTATGTAATCAAAGTATATGTGTCTTATAAATATATTACTGTCTATATACATATAGGTACATCCATAAAAGACATGTTAAATAATTATTTGTCTAATCAATAATACTTTAAGTTTTTTGTTTTAAAATTACACATTCTATTAAAATTATCAAAATAATTCTTTAAAAACACCAGAAATAAAACCGGTGACGAGTTGCCGTCCATTCAAGTGGTTCTAATTCTTATCGTTGGTCATCCAAACTCCAGACTCGGTCGTCACAATTCAAACATAGTTCAGCCATCCAAGGCATATTACCTTCTCATTTTTAATACTTTATAACAAATATGTATGCATGTCATATATATATATATATAAATTCTCTTTTTTGTTATATTACATATCTCATAAGTGAATTTTCATAAAAACGCAAAGTTCAAGTTTCCACCAATATCAAATTATCTTATATTGGTGTTATGTCTTTAAAATGTTTAGGTCAATGACAAATTCTATTAGGATACAGAGATCATTAAAAAGGAGACTGAAAATTTACATATCACATGCAAGAAAAGAGGAAATACTAAGGGCCAGTACTTGGCCAGTTGGGTACTATTTCCTCTGTACTAAGACACAGAGACGATGAACTGGCTAATTACTGTGTAAAGTACAGTCAACTGCCAATTATTCAGGGGCAAATATTCCAGCCGGAGTCCTTTCTCTTCTATAATTGACCATTTCTGGCAATTTTACTCCTTTCTACAAACTTCTTTCCATTTATTTACTAGTGAATATGATAATGAGTTGGGAGAAAATTTTGGCAAAAATGAAAGTTTGGGATCGGCTGTGGATTTAATGATGGATCCTTTTAGTCACTGCTTTAGAGATTTAAGAACTTGCTATGTGTGGAGTCTGCCAAATAGCTCATTCTTAAGCTCTGCAAGCAACAGTGGTGCTTAAAATAAAAAAGGAGGTGGGGGGACGACAAAATGTCCTCTCAACATAAGACAACTGCTCTTTCTTAACTCATAGTTAATTATACTGCAGTATTTCAGTGTGGGTCATTCAGAGTCATTCACTTCAGGACAGGTAGTGGCAAGTGACACGATTTTTCCATAGTCTAAGGTCCATGAAGCAATGACAAATACCAAAAACGTTAGCAGTTCAAATGAAAGGGGTGATGGACATTTTACCTAAGGTGTCATTTAAAGAAATTTAGCAAGGTTTGGCAGAATATTCAAATAATTAGAAATGCTAAAATTAAGAATGTGGAAGCAAAAACTGACATGGTACCATTTAAAAATGATTTCCTACTGGGGAAAAAAAAAAGTCTTGGTGTCTGACGGAAATAAAAGGTACTGCCCATCCGTAAGCCTGCTTTTGGCACTGGTCGAGCCTCTAGGCTGAATCTTCTCCTACAGAGAGTGACTTGACAGATCGAGAGCAGTTTCACAGGTGAGCAGGGTCACTTTCAGACATTGCTAGAAGGGCTTGCGTGGTGCCACCTGCGTTATTTCTGGGTACAGCCGAGGGCCACACTCACCTCAAAAACAACAGCAGTAATTGTGTAGAACATCACTTTCCTGAATTAAGTTTGCTGAACACGGTTCAGATTATTGGATATGTCAATATGCACAATGCCTTTTAGAAGCATTTACTGTATACCCAAATCCTACTTCCTGCAACACACGGTGTCGCACAAGTAGTGAAAATGTTATCCTAGTCAAAGGTGCTTGGACATTATTTTCAGGCAGCATTTTACCTTTATTTTAAGTTAAGTTCACACTAGATTAAATTTTAGGGGAAAGAAAAGGCCAATAAACCAATTTCATATATTTTCATAGGTTATATAAAACTAAGACAGACACTTTTATTCACCTAAATGGTTACTTTTATTTTCTATCCTATTCTAGACCCCAATTGTACTGTAAAAAATTTTTTTGTATTTTAAATAAGGGATAAAATGTTGCCCAAAAGTCTAATCATAGTTACACATTTGTGTTTTAACTAGTTCTACAAATCAAAATAGTTCTTATAGTTAAAAAGATACAATTTGTATCAACAGTAAAAGGTGCTTTCTGGTTTTCCAGGGCTTCACTTCAAACCTCGCGTGGAGGACAGTTAGAAGAGTCAGGCCATCAAGCAGACTGCAACAACAGATCCAGACAAGTCTTGCACTAAGTAAAATGCAAAAACTGGAGGCAACAGCCAAATTAGGTCAATCGCACCACTGTCTGCCACTGATTGCGATATCTATCTTCTAACTGGCGAAAAGAATTGCGTCTAGCAAAACCGTGACTTTGAAACCAGAAATATCCCTTACTAATACTAGAACAGACTTTAGTCTGCATCTAAAACTATACTATTTGTGGCAAGAATCTGGCCTTAATAATATAACAGGCCTCCAAGAAAAAAAACAAAAACAAAAAACCAAAAACTACCTTCAGGAAAATGGAAAATATACAGTATCTTACAAAAAATTTTAAGTTACCATTTACAACGCCTCCATCACCATTACGATAGTGCAGTATCAATAAAAGGTTGCATATCCTCAACACATAAAACCACCTCAGGCCAGTCTTGATAAATAGCAGGAAAGCTAAAGAGTATGTAAAATAGAAAAGTTGCATTGAGAATAATTAGATTCATTAAAAACAGGCAAAGTACTGCGAAAGGGTTATTTTATCCAGCACTGTTGTGCCCCCACACAAAAAGACACAGACACGTTAAGATACAGGTTAATGGAAATCTAGGAATTCAATTCCATTTCTACTGTCTAGAATCTGCACATCGTAGCTGGATAACAAAATTCTAAAACTATTAACGGCTTTTGCCTTATTCATTAAAAAAATGGAAACAATTTTTTCCATTGATTGCATTTGCTTTCCTTTAAATCAAACAATTTAAATTAACTAATTACTTAACCGGGAAAAAAAAAAATCCAAACCAAAATAAAACAATGAAAAGTGCCATATTGTAGATCACTCTAATATATGCTGTTACCCATTCAACATAGACTGGTAACTTACATTTTGTTTAAAATATAAAGTCAGTGCTGTAGTATATCTTTGTTTCTATAAATAATGATTATAGCACAAAGAAGCCCACTGTCCCCAAATAAAAATAACTTAAAAAGCTGTAAAAGATTCCAATGAAGCTTGGCTTGAAAAAATAGTTTGCTAGGTCTAGTAAAATGTTCAACATTCTGAAGGTATTTTGTTATTTGCTTGCAATTGAGAGACAAACACCAAGTTAATAAAACATGAAACAAGGATAAAAAGTGCTGCATATAAACCCCTGATGCACCAAAGATTAATATCAAAGATCACAGATACATCTATTAAATCAAACTGGAAAAATTTCCAGTCAAGAATATAGCTTGAAAAAGGAAATGTTAAAAAAATGTTTGAATGTAAAGCAATCCCAGTGATATTTCCACCATGTGGGGCTATACGTACAGATTCCATGATACAGTATTTCACATAAATGGATACTATAGAACCTCCTTGCTGAGAAGGAGATCACATGTGCTATTGTAGCAAACCTCCCTCAGCATTTGAGCTGAACAAAAAACTACTAAACACCACAAAGATGCATCATCTTTCAATAACCCAGCTGTGACTTCTCTACTAGAATGGCTGCGGCCAGCTGCTGGGCGTCTGTCATATGAGGGTTCCTTTTCATGACACTTCTCACGAGGTCGGGCGGGAAGATGTTGCACAAGTTAATGTAAATCTTTTCTCGGTTGTCTTGATACCTTGGCGGATCCTGCGGCATCCCACAGCAGGGCACTCGCCAGGCAGGCTCCTGCTGCTCAGGGAGGCTCTGGAAGGTGAACTGCTCATAACACGGCTGTGTGGAGTTATCAGGCAGGGAGTAAGTCTGCCGATAGCCGTAGGCATCCATCCCATAACTCTGCCTCTCCCAGCCTCCCAACCCATCCTGGCGGGAGTAAGGCTTTCTTTGTCTCGAAGGAGAACTGTCATACAGCCGAGAGTCAGAAATGCTGTCTATTCTTGTGGCCACTAAGGACCGCCCGAGGTGTGGTGGCTTAGAGTGAGTGGAACTTGGAGGAGAGGGGTAATCGCCAGGACAACTGGACCGGGCCCCCACGGCTGGGTGCTGCAGATGCATAGCCAAGTGTGGAAGTGGAGGCTTGTGATGATACTTTGGTTCTTCGTGACTGTAACTCTGCACTCTAGTTAAGGGGTCATGGAAATTCTGCAGGAAGGGTTGGGAATTAAGGCGGCCGTGAGGGTGCAAGTGTTGACACTTCAAATTCTCTTCTAGTTGTGGGTCAGGAGAGCTGACATAGGACCGGTCATTGTACCCCACATATGAGTCACTGCTCCCACAGCTCATGCTCCCTTCGCTGCTGCAGTCAGAAGCTACAGAACTGATCCTATAATCTGTGTCTAAAGAGAAACGCCGTTCAGGGCTTCGTGGGCCTGAGATACTCAGATTTGAATACGCATTCAGCATGGAATAATATCCAACGTCAACAGGCGAGTCACATCTTGGATACTGTTCATAAGGCGTTGGCGTTCCATGGTTTTTGGTTGCCATCATCATTGGAGGATATTGTCCCTGTGGTCTTTGATCCTGAGGTGGGAAATGAACTCCAGATGGAAGGCCATTGCTTAAAGATGTAGTGCTTTGGGGTTTTGCAGTGGAAGTAGCCGGTATACTCACTAAGGAAGGTACAGACCTGGTTTCCAATTTGTTTTTGGTGGGAAGCTTTTCCTCTAGGTCTTGGTAGACTTGAGTCCTTATGCTTGGATCTGATTGCCTTTTCGGGGCACCCCGTTTGACATCAGAGGTGCTATCTGTCTTTGTGCTGCAGGGAACGCTGTTGCTCTTCACAAGCCCCCCTTCATTTGCAGTTTTGGCTGCTGTGTTTCTAGACATGGCACGAAGCTCATCCGCCACTGACCGCTGAGGTTGACTGCCCCTCTCAGGATGGTAATACTTGCACTTGTGTCCATAGGTACACTTCTTCCCTATGAAGAGTAAAGTTAGTTAGGTGGAGGAGTGTACCACTGGATGCTGCAAACACAGGCTGGCATGACTATTTCAGCTCATGAAAGAAACAGGCAGGAAAAGGGAGATCAGCTAAGTGCTACTCTGCGCCTCCCTCCTCGGAAGAATCTTCTCGCGGTGGCACTGTCCACAGCAGTAAGGAAACTGGTTGAATGAATAGTAACCGCCTCCAGTGTTGGGTTTTGGCTAATACCTCATGCCCTTAACTCAAACCTGCCTCTTCTCTTCCACTGTGACTTTATAATCAGGTAGGATATATTCTTTTGAAGAGAAAATGTACTGTTGTGATCAAATCACACTGATCTGATATATATCTGGAACTCCACATTTTTATCCACCTGAAAATAAATTTTCTGCAGAATTAACTAGGCTGATCCACTTTTCCTCTTTTTTTTCTCATATTTCCTGACCATCCTGTCATTTTAATATAAATGTCAATTTTGTCCCATTTTTAATTAAAAATCCAGGGCTGTCTTTAACACAGGGCAAAAGGGGCAGCTGAGCTGCCCTGATCCCAGACTATTGAGGAGGGCCAAAGGCAGCTGTCCCTTTTGCCCCGTTGTAAAGATGGCCCTTGCTGGTACTCACTGCCACCACTACTGCCGTTCCCACCCTGTGAGGAAACAGGAGTCACTCGGAAAGAAGATTTTTCCCCCTCCCACCCCATGTGCCTGTTTCTTCACAGGGAACTGAATACCAGAGAAGCTGAGCCTCAGGGTAAGTACTATGGAGTTATTTCTAGCACTGTGGCTGTTTGTATGAAGTCCTGCTGGATTAGATGTTGTTACTATGTGATTGCTGACTGGCATGATGTAGCACTTAAACTTGTTGCTGGCCTGACTGCTCTGTTCCTGCTCGGATTGCTCTGCCTCCTCCCCACGCCTTAGTCTCCAGCACATAACACCATCCCGTTTTTGCTATCTCAGTGCCCCATTTTTTTCTCAAGGAAATATGTCTGCCTAGAATTAACTGAATTCTTTGAACCATGTTTTTTTGAAATATATTTGTATCAAACATAATTGGGTGAAAATACATATTTTTTATGGCTAAGAAGTCTTCCAATGTTTATTACTAAAAGAGCTATGCTGCCTAAAATTTAAAATGCTTATTTTTATTAACAAAAGTTAACAACACATTGTGCTCTAAAGGTATATACTAAATACCCATAAAGAAATTTACCATATGGACAAGGTTGCTTTTTGTGTTCAGGAACAATAGGTTTCTTCCTCAGAAAATTATCCAGGCTTGGCCCATGTCTGCCAAGAGGGTCATCAGGGGGCATGAACCTGTCATAGATATAATAAAGAATTATACCTAAGAGGTGAAGAATTTAATTCTAAAGAGTAATATTCACTGTCAGGCATACATTTCGAAATTTTAATCTAAATATTTTGATTCAACATTGTAACAGGATAAAAGAAAATCAGTATGCAAAGATTTTTTTACTTAATGAAAACAAAATAAAAAATGTTTCAAGCTGAATTTTTACTGGTTTTAATTCAAATCACTTCTAAGCCTAGCATGTTTTCATGAGATCCTCCTTCCTCTCAATCTTGGGCTCTTATGAGGACCGTAGAAAACGGTCATGATGACTTTGAAGGAGACCTTTGTAACATAAATCTGGGTGTTTGGAAGGCAGTGGGGAGTGAGGAGGGACAGCAGAGGAAGAAAGGGAAAAAGGAGAAAGTAACCCAGCACCTACTATGTGCCAGAGGCTGTAAACATATCTTTTCATTTTATCCTCACAAGAATTGCATGAAGAATTAGCCCCGCTGTACAGATCGATGGACTTTTCTGAGACTTAGATGCAGTGGGTTTTTTCTAGCAGATGTCGCATGGAATAGTCAAGATTCAGTTATGTCTAACTCCACAGTTCATTCTCTTCCCACTACAGAAAGCTGCTTTTCAGCTGAGACAGAAACATCTTACACAAGTAAACATACGATTCTGGATTGACTGTCCAAGGGGAAGAGGAAGGATTTGTGGCATAGGTAATGAAAAGAGGTGATGATTAAAGAGTTCTACTATTAGTTATGTCAGTGTTTAAACTTGAAATAAGCTAAGTATTCATCTATAAAAAGTGAATGACATATGAGTGGTAAGGGAGTGTCAACATGGTTAAGGAACAGCACTTATCAAATACAACTTGAATATTATAGAAACAATATGACAACATTAAAAGCTGAATCAAAGAAGACAAAGCCAATCAATTCTACAGTAATTTTCTGTTGCATTTAGCCATTTTCCTATATGCATACACCATTTTACACACATAAATATAATTTTGTACTGTCTTTTTTATTTGCCCCTTCCCAACCCCATGTGGATCTTGAACCCAGGTTTAAGGCTTTCATAGCCTGTGCCTTAGCTTCCTAAGTCACAGAGCGGACAGTATACTTTGTCTTTTTAACATATTAATGTTTTCCCATGTTTCTTAGTAGCCTTCATAGTAATAATTCTTAACAGCTATATAAACTCCACTGGAAGTATTGAAACTTAATTAACTTCTCCATGGTATATTTAGTTATCTTTGCATTCTTATAACTAAAAATGAAACAACAATAAGCAGTTTCTTTTTTCCTTATTATATAATCCAGGAAAATAAATTATTGGCTTGAGAGGGTATACTTTTATTTTTTTTTTAAAGGAAAGGTACAGAAAGAATGAAGGGAAGCAGGCAGGAAGAAGAAACATTCATTTCATTTAGTTGTTCATCTTGGTTGTTCCCCTTGGCCCCAGGTCTCAAACCATGTCCAGTGATCTTATCTGCGAGGCCACTAGGGCACGAGAGGGTATCTACATTTTTAAGGTTTCTGCTAACCCAGGTCAAATTGTATATCAATTTCATTACATATTTAACACCTGAAATTATACACACAAATATTTTTGTGAATTAAATAGGTGCAAAAATAAACTCTTAGATTTAGTTTTTATTTTTGATTAGCAAGAGAAACTTTCCTCATATATTTGCATATTTACTTCTCATGAGCCATGCTTGTTCATGTTGTTTGTTTTTTTATGAACTCAATCATGGCTTATCTTGAAATTTACATTGAAAGATTCTTTTTAAAATCATATTTAAAAATCATCTACTGAGGCTATCAATGCTCTAAGAAGATTTTCTCTCTCTTTTTTAACTTATTTTTTTCAAAGTAGATTTTGAAAGGTCATGTTCTGGTTGTCCATATGTTCAAAATCTGCCTCACTGGAGATGGAAATTCTCCCTCTGTCAGTCATTGTAGGTCACTGCTCCGCTGGAGACAAGAGGGACAGGGGCCTACCGCTGCCACTGGTTTCCCGAGGCCCGACTCAGCAGTTTTTCTGACTTCCACGGAGGATTCGTTGTTGGAAGAAACCTGCCCTTAAGTCTTCTTAGAGGCAGAAGAGAGAACCTTTGTGGCTGCTGCCAGAAATTGATATTTTCAGGAAAGCAGTGTACTCTTAAGTAGTTGTACTTACTTGTCGTTGACAAACGAATACATCAACAAGCGCTCATCTATGAACTTCTTCCATTCTGGCTTTTCGTTGGCCAAGTCCCTGTAGTTATCATTGGACACAATTATGCCATCTGACTCGAAAGCCAGCTTCACGATGAACCTGTCATCATAGCACACCACGCGCCGGCCCTGGACTCGTCGCGACGGCGTGAACACCAGGATCTTCTCCTTCTCCAATTTACGTAGGATTTCTTGATCTGCAAGAATCAGCAGGTTAGGATTTCAGGAATAAGTACATGTAGCAGCCTTCATACAATGTGGGCCTTGAAAATACTAGCTGGCTCTATGGAGTCATTTCATCCGTGATCATGATTGACAGTCTGTTGACATAGCAAATATGCAGCTCCGAAATTTTTTCTTCAGAGTTTAAAATAAGAGACTTTAAACACAGTCCTCAAAGTGAACAGCATCAAGCTCACACAGGGCTGTCTTAAGTGTCTGCTTAAGAGCCACAGCCACCAGCACCAGCTTCATACACCTCCCAGAAAATCGAGCTTTATTCCCGCAAATGTGTGGCCTTACTTGGCAGCTGTTTTTCTCACTAGTGGATGTAATGGTGGGAGAGTTTGAAAAGAAGTAGTAGAAGGAGTTGAGGAAGCAAAGGAGGGGAGAGTCTTAAGGTTAGAGAGAAACGAGGCAGGGGTCAGAGCTATGGTCACTGGACAGGCGTTTCCTATGAAACTGGTGACTAACGCCAGCACGTGAGTGGGGCGGATGCATGAATGTGGTCTGAAGGCATTACCTCGAGAAAGCAGCTGTAGGTAGAAAGAGGGGAGGCAGAGAAATGTTCGCCTTGTCTTTGGCTGGCATACTTAGGGCACTTTGTAACAAGACTGATTTGCTTAATGGTTTAAAAGTAAAGTGTTTAGGAGTTCATATTATGATGAATGATGAAGATTCTCTCTCAACTATCCCTTGTTCCTACCAATGTAAATTCTGGCCGAGTCCAGGTGTAAGCTGATGGATATTTTAAAACAAAGGTTCGCTAACTTCTCAACGCTCATATACTGGAGCTACTAATTAAAAAAAAAATCTCTCAATGAAAAATCCCCTCATGCCAACAAGATTAAGAATGACTTCTCCATGGGTGTGCCCTGGTGGCCTAGTGGTCTAGCACCCGTGGGAGCAGTCCCACATACATCCAACTGGGACTGGGGAGGAACAACCAATGTGAACAATTAAAGAAAAATAAAACTCTTCCTCCTCCTCCCTCTTCCTAACTGCTTGCCTACTCACCTTCGTTCCTGCCTGTACCTTTCCTTTAAAAAAAAAAAAAAAAAAAGAATGACCTCTCCTTAGGGAGCTCACATCTCAGTTACTAGAGTGGACAAAGGTAACCAATGTGACCTTGGTAAGCAAAGGTGTCTGACACAGCGGAAGTGTGAGCAGGGAACAGAGAAGGGGATGAAAGAATCATGTGACCCGGCCCGAATCCCAGCGTGCAGGTGCCCTGCTGGTCCTGACAGCTGAACTCACTGCCACCAGAACTGTGGGTCAGAGAAGCAGCAGACTGCACCTGGTGGCACAAGCACTGAACCAGCTGTGAGGGCACAGACCGTGCCAAGTCCAAGGACCCAGGTGGGTGACCAGGGTTTGGGGGAAACAACCAAAACAAATAAACAAAATAAATGAAATTTTTTCCTACTCCTCTTTCTTCCTGCAAAATATGCTCTTTTCTCCTCTCCCTTCCTTCCTCTCTTTAAAAAACAAACAAATGGAAAAGTAGCTGAGTAGAAGTGGAAGAAATTGGGCGTCAGAATCAGCGAATCACAGTCTTACTGAGCCTGCCTGGGGGGCTACGTGAAGTCAGTGAGTTCCTACACGTACAAGCACCTGGCACAGGGCTGGGTAACTTTCAGTCAGCATGCGGCTCTTCATCTTAATTTTGTTGAATAGTATGTCATTGTTGATCTCTTTCAAAAATCACAGAAAACCAATATAAAGTCAAAGTCTGGTGTCAACTATAGGATATGCCGTATTATAATTGCTCTGTGAGTTCCCTGATAAAAGATTCTGAGGGCAGGGCCAGGCCTCATTTGTCTCTGTATCTGTCTGCCAGCACCGAGCACATGGCACATGGCAGATGATCAGTGTCTGGAGTGAACACCAGCTACACTGAAATGAGCCACTTAGGGATGTACATTCTTTATGTCCATCTTATGCTACTGTGTTTATTCACTGTCATCTGCGCATGAGTGATCTGGGGGTGTTTATCCACACATGATATGCCTGCATGTGGCCATCGTCATCTGGCTTAATTTGCATTTCTTTAACAGTTGCTGAGGTTGAAAGGATACTAAGATGACACATAGCTAATCCTAACTTAAATGAATGTGGGTTCAGTATAGTTAGTATGTTTACTCAATCTCCAGTTCCTTGCAAGGTACCTGATTCATAGCTAATGCTCACTGGTTAGAATGTGTTAAATCAGGTGCTTTCTGGTGGAGTAGAGGTTTGGTCAGCTACCTTTGCCCATTGTGGTCCACATATATCTCAAGGATCCGGGTTTGCCTCCCTGGGCTGAGGTGAGCAACCAAGATGAACTGCTAAATAAAGTGCTTCTTTCTCCTCTCTCTTCCTGCCTGCACCTTTCCTTTAAAAAAAATTGCTATATTGGTAGAAGACTGACAGAAGTACTGGTCTGAATCTATGACTGAGAACTTAAAAACTTTTCTTTGCAAGTTTATTTTTGATTTTAGTGAAAAAAAATTGATTACTCAATTTAACAGTTATTCTCTGGTTGAGGATTTTAGTGAAGAGAATTATTATATTACTCTTTGGGAGAAAATGCCTTAGAAGCTCTGACAATAGCTGTCTGCATTTTACAAAGTCAACTACATACGGATGTGGGCCAGAGACCTGGCATGCTGGCACTTAAAAAATTAACTCAGTCACACTGCACACTGTGTGTGATCATGTCCTCTTCTTCATATTTCTTTCATACTCAAGAAGCTCTCCAGATATTTGCATGTTTAAATAGTGTTTTTTCCTTTTTTATTTTCCTCCCTGATTAAGTATTCTAAGTCCCTTATATAAAATTAGGAAAATAAGGAAAAGCAGGAGAAGTACTAAGAAGTAGGGAGAAATTAGATCTCATAATGTTATGACCCAGAGGTAATTACTATAACATTTTGGCACTATTTCCTTTTAGTAATTTTCTGTGTATTTTTTCTTTCCATTAATGATATATGTGTATGTTATGTGTGTGCATATATCTCTGTGTATATGGGAAAATTATGTACACATATACATGTGCATGTACGTGCATTATTTATGTGTATGTGCATGTAGTTATGTGTATATGCATAAGGCAGGCATGTATATGGTCTTTATATGCATACACGTATGTCTGTGTACAAATGGGTATACCATATGCACACATCTGTGTATATGCACATATTATATGTCTGTCTATATATGTACAATAATAATTAACTTTCCTTTTATGAAAAAAGGCACTTAACTTTCAGATCAATAAAGATTCTGCCTAAATATTCTGATGCATGCTCTATATCATTTTGTACTGGCATATGGAGCTATTCTTCCAATGAATGTATTGATTTGTGTCCTCCTTCCCATTTTTTCTATTTTAAGTAATATTGCATTAATATCTTTATAGTCATTCACCTCTGCTTATTTTCTGGGGAATTATGCCTAGAAGAGCAACTACTAGATTCAAGAACAAAACCAAGCTTTTCCAGACAGTTTGTAGCATTTATGTTTCCACAGCAACACAGGAGTCATTCACTCAGGGCACTGAGCATTACCAGGTTTTGTTCTCTCTTGTTAATTTGATAGGTATGAACGAACAGTTGCTTAAATTTGTATTTCTTTAATTACAAATGAGCTGAACACTTTTCCCTCTTATTTGGCACTGCATCCTTCTGTGGGTTGTCTACTCCTACTATTTTGCCACTTACATACTGGGAGAGCTTTGCTTTTGTGTTATCAGGGTATGTATGAACCCTTATTTAAGTTAAAGATAGGGATCACTTATTTTTTCCTTGGAGAAAGTTTCCCCAAATATGGAAGTTTATGTTCAATGATCTTTTTCTTCATAATTTCTTCTGAAAGCTTAAACATTTAAATTTACAAAGTGGCTCCCCCAGCCATAAAACACTATTTAGTCTATACTGGTTTGATTTTTGGACAATTCTTCACCTAGAGTTTACTGTTTTTAGTGTAAGATAAGGATTTAGACACACATATAAACATCAAAGTATTTTTTTCCAAAGACTGATCCAATGTCTTGGTCCCATTGGCTGAATTCTGCCCACATCTCCTGCTTGTCAGTCTATACAGAGCCAGGGTCTGATTCCAGGGCTCTACCATTATTTGCCCAACCAGTCTGATGTTAGTTTAGTAAGGATTTAATGATTACAGATAAAAATGAAGTCTTAAAATAATCTTCCCTTCAGTACAATGGCCTTTCCATTTGCTTGTGATTTAAAAAGTGCTATCGTTTTCCTCACACAGGCTTTTCAGCTTTTGCTGATGTTGAAGGTGGGGCAGAGGCAAGGACAGAGAGCTGACTTAGAGTCCCTGCCTTGAAAAAAATATTCTGCAAAATGGCCGACAGTCATAAAGGCCATCTTTGCCTGCAACTCACACACTTAAACATAATAAATTAGAGTTATTATAAAATGCAGGTCCTCATTGGGATCAAGTCATTTCCTTCTATAAAACACCAGATCGCATGCTCCAGAGTCTCATGGGTCTTTTTTGATCTGAAGTTATGAGAATTTGATTGGCATCTGGTCTAACTTCATTCAGATGGGAAAAGTGAGGTTCATAGAGGTTCTGTGAGTTGCTTGAAGGCCTGTAACAAGTAAACTGGCAAAACCTGAATTTGAATTGGGTCTCCAGGTGTTCAGCATGTCTTTAGAGGTCAGAATTTTACAAACTCTGAAGTAAAGGTCTCCAAATAAAGAAAGAAAAAAAACTATGTCATGCAGCCAGGATTAAAGTTTAGTTAAAATAAGCTTTCAAATTTAAAAATAACTGTCCTGTGGCAGTCATAGAGACTGAGTAAACAAATTCACTTATTGTTCAAGGATGATGTGACAGTGTGTATGATGCTAAGAACAAACACCTAATAGCACTTACCTGTAATGAGAGCATCAGGTCGGGACTGCTCTTTTCTCCAAGCAGGAACAAAAACTGTAACGTCTTTGTGGCCTCTTTCCAAAAACCAATCCACTGCCAATTTTATTCCTCGGCAGGAAAACACTTCTTTGTTTCCATGGCTGAAAGATTATTTTAGAACATTTGAAAACAACAATGTATTTAATGCAACTTTGTAAATAAATGATCACACAATTATAATAGTAATAGATTTCAAATTAAAGATGGGTTAGCATAGCTCAGAGAAACCTTTCGATAACCTAGCAGCTGAAAAGCAGGATTGATGAGAAAAAAGAAAAGAAAAAAGAAAATTGGATGACTATTGTATAAAGAAATAAAGAAAAGTGAGTTTTCAAAAGTAAAGTTGTAAAGGTTACAATACAAGCTCTCCTTGATCAGGATGGGGAAAAAGAGGAATTCCAGCACAGGAAAAATAACTTGTCAAATATAAAAAGGAACTGACAAAAAAAATCTGTAAAAACAATGGAATGGAATACTTACGAGTTTCTGAAAAAAATTGTCCTTCTAAGAGTTCTAACACATATATTTCAGTCAATGATTAAGGAATGCACACAATTTGTCAGGTGATCAATGGAAAACAATCACTAAAGAAAAAACATGTTCACAATTTTTAACCTCATGGAAGAAACACTGTGTGTGTCTTGCAGTGAAGACACCTGGTTTCTATTTAACAATACTGTGCTGGACAAGGATTAATAATGATGAAAGGACATTCAAAATTGGATTAGCAATCTCAGCTCCTAAGAGAAAACACTCCACTAAGAGTGTAGTCAGTCAATATTCATCTAGCACCAGGCTTTGCTTTCATACTTAAACCTAATAATTCAAAATAGCACTTATTTTAATATTTTTCAAGAGTCTATTGCTTTTTTTTTTTTTTTTTGAGAGAAAGGACAGGAGGACTTTTATTTATTTTTCTTTTGCTTGCTCCCTGTGACCCCAAGTCTCAGAATTTACATCGCCTATGCCCCAGCTGCCGGCTTCGCTCCTGAGCCTGCTGCTCTGTCTCCTGCTTGAATGTAATAATCACATTATTTTAGATTGGACTCTGAAAGCTCATTTCTTATCTGCACTAGAGACATTCTTTAATCCTTGGGGTTAAGAAGGGCTGAATGAAATAAAGTGGCTGCCCGCTGCACTAACTTTCAGCACAAGTGAAGCAACAGCTTACTCCTTGACTGTTCTAACAGTCCCCCAGAAGCACAAGAACTATCTAAATCTGGCTGCTCACTTTTAGGACAAAGCAGAAATAAACCAACTTGCTTTGTAGATACTGAAGGTTAAAAATGCAAACCACAGAGACTGAGGTTCTACAGGCTTGTTCTCATCGTCTGGGGCGAGATGAGAGGTGACCTCAGATGCACTGGAAGTTTCAGAGAAAGGGAAAAGAGAAGGGGGAGTCTGAGGTCACACTGGGTTGGTAAAAAGGGCTACCCGAGACCCTTGCCAGGGTCCCAGCAAGTGATTAAAAGTGACGTTAGGTTTCATGGAAAATAAACTGAATCAATCTTCTGAAGGGACTATATAGATACATATATGAGCGATTCCTAAATATAGAACCTCGACTTGCTAAAATCAAACTATATTTTTATTTTACATTAATGCTTTGAAATCTGCTTTGCTGGTCACTAATGATGTTTGCTTTACCTGACCTGAGCATCTAACTGCTTCAGGCTCCGCAGAGAGGACTGACTGCATGAGCATTTTCTGCCTCGTGACTTCATTTCAGGGCAACTGTCACAAGTTACTACCTCTGAAACAGAAGAGTCTATCTTCTACTTAAAGAACTTTCATAAAACCTGTGTAAGCAGAAGACCATGTACAATCACAGGACAAAGAGTCTACCGATGCTGAAACAGGAGATGGTGCCACGTAAAACCAGTAAGAAGGTTGTTTTCCCATCCTCTCTTTCCCATCTGCCCAGAGGCCCCAATCCCACCCACAAAACCTGGGAGGGAGGAAGCAAGCAGGAGGGTGCAGGTGCCACGGTGTGAATGAAAAACAGAAACATACGGGGCTCTGAGAAGAGGACCCAAGTCATCTTTTTTCTGTCATTTCCAGCTAAATACAACCTTAACTGCATCATTAGTCACACCATACACCAAGAGAAAACTCACAGCTCTGTTAATATTATAAAAAACATTTTAAAATAAAAAACATTATTAGGGATAAAAGTTATTACATAATGGTAAAAAGTGAACAACTCACAAGAAAGCTGTAAATAATGAACTCAGTCTCCATATAAGTAATGCAAAAAGATCACAGAAAAGCTAGAAGTGAATTAATCCATAATCATAATACTTGACAGATGAAGCAGAAAACATTTAGTAAGGCTACAGATGTCTGGAAGGATCAATTTTAAACTCTAATTGGACATATATTAAAAAACCCACACATATTTAAAGAAAAATATTTTCAAGAACACAGGGAATATATACAAAATTGATTGTTCACTAGGTCACAGAAAAGATTTCAACAGCATCAAGAATCTATATCATATACATAAATCATTTGACAACGTTATTGCAGTGAAGATATAAGGTTCTAGTTCAAAAGTCAGTGTTATTACATGCCAGTAAAACCAATTTAAAATTTTAATTTAAAAAATAATCTCATTTGTGATAGTAACAAAACCAAAACAAATCTAAAGAAGATAAGATGTGCAAGAGCTTTATAAGAGAAAATGAAAAGTGAAACCTCTACTAACTAAAGGGCATAGGGGAAGGCCTAAATGAGAATTTATAAAGGGGGCCATTCTCAAGCTAATCAATAAGTGCACTTATTTTACTTTTTTCTAACAAAAATCCTCAAAGTTTGTTTTTGTAGATCTTGAGAAGCTGGTCTTAAAAATAAAATGTAAAAAGGGGCCAAAAAGTTAATTTGGAAGATCAACAGAGTGAGAAATTTCCCTGTTAGCTACCAATATTTATGATAAAACTACAGAAATCTAATCAGTGCTATATTGGTAAAGATTAAAAAGGGAAAGATCAAAAAACAGAAAATATGTAATAGCAAAGCAAGCCTATGATCACACACACACCCCCACACCCCCACATGATAAAAGTGACATTACAAATCAATGAACCATTCGATCAATGGATCTAGGGCAACCAGTATATACAGAAAAATAAAATTGTGATTTTACCTCATTCCATATATGAAAACAAATTGCAGATATATCAAAGATTTAAATATGAAAAGAACCATTATGAAACTTTTAGCAGACATTCAGATCAGGACAGGGAAACGACTCTTAAAGAAGACATACAACTATAGGCTATCAAGGCAAAGACAGACACATTTGAGCACGTAAAATTTCTTATGCAGAATACTCCAAAAGCAACATTAAAATGACAGAGACAGGGAGAAGATATAGGACTCACCAAAAGGCTAGCACTTTGAATGTATAATCACAGAACTCCTCTGCATTTTTTTTGTATTTTTTTCTAAGGCAAAGATGTGAACAAATTCTCAGAAGAGGAAACACAAATGACCGACACATATATTCAGAGATACTCAATAGTAGAGAAATGCAAATTAAAGGCAAAATGAGACACCACTTCACACCCATCAGATTGGGAAAAATTAAAGTCTGCAAACACCAGATGATGCCAAGGATGTGTGAGTAGGAACTCATACATTACAGGTGGGAGTGTGAATTGCTTTAACTATTCAGGAGAGTAATTTGGCAATACTTTATGATGCTGAAGGCGTGCTTTCTCTAAAACATAGTACCACTCCATAGTCATTTGAAATCAGGTTGAACGCAATTAGCAATTGGTTTTCCTCCTCAGTTACAGCCTTCGCTTTCATGCAACACTGAGGGAGGAGGGAAAGGCAGGCCAGTGGGGATCTGTAGGGTGAATCCCTGAATCTTCAATACTGTCCCAGTGGCCCTTCCTGGGAGCAGGCAGAAGTGAATGCATGTTAATTAATCACTCCCTAGAATGGAGGAATCTGTTGTCTTTGGAAGTCCCTGCCAGACACCAGGCAAACTGGTAAAACTGAAAGCCTGAGCACACTGCTGGGAGGCTCCTAACTGCAGAGGGAAAGGCAAGGCTGTGAGCCTGAAATTCATCTAACCTGACTAGGTGAGTTGAAGGATGTGACTATCATCTGTGCTGGATACAATGCAGGGGCAACCCTAGGAGGTTGTACCAACAGAGTAAGCCCGATAAAAAACTGAGGAAAAACAGGATGTCCGAGAAAGCACAATGTAGCTAGGGCTGCAAAATATCTGTTGGGTGCTTACTAAAAAGGTAGGATGGCTTCTAAGAATTGTAGATTTAATGCCATATAACTATAGAGAAGAAAATTCCTTATAGTTGGTAACTATATAAAACATAAAAATATAAAATATAAAAATATAGTTGGGCTATATTTGCATGACTCAGGGCTGGTGCCTTTTTTTTTTTTTCTTCTCAGCAATACAAGCAGCTAATTCTGTATTTATGAGTTGGCATGTCCCCTTGGTTCTTGGTTTCCCTTTTATTCAAACAATTTGGCAGTCAGGATGGTATAGCTCAAGGGAGTCCTTCTGCTGGGTGAATTTGCTGAAAGATTTGTGGCCACCTTTGATCAGGTGAGATACCCTCAGGTTTTCTAGAACTTCGACTGCTTGGGCTTCGTGGGATTAAGTAAAATGTGTCATGATGGCTTGGAGGACACATGTTATTTGTCATTGGCTTCAATGGAAGAAAAACAAGTGTGCTAAATGGGTCTCTTTCTTAAAAGGCTTATTTTACTGTCATGTTTGAAAGAGTCCTATTTTAAAAACCCTGGCTTCCTGTGTCCAGAGGAAGGCTCATGTAATGGAGACAAAAAGGTATATTTATAGAGATTTTTCAGGAAAACCTTATTTAGAATAAAAGGATGATCACTACCTCTGGATCTCAGGACATAAAAAATGAAGTGGACAGCCATAAAGAATGAATGAAGAGTCTGAAGAGTGAGATTAAGAAAGTGAATGCTCCCTTCTCTTTCTCCAGATTCTCAACCCTCACTGTTCCTTCCGTTCCCCTTCATCCTTCTCCCCTCAATCTGGCTCCAGCAGTGACTTCTCAGATAGATTGTCTGACTAGCGGGGATAACGTCCCTTTGGAAGAGGGAGAACTGCCAGCCTTAGCACCAAGTTCTGGCATGAATTCCACCTCCACGACATCCCCCCAGCCCCACGCTCAACATTCAAAACACAGAGGAGGAAGGCGGAAATGATTAAGGGAGAGGAATAGAGTCTGAGAATATGAATAGGAGATTGCTCCAGCAGTCAACAGGTTGGACAATAGTTGCCCTGAAAACTTGGGAGGAAAATGAGGTTGAAACTAGTGTCATGCAAACCAACTCACTCTTTATCTTAGTGTGAAGAAAATCAGCCCTATCCCTCTGGGGGTCCAGGGTCTCACACACCTTTTAAAAGTTATCCAAGACTTTTGGGTGAGTTAGAGATGCTCGTGTGCACATGCCCTCTTCCCAGTCAATATTACCCATTTTATAGTGCCAAGGTGCTGTATAGGCTGTTTTGGTGTGCAGTCCTATGCATGAGCACGTGTGTTAGCAGCTGTATGAAGTGAGGGTGCTGCTTGACTAATGGAACAGGTAGGATGCCCGGGGCAAAGAGTAATCTTCCTCATGGGCGAGTGGCCTCAGGCTCTTGCCTTGGACACCCAACCTCAGCTCTGCTGCATGGCTGCCTTTGAAACTTTCTGCAGGAGGTGACCTGGGAGAAGTTGCAAACTGCTGCACTGATTGATCTTTCTCATTATTCCTGAAGCATTTTCTAAATTGATGGGCTGACTCAAAGGCAGATCAGAATAAACTCTTGTCTCTTCCTCACTTGTGGTAGCCTTGTTGCCTGAATTTAAGCTCAAGTAAGAGAAAAGGTATTTGATGGCAAGGATAGTTTCTCAGGTATTTGCAATAGCATCCAGATTTGGTGAGGGATGGAGAAGACAAAAAGAAACTCAAGAGAAACAAGTACTGGCCAGGGTTTGAAGAAAAGAGAACCCTCATACACTGTGGAAATGTAAATTGATGCAGCCACTTTGGAAAATAGTATGGAGATTCCTCAAAAAGTGAACAAGGGAATTGTCTGACCTAGTGATCCTACTCTAGGTATCTATCCATCTATGAAAACAACAATTTGAAAAGATACGTGCAGCCCCATGTTCATTACAGCTGTATTTAAAATAGATAAGAAATGAAAACAACCCAAGTGCCCATCACAGATGAGTGGATAAAGATGTGGTATATACGCACAACGGACTACTACTCAGCTATTAAAAACAAAAAATAAATCTTGCCATTCGAGACAACACGGATGCAGCTAGAGAGGAACATGCTCTGAGAAGTCAGGAGAAAGACAAATACTGGATCATCTCACTCCTATGTGAATACAAAAACACAAGACAAGCGAATAGATAAAACAAAACAAAAACTAAGCCTTAGACACTGACGAGAGAACTGAGATTATGTGACGGGGTGAGACCAAAGGATAGGGGGGACACTAGTGAGGCTATCAGAAATTTGGTAGGGGGCTCAGTGTGTTACATGTGATGAAGAGTAAATGTGCAGTCCTACAACTTCTATACTGTTCTAAACAAACAGTTGCAATTTTTGGAAGATGGGAAAACAACTTGCTTTGGAATGAAAATACAATCAATAAAATAAATCTAATAGCTTTAATCTCACTAAGGAGTAAAATTGACATATGGGGAAACCTCACAGATGGGACTTTCTCGCCTTAATCTTTCCCTGTCCTTTCTTGTGGATATTGGAGCCAGGAATTCTGCAATTTCTAGTTATACCCAGACTCAAGAAAACATGCACATTGCGATGATCTCTGGACAACCTTTGATCTGTTCTTTGTCCCTCCAGGCTTCCTGAGCAAGCAGACCTTCTGTTAGAGAAATATACCCCTCTCTCATTTCCTGATGTCTATCGGAAGAGGCCTGCTGCATAAAGGGCTGCTGTTTTTCTTTTCTGTACTCCAGGTAGAGGGTTTTTGAAGGCCCTGGTAATAAGCTCCTGAGTTAGTGACTATGCTTATCCATACTGATGGTAAATACATGTTGGGGCCCTGCATGCTATGGGCCAAAATTTGAAGAAGACAGACTTTCTAATATCAATGGCAACTAACATACTACATGGGATGCTAACTGCTGGCTTATTAACAGTCACTGCAACTTCCCTGACAGATTTCTGTGACTGTACAGTTTATGCTACACAAAGTTAAATGAATTTGCAGACCAAGCTGTGACAAGAGCAACTGAGGTATAGAGCGGGAAACCCGAAGCCCTACTAGTACCTGTATCCAGGGATTCCCACTCAGAGTTTCAGACATTAACAACTCCTTAGGCACTGGAGAGGGGAAACCAAGGGGAGCTAAAATGAAGTCTGTCATTTGACAGTCTTCAGAAGACTTTCACTTTAACTTTTAATTCTGTAAATTCACCAGTATCTAATGGAATTATCTTTAATTTATTCATGTACACATACAAGCATGCTAAAATTTGAGAAAATGGTCATTTGAAAGACACATAACTTTACATTTTTTTGCTATTCAACAGAAGGGCAATTCCATTAAGTAGTCAAAATAATGTTTGTTGACTCTTCTGGCAACACTATATATACCGCCCACTGGAGAATTTAAGTATACTCGCTTGCTAGTGCCATTAAATCAGTTACCTGTGATGGTTAGTTAATAGATTATATAAACATATTTTGTAATTCAGAGGAAAGTATCAAGAAATTACATATTTTGATGCCTCAACATGAGACATGTAAGAATGGGCCAAGCAGTCCATGTACTGTATCTAGGAAATGCAATTTTGCACATTAGTTTCTTAAGTAATACACGCACATATCATTAACTAACCACAGGATGGGAGGGGTTACTTTAGAATTTTAGCTGTTATCTTCCAGTAGTAGATATCAGGAGTAACTGAAAAACATGGAGAAGCCTAGAAAGAAAATGAGGACATCTTTTAATAGTTATCTCTTTTAATAGATATCTCTTTTAATAGGTCTCTCTCTCTCTCTCTCTCTCTCTCTCTCTCTCTCTCTCTCTCTCTCTCTCTCTCTCTCTCTGTCTCTCTCTCTTAAAGGAAAGGTACAGGCAGGAATGAAGGCGAATAGGCAGGCAGGCAAGAAAGAGACAGGATGTAGAAACACTTTATTTTATTCACTTGTCCATCAATGGCTGTTTCTCAGATCCTGGGTTTTGAAACAGGGACCTTGGGAAGTTATGTGGACTATGCCTGGTTTAACCGGCTAGGCCACCAGGGGGCAAGAGGGTCTCTTTTTAATTCTTTTCATGGTACTGGGGGGGAAATAATGAGTCTCTTTTCCATTATCTTTATTTCCTCAATTTTGATTTTGCTGTAATTAGTTACTTGCATTGAATTAACACATTACTTATAATGTTGGTAAAGAATCTTAGAAATCATAGGCAATTGCAATTTTGTTGTTTTTAATGTATAGGAAATAAGCATATTACTTATAGGATCAAAGAAAAGCAATACTTACAAAATCCTTTCTAAAACTCTGAAATCTAATTATAGAAATTATATCCAGAATAGTATGTTTAGTATTAATACTAGTAAATTAGTACTACTGATGATTAGAATGTTTTAGTACTACTAATATTGCTACTTATACTACTACTAAATATAAATGATTTTTTAAGAATATGCTGCTAACAGTAAAAATAATATAGTGCTTTGGAATGAGACATAAGGTTAAGCACTCTTTACCGCTTTTCTATGTGACCTTGAACAGTTAACTCATTCTGAACCTCAATTTTCTCACATTTAAAAGGGAGACAGTCCCATTTACCTTATTGTAAGAGCTGAGCATGGTAACATCCATAAGCACTTAGCTGAGTGTCTGCCCAAAGGCTTCAACAAATATTAATTCCTTTACTTTCTCATGTCCCCTAGTTGTAATTTTTAGAAGAGGGGAAAGTAACTTGCTTTGGAATGAAAATGAAATGAAATGGAATGAAAATAAATCTGTAGTAGCTTTAATCTCACCACTGATAGGGGATTGTGATTTTCAGAGCAATATGTTGGACAAGCAGAGATCACAAAACAGTGAGCTTTTACAAGAAATAAAGAGAGATCAAGATAACCCAGGGACTCACAAAGGCAATTCCTTATCTATAACCTTCTAGTCATTGTCTTTTAATTGAATAAAAAACTGGACCCATAAGTGTGCTATACCTTCCAGTGGAAGATTCCAGCATGATTATAAAACTTCTATGACTTCAATGGGTCTTTAGATTCACATATTGATGACAATAAGGGAACACGTTAGTACGGTTTGTCTAAAAGTAAAAAGTCTACCTTCTAAATAGAAAAAATGTATTGGAATCCTTCATACCAAAGTCCTGCAAATTTAGATATAGTTAATTATAATATATAAAGTTAGGATGCATTGGACAAAATAAATAGAATAATATCATACTTATAGTATTTAACACAAATTATTAAAATATTTCCATAACCTTTGAATATTTAATTTTATTTTTTGCCCCATTTTCTGACCTGATATACATAAACCATGTTGAACATATTAAAATAGATTATAATGTTAAAGAAATCCTTTAAAAAATGGCTTTAAGACCTTCACAAAAGTATTTTTCAATGTTTAATGATGGTTAAAGAGAAATTCTCTTATGTCTAGCCTATATTCCTTAAGCAGAGAGAAAGGAAGACAGCTGAACATCATTTTCAATGTGGGAATAAGAGGATATTTACCTCTTATCATTCTAGTGTAATTAAATTTATATTGTATTTGAGAAAGGATAATTCTATGGGCTGATTCCTGGGCATCTGGAATTTTTTCTTTTGTTTACTAAAGGTTCATAATGATTGACTGTCAACTTATGCCTGTTTTGTCACTCTTTGAGCTAATCAACTTATCTCTGGTCTCTTTCCAATACATTAAGAGCACTCTAAAGTGAAACCTAGTTGTCAGGTCATGCCAAATACTGAACCAGAAAACTATGTCCACGCTCCTTTGTTACAGATTATTTAATCAGTATTTATCAAGTTGTGTTTCAAATAGAAATTCCACAGTGTGGCCCAGAGGCCCTTTTGTGGAGCAGGGAAGGGAATTTTAAAGTGAGAAACAAACCTCCACCTATAACCCCCAATTCAAACAGAACTGTGCTTTTATTTGCATGGAACTTTCATGCAAACTTTTCAGGATTGTATGGATTTATGGGAAAATAAGAGTCTGAAAAATCACTGATTTAGGACAATGAAAATATTCAACACCAAAATTACAACACGAGGTCTTAACATGAGATGGTTTACTATCACCCTTCGGATGGTTACGGACTTAATGACAGTGTGGCCAGGAGAGAATTTTGAGAATGGGAAAGGATAAGGAAGAAGGAGAAAGTTAGTTCCTTGATCTTATAAGGTTCATGATTAATTACAAAATAAAAATTAATAAAGGGAAGCACAAGTAGCTAATCCAGATCCAGCGAATCTGGTCATTTTAGGACATCAGTCTAAAGATGCTGACAAGAACATATCTTAGTAGATGTAAAAATGTCTTCAACATTAACAAAAGTAGAAAACAGACTCTAACCCTTTCATTCTCCTTCTTATAATGGATAACTTTTCCCGTTTCTTATAATGGGTAACACCAGTAGGTGCTCTGTAACTAACTTTATTACTCATATATAATAGTATTACTTGTGTTATTGCCTATGGGAGGGTTTAAATAAGCATTTTACAATAACAGAAAAGTTCAGTGCCCATTGTTCTATTAAAATATATGACACTGATGACAGCTAGAATTATGAACTCAGGGCTGTCAAGGGATGCAGTGAAATAAAGATAATGTCTGTCAGACTCTACACTGATTTAATTAAACATCAGAAAAGTTTTGATTCTTTGATTCTTAGTCTCTAAAGACATTCTTTAAAACAATAGAAATGGAACACTGCTGACTAGCCAGTAAATAATAACTATGACACTCACCTAGAGGGAAATTAGTTTTTACTTAATGTTTAGCCCTTCTAAGTTGGGGCTTAAAAAACATTACATTGAGAGGCTATGAATAGAAATATATTATGTGAACCACATATATAATTTTAAATGACGTGTGATAGCACATTAAGAAAGTAAAAAGCTGTTGAAATTAATTTTAATAATATATTCCATTTAACTCAGTGTTTCAAAAATGATCATATGAACACATAATCAACATAAAACTTAAATGATTTAGTTCACAGATTTTGAAATGACGTTTTCAAAATACATATTTTACATTGACAGAGTACTTCAATTAGAACCAGAAACATCACAAAAGCCGAGTAGCCACCTGTGGATAAGCAACCTTGCTGATCCATTGCACATAACTTTGATAAATTTTTGTGGAGGGAACAAGGACAATTTTGAGTGAACTCTAGCAATCTGTAACCGCTCTTGTACCTAAGCTGATCACCTGGACTAGGTGCCCAGGAGGATTTTATTAACTCTGTGTTAGTGTTGTACTTAAACAACTAGCAGGCAAGAGGACCACAAATCTATCAAACAATGGTATGCAGGCTCCAGAGTCCAGACCTGATGGCCATCAACATTCAAGTGCACATTAAAGAGAGTTCTCAAGCTAATAACTTCACAAACCAGATTAGATCTGTAAAAGGCTTTACGTTTCTTGAAAATTTAAGCAAAAGCTCAAATCTTGTTTATATAGACTGCAAAATTCTGCTTGTATATTATAAACATAGAGGCTTAGCCCATTGTCCTTGATATAAAGGAAACTTATGGTATTTTGCACTGCATAATGCATACTTTTTTGGCCCAAATTTGTGAGATAGAAGTAAGGATACTCATCATGCAGAGGTAGTACTAATTCTGTATCTATATAAATGTTTTAAATTCTTATATTTATGCTTATGAGTTAAAAGTATAACTCTGGAAATCAGTAACGATATTTGTATGCAAAATAACCTGGAATACGATAATGTTTTGTTGAACTTATGATGAACTTGCAACAAAAGTAATTTTGGCCAATGATTCAGCAAAATGAAACAAAGAGCGACATACTGTCCACAGAGTAAGAGACTGATTTGATAAGACAGGTGATGCCGACTTTATTACCACAGAATGAATAGCATACCATTTCTCTTTGCACATTTCAGGCGGGAGCTAGTAATCTAGATGACATTTTTACAGAACTACAGACATTGCAGGCTTTAAGCTAACAGTTATTAAATATGCTAAAGAGCATGGCCACAGAGCTGCAAGAGACACGATGGACCTCTTCCCACAGAGAGTGTCATCAGAGGGTGTGGTGGTGCAACAGGAAGAAAAGTTTCTTATACCTGAATCTGGTCTTATGTTTTGTAATTATTTGCTACACAAAATTTCTTATGCTATAATGTTAAAAATTAAATGCTAAAATTCCTTTATAATACAAAATTCAAGTGCCTAAGTATAAACAAATAAAAATCTGAATTAAAAAATTAAAATGAAAGATTTTTCCTGAAAGTTTGGGCCCAAAATGTGGGTGTGCATAATACATGGCAAAATATGGTATTATTGCTTAAGCATTGTCTCTGTTCATATTCTGACTCTAAATAGATCTGATTTCTGTTCAAACTTTAAGAAAAATGACTTCAACTACTCACCTGGAGTACACTCCTACATCCCAGGTAATATTTATATTTGTACTAATGCCACCTGTTTTCTTTCTTCTTAAGGAAGAAGGAAGAAGAGGAAGAATAAATTGTTTCATTTTGCTCCACCTCCACCCTAGGCTTACTTGGTCCACGCCTCAGCCATCTCAGCAGCCTGAGCCACAAGGATGTGCCCACCTGTTTTCTAATATGACCCTTTTTGTAAAAGTGTCAAACAAATGGTTGCTTAATTTCTCTATTCTGTGCCATTTGGTATGGCCAAAAGTGGTCCACCTGAAATTATTAGCAAGGAAAATATTTATCCTAATACTCTAAGCAAATATGTACCAGTAAGGCCTAGCCACCAACCAGGATATGTGATCGAAACCCAGAAACCTCATTTTGCTGAGAAGATAGGACACTTGCAATGATGGGGGTGGGGTAGGGAGTTTCAATAGTTTGTTCATTCCTATCGGAGGGAAAAAACTGGTGTGCTGGTTTCCACTCACCCAACAGGAGAATTTGTGTTATAGCACTGAGGTAGTTACAAGGCTCTGGGTTTTTCTTGTTCATCACTCTTAATATCATATTTGGTAGAAGTTAAATGAGATATGGAGTCATGGTTAATTTTAATGAAGTTAGGTGACTAGGTCATAAAAGCATACTGATGAAATCAAGGACTTTTAGGAATCAAAGGGCTCAGACACCCATCTTACACTCCCACCCCCATGAAGGCTGATGAGATTTGTTAATGAGTACTTTGTTAATGACACACAAGTCAGATGAACCTCAAACCACAAGGAAATTAAAAAAGGTCTGGATTTAAGGAAAAACAAAAACGTAAACTTTTGGGTACACGTAGACAGAGGCTGTCTACTATACTACTATACTCTACTACTGAACTACATTTTAATGGAATCACAGATTTTGAAGAATTGCAAAGCTACCTGGAGGAAATAAAAATCACAATATCATAAGAATTTCTTTTCAGAAATATGATATTCATTATGATGTCTTTATTTCTGTGTCTACGTCTAAGTATTCATTTCATGGTGTAGTTATATTACCAAATATCTGCCCAAAAAGAAAGAGGCCTACTTGCCTAATGAACAATTTGCTAAATTACTGATCAGTTTTATTTGGTGTGTTTTTAAGAACTAAAGTTGGCCCATCCTGATGGCGCAGGTGTTAAGCTCGTGCCTAGGAAGCAGTCTATATACAACCCAAGGACCACAGTTCATGTCCTAGGGCTGGAGGGACAACTAACTAAATAAAACACTGCTTCTTCCTCTGTCTCCCTTCCTACTGCCTGTCTTCCTTCATTCCTGACTGCCTGCCTTCCTCTAAAATTAACTGCAACTTTTTGTCAGTCCAGCTCCACTAAAGCAGAAATTTTATTACTTTTATATTTCAGGAACCAAGTACTTTTTGAATGCTTAAATTTTTATATGCAAGGAGTTTAGGGCTTTCTCTGAACTTAGTTTAATCTCTTTTCTGTATCTGCACACTCAGGTCCTCTTTGTTCCAGTATGTAGCAGGGAAATAGCTACCACAAATTAAGCCAGGCTAAGTTCCAGGTACTTGGTCTGTCAATTTTTAGTGAACAGCACATTTCACACACTTACCCAGAGCGTCTATCAATGCGGCACATTTTAAAAAGAATATTAATAAGCTGAAAATAGAAGTATGTTTCCCCGCAATGCAACATAGGACCCCTGCAATTTGGAGAGCTATGATGCATATTCTGGTTTTACAGCACATCCCTGGGTAATTCTGGAGTCTTCTCAGATCTATGTGCCTAAGTCTCCTTTAAAAAACTGAAGAAATTATCACTGGAAACTACTGCTGCTATAAACTTAAAATATTCCTATAGGTCATCAGAGATAAGATAGACTGCATTAATTGCTAGGTTTGTTAAATATTGAATAAGAAAACTGAGATAACTGTTTTTATTATATTAGTTACTATATTCTAGTTTTTTATGTAATAACACTGTAATTTACTGAATACCTGTTACATGCCAGGCACTTGGTATTAAGTTTCTCTAACTCTAATAACAAGCCTGAAAAATAAGAACTCCCCTTTTTATAATTTTAAAAACTGGAGAGCTTAAACAACTTACTCAGAAACACAAAGGTAATATGTAGAGAATGCAATGTTTTAAGACTATTTTAGTAATTAAAAATGCCTTTGCTTTCCTATTTTTAATTTACATCTAAATTTGCAATTAATACCAGTTCCATGGCTAGCATTTAAATGAAACTATACTTATCATACACAGGGAATATATCTGGAGAGATCAGTTAGGAAATAAAATATTTGATTCTTAACTCACCCCATATTTGCTTTATTAGTATAATTTATTATTATATGTATATATTTATCATGTAGCAGGTTTGCTACACTTATGAGTGGGAAGTTAATTTCAAAAGTAAAAGTATGTTATATTTTATGCAACATGAAATGGGGGAAATCTCTATTTTTGTTAAACTGAAATTTTTGGATCTAAAATACGACACATTTTAAAATGACTATGTAGATCTTTAAAATGGTAGAATGTAGATGTTTACTATGAATTTTCATGAGTTCTGGCACTTTCAAAGTTATGGACATGGCACAACATTTTATTGTGACTGACAGGAAAATGCTGCTGTAATAAAACTTTCTTGTCAACTTGTTCTCTCCTGAAATACCTGAAGCACTTCTGTTTAAGTCTAAGATTAAGATACATAACAGAGCGAATTGATTCTGCGTTGTCCCGTCTTTATAGCAAGGAAAACAGGGTGGTGACAAGGTACCATAGAAGTAGAAGTTTGTTTTCATAATTACATCACTGATTATTTAAAATGCCTTAATAATCTCATCTATTATTGTATCTAAGTTGTCCTGTGGATTAATTCTATGTGGTATGAGTAAAGTTTAAGAGCTCTACATAAATGTTCAGCTATCTAAGTGCTTTTCATTTCCACTGAGATCCAAGTTTCCATCACATGAGTTGATGTGAGAGGTCTGTGACATCACTTCTGTAAATGGTATCTGATTCATTTCTATGGATTCCAGTTTTACAAATTTCATGCTGTTTTCCTCCTCCAAGATCTGTGTCTGCCTATCCGAAAAATGCATTTACCTCCAAGGCCAAATTCTCCACTTATGCCTTTCTTTATTGTCTCTTCTTTCAGAACTTTGCTTCAGAAGCTAAATGATCCTATTACTGCTCTCTTCTTGCTTGTAGAGCTTACCTGTCTCCTCAGCTTAAGTAATTTCATTCTTGAAAACAAAAAGTAGACAAAATCCTAACTCAATTCTTCTTCCTCATTCTTCCTTTCCTTTGTCAACTTTCTAGAATAATCTGGCTCTATTCACTTATTTCTTAAGATCCTGCTGTTGGGTTTCTACCTTCAGAATCTGTGGCATTCTTGAAGATAATGGCTTCCGGGCAGTCAGGTCCTCCAGTCATGTATTCAGTAGAATCTACAAGATATTCTTTCCTTAAAACCTCTCCTTCTCTGGCCTATACATGCCTCTTGCTTAGATTAGCACTGTGCTCTTCCCTAATACTAGTTTTCCCTGAATCAACAGTTTCCATGTTAAACAGTTCTCAACACCATCTATGCATCAGAAATACCTTAGCTCTTTGCAGAATATAGTTATGGGGCACCCTTTATGGCTAAGGCAGTAAGCCAGATGGCTGGGCATGTAAAGCCCAAGGACCCGGGTTGGACTGGTGATGCACAGTCAGGGAGAACAACAAATAAAAGTGTTTCCTTCTCTTCCTCCTTAAAGCAAAAATAAAAAACAAAACAAATAGCAAACAAACACAAAAAAGAACAGTTATTTGGGTTCTTCCCTAGTTCTGCTAAATCAGATTCTCCACAAATAGAAATCAGGAAGATCTATTTTGAGAAAGATTAAACAACAGGTTACTTTACCGCAGGATTTTTCAAGGGCACCTGTACACATCACAGCTCTATGATTTTTAAAGTCCCCTGCACTCCATTAGAAAGGTTTGTTTGTATCCATATCAATCTCCTACTTCTTGCAGTTCACTTTAAACATCACTGCCAGATTACCAGAATGAGTCACAATGCTACTCTTGCCAGTCCTCTCCTCAAAAATCTTCAATTATTTTTGGATTTGGGTCCATTTTAAATTCTCTAGCCTGACATTCAAGGACTTGTAAGATGTGGCTAGAACATTACAATGTGTTTACATCTCCCATTATATAATGCAACGTGTGCAGACACTGAAGTCACACAAAATTTGGTCTGAATTATGTTTTGTATTGGGCAAATCATTTGAATCTTCTAAGCCTCATTGGTTTATAAATGAAAGAAAGGGAGTACTGCCTCCACCTGAAAGGGTTATTTTGAGAATTATAAATTGATCTTTCTCATATCCCATACAGAAGTACTTGTTATCACCTAATGAAAAGGGCAGTTCTCAAATTTTAGTGTGCATCAGTATTAGTGTGGATACTTGTTACAAAAAAGGATGCCTGGACAACATCTGGATGTAGATTTAGTAGGTATGTGTGCTGACTTAGCAGGTCTCTCGTACTAGTGTTCAAAACGGTAACCACCAGCCACATGTGGCTAATGAGCACTTGAAGAATGACTAACCCACACTAAGATGTGCTGTGAGTGGAAGATACCTAATTTTAAGATAAGAATAATGGAAAAATAGCTCATGAATACCTGTTTCTTTTAACTCTTTGATGTAGGTGCCAGACTTTTTTTTTAAGCCCTTTATTTTTATTTAGTTGCTCATCTTGACTGTTCTCTTGGCCCTAGGATGCAAACCCGGCTTCTTGGGATGCATGTGGACTGTGTTCTCAGCAGGAGGCAGCTGACCAAGCACTATTCCACCAGGCTGTGCCAGAAAAATTTTAATGCTACGTGTGCCTCATATTGTATTTAAATTTTTGAATCACCAGAATAAAAAATGTTACATTAGGAGCTTTGCTTTTGAGATTCCCCCCAGTTCCTGAAGAATTTCCTAATGCAGTTCCTAAAGAACTTGAAACTATAAGCTTTGATTTGTTTCCAGATCAATACAAATGGATTATTTTCTAAGAGCTCTGGGATTCTTCCCAGAATTTGGTGGTTATTTGACTGCCTGTGAAAACAGTCTGTTTACCTGTCTGAATTCCAAAATTGTTGAATTCATACTCAAAGATGGTCTTAATTTAAAACTAGTGATTAACTCAAAGTCAGGATTGTCTGAAAATTTTTATACCATTGTAATTTAGCTAGATGAGAAAAAAATAGAGGTCTATTGGAGGAAAGGGAGTGTCTATTTAGGGACAAATGGGATGAAGATGTCTGAGTGCCTGGGGAAATAGAAAGAAAACTAAAAGAGACGTAATTAGAAATATCTAAGCTGTCTGTATGCAGGATAACCTTGGCTTTAATTTTTTGTTTGTTAAAATTAATTTAATATTTACTGGGTAGCTTTGCTGTACAAGAAAATATAAACCCATATGTGCAGGTTAACTTTAATGACAGAAGAGAAATAATCACAAAATTAGAAATATCTTTCAAAAAGTGGTAATAATTAGTGAAAACTTTCCCACTTACCTCATTGCCACATTGCTGCCATCGATAACTACTGGTCTCAGATTTTCCCCATCATCTGTTACAATCTCCTGCATTGGAGATTCAGACCTCTGAGATTCCAGGGAAGATGTTTCTCTCATTATACTGTTCATTGTACTAACTGTTTGCTCAGTCTCACTTTTATTTCCAAGTTTGACAAGTTCTCCCAAAATATCATTTATTAAAGCATCGGTACCAAGCTTGTTTAGGACAAGCTGAACCTGCTCTTCCGAATAACCCAACTTAAGTGCAAACTCCAGTTTTGTTTGGTATTCTCGCACCACATCAGGGGGCTTCTTCACTTCCTTGGATGTAGCCTGGGACTCTTCAGGTTTGAAGTCTTGCAAAATTTCATTGCGTTTGAGTATGTGAGGTTCTAAGCAGGGAGACCTGCACAGTTGTCTATGAGTTTTCGTGAATAAGCATGGCTCTATGGAAATACTACTCAGTTGTTCTGACTCATTATCAGAATTTGTGCTTTCTTCGGAGTCACCAGAGCTTGCATTCTCTTCAGATATCTCTTTTTCTTCCTTCCTGGAATTAACTTTATCCATTGTGGTTTTTTCTACCATTGACCAAGGTACAGATGTACTTAAATGTGGGTCAGTGCTCTCTGCATAAAGGTGGCCTCGGTCATGCCTTGGATGATTCCTTAAGCCCATGAAGCTGTGATGTGTACTTGACTCCACTTTGCTGTTTTTTCTGTATTCCTGAATGCAGAGCACCCCGTATTCCTAGAGAAAAATAGAAAATATTCAGAATTTCATTTTTACTGTTTCAATCAATAAGTTGGAAGAGGAATACCACACGATTAAAACCAATTTTGTGTTTTTGTCTCCATTCTCCCATCCCTCATAACACCTCTGCCAAGACAGTATTGTGCCCTGTTTTTTAGTGAAGAAGTTATGAATTAGAAAGGCCATACTCCTTCAGGGTAACATGGTATGTAAGCAGTGGGGCTGGATTTTTTACCTGATATGTCAGGCTCCAAAATCCATATACTTTTCTCACTATATATCATGCTGCAGCTCGATTTTGATGCATGAGATTTTCCCACCATAAAAATGGCCTTTGTTTTTTTGAAGACACAGAATATTTTGAAAAAGTATGTTTCCAATATGCTATGGTTAGGTTGTGCTAGGTTACACACATTTTCTCTAAAAGAATTTATATATTTATAAACATTCTTTTAATGAGTGAAATGGTGAAAAAGATTACATTAACTTATTGTATCTGGATAGATTTGGATCAAGCCAACGAACAGTTTCAAAAATAATTTAGATCCTGTGATGAAAGAGTAGTTTCAAAAATAATTTCGATCCTGTGATGAAAGAGCACCCGCTCTACAATAGCTGACAAGAAATTAATAGTTAACCAGTGTATTATGTTCCATTTAAGAGATGAAGAGTTTTGCTACAATCTTTATTTTGTGAATATTGAACACAAGAATAGAATACCATTCTTAACATAATGCTACCCTTGTTGAGGGTCAGGGACAATACAGTCTGTAACAGTACAGAAGAAAGTAGAGTACTAAAATAGTTCTCCTAAAATTAGCAGTAAACAATTAAGTACACTAATTAAATAACGTTTTCTGAATATCTTAAAATTTATGGCAGAAAACATTTCTATATTGTATCAAGTAATTAGTTCATCACCCTGTTAAAAAGGCCACATTTTCTCCTTTAGGAATTCTTAAACTGTTCAAATGCTTTTTACTATTTTATTGCTTCCTTAAAGCCTATAGGGAGTAACTGTTATTTCTCTACTAGGAATAGATTAGCAAAAGAAAATGATTTTCTTTAGTGCCTCACTATAAGGACGACTCTCACACCCAGTTTACTTATTAAGGCAGGTCCAGTGTTCTATCCATGGATAACATTACTGAGTCAGTGATAGGTGAATTCTAGACTGTCATAAAAACATCTATTTAAATAACCTAAAAAAAGAAAATTGGAAAAATATTCTTTTCTAAAACTCTTCAACATCTTATTTACACTAGAAAGGAGCTATTATATAAATGTTGAGAGACTGCTACGTGATTTTCTGAGAAGTCACACATTTGAATACATACTTGGTGAACTTATTAGTGAAATATTTCTACATAATGAAATAAATTATATTAACTTATATTAAATTATGGTAAATACTAGCAAAGAGAACATGGACTCTCGCTTGAAAAGAATTCACTTGGAATTCCTTCAGTGTGGAACTTCCACACACTTCTACACAAGTTTCTTCAGATTTTATCCCTTGAGAAGATAATGTTAATATCAGTGCTCTACCAATACAGCATCATTAGTTACAGAGAAACATCAAACTCTGCGAGCTCATGACTGCAACTGAGAAAAAGAAATATTCCTTAGGAAAGCTCTATGTGCATCTGCTCCACTATGAAGCTGCGCACATTTCAATTTTTTCCCTATTAAAATGGATATTCATGAGCCCAATTATTTAGAACTAAAGGAAGGGATTTTGAAAGCAAATCTTTGCACCCAAGTGATTTATTAACTACTGTAATATACTGAAACCATAATGCAAGTAACAAATCACAACAGCATCCTAATAAAGGGATACAGTTAAAAGAAAATCTGCACTGTGGTCTTCCTAGAGCTCCCACCAAAAGTATCTTAAACAAGGAAAGCCTATTGGAAGCTGGGCTGCCTGGCAACCAGAAGCTGGTTGCTAAGCTGCACTCTTTTAACATGCCATCATGAATGCTAGCACAGCGAAAGAATAATTTGGTATGAACAAAAGCCTATAAAAGAGACTGGAACTTAAGTGCGTCTGGTTTACCCTCGGAGAACAATGCAACTGCCAAACCAATCTGGAAGCTCCGACATCATTGTTCTGTAAACCCCACAATCTGCTCTGACTGCAGGAAGTATATTTAATAGGCAACATTTTTGATCTCCTGAAAAGTTTGGGTTTTGCATAAGTGCTGTTGTGAGATAATTCTTCAGAATAATGACTCATTGACCAACTCCCTAAACTGAAGTAGGAAATATTATTTTAATACTGAGCTGTAGTATTTTTCTTTTGGACTGTTTCAAAGATGATGACAACTTTCTGAAGAATACAGTCAGTGGGGAACATTAGAATGAAATGTTTTGTTTAAAACATAAGTAAAACTTTTCTTAGTTTTCACATTTTTTTTCAAAGCAACAAGATACAGTAAGTTTTTTAACTGAAAGCAATTCAGACTAAAGAAATATTTTTATCTTTCTATAGCATCTTCAGTCTAATATAAAAAATATCAATGATACTATGTAAACATGCTCTGCTATATATCTTTATTATATGGTTATATGATAAATTAGGGAAGAAAATGTGATTCTCAGCCATTTGCTTTTTATAATATTAAACCAGCTAAATTCATTTTTATACAAATGTAATTAGGGATTGCACATCTCTAACTTGTTACAATTCATATAATTGATATACATTACTTAAATAAAAAGTCTTAACAATAATTGGGCTAACATGATTTTTTGATACTAAGGATAAAGGTAATCTTAACTATTCTAGCTTTTTAAATACTAGCATCTAATTTTGTTAGGCAAAATAATTTTTCTTTTGAAAAATTCTGGTGTAACTTTATTCCTAGATCAGAGTTATTCAATGTCATATTGTACTAAACATGCAGTTAAGTAAGTTTTAGTTCCAACAATCAACAGACTAAATATGAAAGCATTCAAATAAGGGCAAGTGAGTTCAATTATCAGTTCTATAAGATGCATAAATTTTCTCTATTACATAATACAAGTCTGAAATAACCTGATTTGTACTTAAGCAATTGGTAAATATCTGTTTTTTAAACTTTTCAGCACTAAAATGCCTCCTTACCTACTAGTAATTAGTAAAATATTGCCCCCACTTAATATGACACTTAAAAAAAAGTGAAGCAATATCTTGACTTCATTGAGTAAAAAGTTAAATGATAATCAAAATTACATCTTAAATTTAGATTAAATCTTAAGATTTAAAAACTGATAAAAATATTTTCATAGGTTGAAATACCTGTTAATGTACAAAATTTATAGGGAAGTATTGCAAGAAAATCTTAGAACAAAGAATGATATATTATCTTTAATTTTGCTCTGTGCCTTAAAAGTGATCAACATCATTTTGAAAAAGGAAAGAGCAAAGATTAAGAACATTACAAAATTTATAATTACACAAAACTTTTCTCCTTAATTTCTAGACCATTAGACTTTAAAATTTTACCTTTTACTCGAACGCAAATCTAAAAATTATCTTTAAATTTATTAGCTAATAAGAGTAATTTTCCCCATTTAATGAAGAAGCAATATAAGCAAACTTTCACAGAGTAGGTCAGAGTTTATACTCCCCTAGTTATCAAAAAACTCCAAGAAATAGGGCTTAACCTTTAAGTTGTATATCAGGGATCCATTATAATCGGTCTTTACATACTATCTTCATGAACACAAAGGTATTGAGTAAAAATATGATGTTCTACACTTTTAAGATATAGACTCCCTCCAGATATTTATTGGAAACTAAAATTTTCTTGAAGGCCTAAGTTAAACATTATACTATTTGTTGAAAAAGAACTAAATTTCCATGTTAATTTTGTAGTTGAAGAAGTGTAACTAATTGTGTTAATTGCCAAAAACAAACTTTATATTAGCTGAATGGTTTGTGTTATAATGGTTCTTTACTAGAAATCTGTTGCTTACAAATTCCCTTCTTTAGTGAGAAGATTTGCTAAAATGTTCTGATTAGATGACTTGGGTAATCTTCATCTCAAATCAAGTAAAACATTCTTTTTTAATGTTCTAAAGAGTCTCATATTAATCAGGAATATCTGACCATAAACTTGTTAAATCAATTCATTTGTTTGTAATATAAAGTTACAAGGCCATAAAGAGGGTTCTAGTTGTTATCCAAATGTTAATACTATAAGAACAGTGGAAATAAAATAATGAATATGTAATAAATACCTACTGCTGTGTTTCTGTGTATTTAATTACCACTGTATTTCAGTGAGTGCTGTTGTCTGCATCCCTCTAGCTAACAAAGGAAGGGTGTCCCTTTGAACAGATTGGTTAATACTTTGGGGCAACAGATGTCTACTGGAACTGCAGGAGACCAGCAACTGGTGGCCTGCCCATCTTCTGAAAACTTTCAATAGACTTATGCATATGTTCACACAATAGGGCATGTGGTAGAATCAAAAATCCTCTTTTTAACCCATTATGCTCTTTCTTTCCCTCCCAACTGACAGATGAAAGTCTTTGTCTCCTCCTCCCTTCCTCATTACAGAACTCTCGAAAGCAATAGTTCTGGGAATGACATCTTCAATCTAATATCTCAAACTCATGCAGAGGGTAAAAAAGGTGGGCGAGAAGAAATTAGACTGTACATGAATATTAAAATCGCTAAAAAAGTAATCATCGCTGTAATGTTTAATCATCATAGTTAAAAGAAGTTGCTTGAAGGAGCTACTTACATCAATCTATTTCCCAAGTTAGAAATTTTAAGATGGAAAAATCTATCTAATCTTACCATAAATTTTAAAGAACCTAGGTATGAACAGTGAATGATACTGCAAGAAATAAAAGAATTTGACAAGAAGGTAAAATTAAAATTCAATGGTTATCAACACATCAACACACAAAAACACACCAAAACATGTTATAACTTATTTTTAAGCACCGTATGATTATATGCCATGTCTAAAGCCTTACATTTTAGAAACTTTGTAACAAAAAATGTAAAAATTTGCTCCCCAGACATATTTTACAAAAATAATTTTCTGATATTTTGGCACTATGTGATACTTTACAGACTTTCGTTTGCGATTCTTTCCATCTTTACAGAGTTCAAATTCATACTCTATTTAGGCAAACTTTAACTTCCAAGGCATGAAGTACCACAGATACTCACGTTAGCAGGAAAATACAAAGACATTGGTTTCTGTAGCAGCTTCAGCAGTAACTCCTTAACACAATTTTAGCTGCAGACTTCCAGGCAGGCGAGAAGAACAATGACTGGTTGAACAGATGGAATGGTAATATCTTTGCTTAACCTATTACCGAGTGGAGTAACAGCCAATCATAGGCCAGAGAGCTCACAATTAGTTGGCCAGGCAGATGCAAGCCAACCTCAGCACCCTGCATCAGGTTCATAGGTTTCTAAGATAAGCAAGTTGATGTCATTCTCGGGTCTGCCCTGGGCAGCGTGTGCATTAACGAGGGGTGTGCAGCAACAATAGGCCGTACAAAGCCGACTAGTAGGCAGCTGCTCTATGAGAGCAGAGTCATTAGGGAGCAGGCTGCCAACAAGAAACACCTGGCTTGGGCAGACTTCAGCTTTTCCTCCCTGTTTTTAATGCCTGAAACAAAGAAACCAATTATATTTTAAAGTAGTCAAAGTTGCATGTTTCAAAAAAAGTTGAGGCTCTACTTTATTAGCTTTTGTTTTTGAGAAATAAAATGAGGTGTGTCAAAGTAGCAATTAACTACTGCAGTGATCCCTTTTCTTTAATAAATGAGTTATTGGTGAAATGAGACAGATTATAGTAAAACTATTCCATGGAAATAGAAATCTAAAGCATTTATAAGTATTGGTAAATCTGTTGCAAGACAATAAAACCAAAAAAAAAAAAAAAAAAAAAAAAGATGAAAATATGATTGCAAAAAAAAAGTTTAAGAACTTAAAAACACTTGATTTTAAAAAGTAAACTTACTCTAAGTCTAATGTAAGATAAAACAAGTTTGGTACAACTTTGTGCCAAATGAGTCATCTAAATGGTATATTTAGATAGCAAAACTATTCAACTTCAACCTAAAGCCACCAGGATAGCTTGTCTTAGGTACGTCAAATAGTGGTGTAAAATTCTTTTACCACGGGCACTAACTGTATAATGAAATGAAAGTAAAATATTTCATTATATTTTAACATATGACATCTTATACCTACTAAAAGTGTTTGTAGCTCATGAAACTGGTAAGATTTAATACTCAAGTTTCAACTCATAGACAAGTTGGCTTTACAAAGAAAAATACTGTGATATCTGTGAAGGATTTAAAGGTATAAAAAAATAAGCCCCTCAGTGGGGAAGCTTGCTATTCCTGATTTATTTCAAAAGTTCTAAACTGCAGAATTTAAAATACTGGACTCCTTGCTTTTGAAAGCTGTGAAGTTATTATGAGTGGCCTCTGATTGTGAAAATTTTTCAATCAAAATTTAAATATCATAAGGTAATATGGCTGTGAGAAAATGAGAGAGAGCTGTCTTGTCTATGTGATGTCAAAAACCAACACACACACGGAAGCAATCCTTTTTCATTCCAGTGTAAAATTAAATTAAAAGCAAAAGCATGCGCTTAAAAATATAATTTTCTGATATAGGCTGATTTGGGCAGTGCCTACACTTTTCCATTATATAATCACGAACTCTTAAAGATATAAAACTTGGTTAAAGCATCCCAAACATCTAAATTAATCTCTTCTTACACATAAAGACTATCACAATTAGGATTACTTGTAAATACATGAAAAAAGTTATATCGATTGGGACTCTGGAATATGTTCTTATTGTGCTGACTCAAATGTAAATGAGCTCTTCTCTATTTACAAAATAAGAGAAAGGTCTACCCCATCTGGTTAAACATTTTCAGCTTCCTCAATGAATATTCCTTATGCCCACTAAAAGTCTAAAAATGACTGTTTCTTGAAAGAAGACTGAAACACGATGTATGATATTACAGATGACCATTTATCTATATTTTCCTCAAAAGAGCTTAATATTTTCTGAAAGCATGCTATTTCAAGAATGCTAGAAAAAAAATTAACTCTGTGAAAGCGTATTTGCAACGTAATCATTAGATTGTTAATATCAAACTAATTTCTAAAGCAAGAACTATTCTTTTTCTGCCAACAGTTATAATAATGTTTCTGTAATAGGTAAGCCCCTGATCTCATGTCACAAGTCCATTAAAGGTCAAGATAAAGCATATTTAACATTTTGTTTTGGATAAAAAAAGTTAGACTAAATTTTTTCTGTTTCTGTTTTTGGTGACGTGGTGGAACTTCTTTTTAAAAGTTTGTGAGTGGAAAGTTATCAACCCTGAAAAGAGTAAGGAAGATAAATCAAGGTGTCTCCTATAGTTAGTAAATGCATCTCTTTTGGTAAAACTGATTGATTCGGTAAGAGAAAAAATGAAAAACATAGCCTATATTCATGCAAAGTGATTACACTAAACCAAATAAAACTTAAGCCATGCACTGACTTGATCAGGGAGACAGTGAGGTCAGTATTTATGAATTCATATTAAAAGCTTTTCTCTTTTGTACATGAAAAGGCAACTCCTTAGTATGAATAGACAAGTTTTCCTATTTCCCGTGGGTTTTCTTCCTTCTCTTTATCTCTTGCTACTATAGTTACTACTTTACAGCTTTAATTCGGGAGGAGGAGGAATCTTCACACTAATTCCTGCCACCATAAACACAAAGAATGAGAGCAAACTACCCAGGGGCTCAGCAGGGAGCCTGATCTCCAGCACTGGATTAAGCTTTTTTGCAAACAGCAAATAAAGGCAGGGATCTGAAAAAGCTAATCAGACCCTGCTGTGGTATTTAGACGATCTCGGTTGCGAGTATTGGATAATGCTAAGCACATTAAAACATCTGTAGGTTAAAAGTGGCCCTTGTCTGCGGCTCACAGTCACATGGCCGAGTCCATGTCCCTCTACAGCGCAAACAGCTGCCCTGGGTTGTTGGGGTCCTGCCATCAACAGCTGGGCTCCAGGCACAGTTAGGACACAAGGGAACAAGACAGTGTCATTTCAGGAGAACACTAAGATCTGTCAGTGCCAAGGGTGTGCATCTAACATTTAAAATTTCACTCTCTGAGATGCCCCTGTAAGTTTGCTAAGGTAGGAATGTGAAACAAATTCATGGGCTTTGAAGCCAGTGTTTAGAATCTATTCCCTTTGTCAGTGGTGATTCACACTGGCTTCCTGGGACTTTTCTACCGAAGTGGATTTGTTCCTCTTTAATCTATGATCGCTTTCACTTCTAACAATAACACCATGGAAATAAGTGTGTTATATCAAATTTCCATAATTGTTCCCCAAAGGTTTGAAAGCTTAATAATTTAACCCAAAAATCTTTTTTTGTGAGTTAAAAGAAAAAAAGAAGGCACACCAAGCAACAATAAAACTAATTTCTGCAATGGTGTAAAAGAAGAAATCAATCTGGCACTAACTCTAATATCTGAGTTATTATATTTAGGAAATCAGATGGGCCTTGAGAATTTTAATGTAGATCATCTCCTCAGGCTTAAATTACTTGCATTTCTTAATTTATCTCCTTTCCTGATTAGCCTCCTGGTACACCCGCCCTAGCAAAGTAATTTTCAAAGACACCACTCTAATGCTTCAAAAAACAAACAAACACACCCAACTCAACAGATCACATCTCTGATCACCCGCTTTATTTCCAAGGCTCTTTCTATAGTGTGAGCCTCTTCTGACCCTGAGATCTGATTTCCCACTTCACTTAAGGTGAAGGAAAGCAAGAGTAAAGCCACAGCCTCCTCTTGCACCACCTTACCTACCCCTTACCCACATTACCTCTGTTGTTCAAGGCTCAGCTCAAGGCTTAATTTTTCCATAAAACTGTACTGGTCCAGTTTTTATGGATTTCCAACAGTTTATAATGCAGAACACAGCGCTTATTCATGAACCAGGCTATAAGCTTCTGGAGGGTAGGACCACTTGGTCTAATCTCCAGGGCACAACCTATGTGACATGAAGCAGTGTGCTGTCTCTAGAAGAGATATGAGTGAAAAATGTGACCACTAAAACCAGCCAACCAACCACACAGCTTCCTGCAAATTCATAAGCAGGCACTCCTGTGAATAAAAATACTCCCCAAGGAGTTTTTCTTTATCTCCCCCTTGTGACAGGGTGAGTTTATGAGAGTCCCAGGTTACCAATAATGTTCTGCCACTGGAACTTCTTTCAATATTCAAGAAGGCTGTGGGATGGCTACTGCTCAGGGCTTTCAGAGGTAAGTCATGACCTGCTGTCTCGGTTCTCTGGTTTCAACTTCCCCTCCAGAGGGGCATCACTGGACAGCCCGGAGAGGATAGGGAGGAGGAGTGTGCAAGCAAAGCCTAGAGCCTTTTTCCCTACTACCCAAGACTGGGGGGTGAGACCTTTCCACTTGGGGCTCCGTGTTACTAAACCCTTTATGCTGTGCCCTTCAGTCATGTCTGCCAAGGGTTCCGTCAAAAAAAGAGCTGCTGTCCTGAGGTCCATCTGCCTGGCTCCTTTGTCACTTTCTCAATTGGTTCAGAGCAAAGGCAGGAAAAAGACCCCTTTCAAAGAATACTTAACAATTAAAAGTTTAGTTATGAAGAACTATTAGGGGGAGGAAGTTGATTAAAAAAAAGACTACACAAATTAACTTTAATTAAGTCACATACAATATCTATGAGGGAATAAAGTTTGAAAAGAAAGAAAAATAATCTGTAACAAAGGAAAATAATGCACCTCAAAGTCAAAATTCTTAGGCTTTGATGATGACATCTTTCAGGGTCTTCTCACTAAGAGCGGATAACCCTCACTTCTCTTTAGGGTTCAGAGACAAAAACAAAATAAATCCACAGAACAGTATTTTACCCCAGTAGTCTAAAGAAAAAAACTCCTATATCGTCACTGTAACTGACACTATAACCTAGGTTCTAAGACTTCAAATGTTTTCCATCGATAAGCTTCCCATTTAGTATTTTTAAAAAATCACTAAATAAGTCTTTAAAAAGATGATCTTCAATTCTGATAAAACTTGTAAATATTCCAGGAGTGAGGAATGTTAGAAAAACTCTGGCAACACAGATGACATCATCCCAAATGCTGATGTAACAAGTCACTAAAGTAGCTGGTATCTGGGGCCACAGGGAAGGCAATTCAAAAAAAGGACACACACTACTGAAAAGAAACAGAAAACACAAGGGTATCATCCACATGAACAAAACAGTTATATTAAGTATAACTGAAATTGAAGAAAAGCTGGCCTATGTATGGATATAATGTTCTTTAAATTATAAAACAACCATATGGTAGTTAAATGACACTTTATCGCTTTGAGTAATATTTACAACATAATTATCAAAGCCTAGCAGGAACTCAAGTCATCTCTCCTATGACAGAGTACTTTTTGTCTCATTTTCTATGACATTCCCCACTTCCCACCTGGTCTGTGCTCATTTATCACATCAGTTTCTTCAGGACACATGTACCAGTGAGGACGGGTGTACGCCTTGCTCTTTTTTAACATTTAATTCTAAATTCAAAGCCGCTTGACCAAAAGCATTGTTACAAAGTGAAAGTGACAAATTTGTCAATAAAAAATAAATGTATCAGAGAAAAGTAAATGGGTGCTCTATCTTTGGTTCCACGTTCTTACTAGTGGCCTAGAAGAGTGTAATCATATATCAAATTTTAAATGTTCAGGAAAAATAAAACATGGTGTACAGATTTACAAAAGGAATTGCAAAACAACCAGAGCTTTGGCAAGAGTACTTTGTCAATTAAAAGTTTAATCTAAATATAAATTCCTACCGAGATTCAACAGAAAATAGTTCCTTATATGCCAATTCTAAGGTGGGAAAATGAAATGCTTGAGTGAGTACTTCTAATGGCCTTCATGCCACTGATTTTAAATTACTGCACACTTGTAATTTTAGACAACTGTTTTGGTGTGCAAGAAACTGGAAAATATTGAAAGGCTAACACAATGAATGACTGTTAAGAGAATGATTGGTGAAATTCTCACGAAAGTTTTCAATAAAGTTTTTCTTTATAAAATTCTACTCATATCAGAGGGTGATAGAATATAGGCATCAGGAGTTCTGAACATTTAAGACAAAATTCCTTCTAAAAACAAATCACACACAAGTGTAAGTTAAATTGAGAATATGACTATCCTAAACAGCTCCCAACATAATTTGATTGCAAACTCTGACAGGGCATGGATGATCTTCTGTTTTATTTTCTGATTTTTCTCCAGCACCTATCAGAGTGCACACAAAAAGTACTTAATACACATGTGCTAAATAAGTGACAGCATTTCACTATCTGGACCAAATTCTCTTTTCCAGATTGATTCTTTGCTTTCCTTCATAGCTTACACTCCAAACACAAGCATATGAAGTGGCAGTTCCCTCAATTTGGTTGTACACCGAAATCATCTGTGGCTCATCCCTGGAGAATTTTTATTCATTTGGGGAGGGCAGACAGTCTGGCCATAGATCAGGTAGTTGAAAGATGTAGCCAAGTGTAAGAAAACTGACATGAAGCTTCTTCTAAAATACCCTTCTCCACAGCTTCACGTAAAAATTCTAGCCATTAGGTTGCAGACTCAGCTAAAACTCCACCTCTGCCATGAAACCTTTCCTCAAACACTTTGGATTATTTGAGATTTACACAGGGTCTGGCAAGCGGCTAGGATGTGATAAATGGTTCACTGGCGAATCATTCGGGAGTGTGGCACAATAGAAATGCAATACATTTTCACTGAAACTGATGTACAGTTCGTCCTTGTTAGTCATAGACTGTGTATCTGCACCAAGTTTAGTTGTACCTCCCAAATTAATACTCTTGTCATTCCACAGACTTGTGTGTGTGCAGAGGGGTGAAAAATCTGAGTGGCCCGGAAGCCCTTATTCCAGTTGAGGCTGACTGAGTGAACTCTTATTTCAGCCCCTGTTATAAAACAAGTGTCCTTTCTGCAGAGTATTTAGTGCTTTATTTTTGCACTTTGGTGCTTTTTGTTGGTAAATTTGCTGTTTGAAACGTCCCTGAATGCCAGTAAAATTTTTTTCTTTACTTGTTAATCTTGTGCATTATATTAATAAATTGCCTAAAAGTCCTGAAAATGGTTACATTTTGGGGAGATTTATATGTGCTGATATAAGAATTTTTATATCGTAGGACTGATGTTATTTTCTTGAACTTATTTGCTTTGTCACATTTTGGGCACGATTGTTTTGCTGCCGTTAGAACGGTTATGGTAGTTCATCTAAACTTTTTATCAATGACAAACTAATTGCTCACTAAACCAAAGGGAGCTAGAATAGATAGAGTCCCTTGAGGTTATGTGGACACCACTGTTCCTAGAGATCTGGTTGACTATGTCCCTATGTTCTTCAACTATAAAATGGGGATAACAGCAACACCAACAGCAGAAGGTTGTTATGAGGATTAAGAGTTGATACATACAACTTAGAACAGTGCTTGGCACAGAGCAAATGTTAAGTATTATCTTAAAAAGTTTACACTGAAAGTGAAATTGCAGTACAAAAAAAATAGAAAATGTGATCTTCGTTTATTTTATGCTCTCATTAATGTAATTCTAAATGTTCTCTTATACACAGGAAAGACTATTATGCAGTCAAAGGCTGCAATTGTGTTCCTCTTGCTTTTCTTATCATGTTTAGAAGCAAGAAATCAAATGACTTGGAAGTCAAATACCCTATACTGTGCCTACATCATGATTTTACCATATGAATTTTGTAAAATAAGTAAAACAGAATGCCATTTCTCTGAGGGGAAAGGGAATAGTAATTTGTTTGATAAAGTCAAACATACCGATCCTGTTTTGTAAGAAAAACTACTGAAGATTTAAGTGTCATGAATATTTTGGTGAGGATAATAAGATAATGCTACAAGTCTTAAGATCATGACTATAAAAATAGTTGAAACTAATGATTTAAAAGAAATACATTGATTTTCCAGTGTGTAAGAACAAAGGGATGAGGGAGAATCTAGAAGCATAATTAGAAAACAAATATAATAGGTACTTAAAACAAAGATTTTCTTGTAGAAACATATAACATTTTAGTTTGACAATACAGATGTGTATTATGAAAAATTTTAAAATAAAATGGCTGTAGATAAAAAGCAGCTGTTCCCTCACCTCTTTCATCATTAATTTCATTAACATTTTAATTTCTAGCCAAGTAACTTTCCCAGAGCAATAAATTGCTGCATTTTTCAGAGTGCGCTTTCTCCTAAGGTCTGTTATAACTGTTGAAAAATTAAAGCCACAATAATTTCTTTCTTTAAATAGTTACTTAACAGGATCATTTTGTATTAAAAAAAAAAGATTCCTCTGACTGAGGAATTAACTTTATTGATAGTAATGTACCTTAGAGTGCCTTAGTTCTTAGGGCATTTTTGTAGATGATAATTATCTCATTGATCAAATTTTATTTAAAAATAGTGTATAATCATTGAGTTTTAAAAGTAATACTCTGCTGAAAAGCAAGAAAATGGCAGAATGACTACCCAAACTAGATGAGACGTAAGCCGGTATTCAATGAATTTACGTGCTCCTTCAAGAAACAGCATTTGAACAGCCATTGTATTGTGCGGAAGGGATGCTAAGCGTAAAGGAGGAGCTATAGATGAGGGCAGTGGCACATTCCTGTATGTCCTGGGCAGCTTGCGTCTGTGGCAGGGAAGTGTGGGGAGCAGGGTGAAGAAGGGAAAGAGAGGGGTTTTGTGCAGAGAATAAAAGAGGAAATGCCCAGAAATGTGAGGTGGTAAAATATACAAAACACTGTGTAATTAATACTAGCTGTACTAGAGACTAGAATATTAGGATATGGCTAGTTCATGCAAAGTCTCGAATTCCAGACTCCAGAGTTTTGACTTTGGTGCAGGGAGACTACTGAAGGTGTTTGAAAATGGGGTTATGAGAACCACCAGAGATTTCTGAGAATGTGAATGAAGTGTTTCTAGCTCCATTTTAGGATGATAACTCTAGCTGTATTCATTTTGAAAGGGGCAAGAAGTGCAAAAAAAGTCAAGTGAAGGAAGGTATTACCATAGTCTAAGCTAAAAGTGACTCGTATCTAAAGTTATGCAAGGAGGAAAAAAAACAAATAGATATGTTCCAAGACAAAGTGAAGGGTCTAGGTAAAGATTTAATACCAAAGACAAAGATGAAAGAATAACAAAAGTGAAGGTATCAAATAATGTAAATACACTGTAGCACAACTAACACGACACTGGGTTAAAGCTAGCAGCGGCTATAGCGGGAGCTACTTCAATGAAGGAAGAGAGGTAGAATGGCAGGCAGCTAATCTCAACTATATTTCTGTGTCATGGACCCCTTTCTCAGTCTAATGATGCTCTTATTCTTTTCAAAGTAAGGTTTTTACATGAATATAACAGGTGCCCCCTGATGGAGGAGTGGTTGGTTCGTCTGCCTCTTGCTGAGTTCTTGCCCTGGGACCAGGAGAAACCACCAAAATGCTTCCTCCTCTCTTCCTGCCTGTCTCCTTATCTTCATTCTAGGCTGCAACTTTCTTAAAAAAGTAAAGTAAAAACCTAATAGCATTACAAAGTACCCAATTATATTAAAATAAGTCATCAAAATATATAAAGATTGTGATAGAAACACACACCTTTATTTTAACACATTAAAATAACCAGCTGTCGCATATCCACTAAGTGATTTTGAAGTAGATAAAAGTGAAATATTTCAGAATATTTACTTGAATAACAATAATTTCTATGGGAAACAAAATCACACACGTTGTTATTAATATTGGGTTTGTTTATATTCATGATTGAGGAAAATGTTAAATTTTAATTAGAGGACCTGAAAATAAAGTGGTGAATGTTTTCCCATCCAACATCACAGCATGACCAAATTCTATCCATGGACTCTTTGGGGAAACCACAGAATCCAAGTTAAAAAAAATTCCTGGTTAAGAAGTATATACTGAAGTAGAGATGGTAGTATATGTATTATTTTAAAAAGTTTGACAAGAAAGGACTAAGACAAAGGAAGATATTTTGGGGGATGGTAAGGAGGGATACAGGTTTGCTTTTTCCTTTGTTTTTCTATTAAGAATCTTAAAGCAGGAGAATGGATTAAAGTGGGCAGGAGAGAGGAGAGGTATGCACATCTGTGTGTGAGCATAGGAATGAGAACAACTTAGAGGTCAAGAACTCTGAGGAAAAAGAAGAGTCGTGAAATGGGGAAACAACAGACTTGGTTCAGCTAGGCAAATGCTGATTTTCCTGCATTCTAGAATTCTCTGTTGAACCCTTCCAGTCTACTATTCTGTAGTCCATCGCAGCCTCTACAAGACCCGAGGGCCAGGACTGACAAGAGTGAAGAAAGCCAGGAAAAAGACTGGCACAGAAGGCCAGATCTCAGAGTAGGAGGTTCATCTCTGTTACACTTCTGCCACTCTTTCTCACCCATTTTCAATCTAATCTAGGCCAGTTACAAGATAGCCCAGAGGTAGAATACTGCTGTTTAGCAGTCTAAATATGTCTCTCCCACTGGCTCCTTCCAATCTCTCTCCCGCCAAAAAGCAACACTTCAAAAGAAAGATCAAAGAAGGTAGTGGAATGCTTACATTGTCAAAATAATTATTGAATACCCAAGTGAGGATTTTTGAGGAAGGCGCCTAAGGGAAATGGATAGCCTAGGCTGAGTTTGTTACAGCAAATGGCTATTTAGATAAGAAGATTGAGGAGCTCTTGTTAAATATGAGAATCATAGCATACTCCTGGTCTCTGGACCTTCTTTCTTCTTTGCCCTACCCCTGTCCTCTTCACTGCTTGTGTGTTAACGTGTGCATGTGGTGTGCACATGTATAAAGAAGTGAGGAAAAAGTCAGTTCACCACATTTCTTATTCTTGAAGAAATTCTTAATCCATGGGGTTTGGTAAACAAAAAGCTACTTTATCAGAATGCAAAGATATGATAAATATACAAACGAATCAGCTTTTAGAACCAGTATTTCTAAAATAAATGATGTTTACCTTCTAATTATCTTTTTAAGAGATAACATTAAACATTAAGGAAACGGCTATCATACATTGAGAAATAGAAGAATACTACATATTTATAAAAAAATTTTCAGAATTTTGATTAAATGTAAAGTTGATCCATGGTAAACTGTCTCATATATACTAGGTGTTCATCATTCGAGAGGAACTCAGTCTACTAAAAGGCACATAAAATGTAAGTGCTCACTTGTATCGAAGTGGAAAATGAACATTTAAGATCTACCTGTTAGTCTGAAGAATGCTCAGGCCCAAAACTCAGCACCTGACCGCACCCTTGCCAAACTTGCATTCTGGCTTCTGGCTGTCACTCAGGAGTTCCAAATGCTTTCTCCACCCACCTGTCTTTCGCTAAGGTGCTATCACAGCGTGGGAGGGGCTCCAAGCTAAGCTGCAGCTGCCAACCTGACAATCCTTCCAACCCTCCAAGCCCGCAGCAAACTGCCTATCTCCACAAAACTCTCAAAACTGATTCTGTGAAGTTTTTCCTTATCAGCTGATTCCTGATTGTTTTTATAAAACCATACTTTAAATATTTACAAAACCTATACTCTCAATCTAGTGTCTCCTTTATAGCCTTTCTAATTTGAGGATCAGTATTTGACTTCCAACATCAGCTGCCTCTAGTTCCCTAGCATAATTTTCATATTTTAAGTGTGTGAGAGCCTCCTCCTCAACTTTTTTGTATTTTCAAAAGGGGAGGTTGGGACCAATTGGAGGCACTCTCTTGAATGTAATCAGAAAATCTGAGAGAACACTGAAAAAATAGAGAACTTAATGGGAAATAAATGGGTAGTGATCTGAAGCAATTTTTCCTTCCAAAAAAGTAATTTGTTCATTGTCTTTCTTAGAGGAATTGCCACTACCTTTCATTTTCAAGCAGGTAATTTCCATATTCTACTACTGTTTATTGACCAGTTTATTTCATCCTATTCGTTTATTTTAGTGGCATTTCTGATATGCCCTGAAATACTCCTCAAATGGTGAATGAGAGTATAGTGGGCATATGGAGACACCACCTGGACTGGCTCAACTTCCAACCCCTGGGAGATTCTAGAAAACACATAAAAAGGAGCATACAGGGCCAAGCAGTCTGGAGACTTTGGAGCAGGAAAAGCACTTTTAAGGAACTCAAACACTTTTCAAACGAAATGGAAAAATTAACTCATTTTGGATGATGGTCCATCCTATTTTGTCATGCAGAGATGACAACACATCCTGATAATCCAAAGCATTAGATTTATTTCTTTCACCCACAGATCTTAAAAGATAATGAGAGCATTACGCACCAGGATATATGTAAGTATCTAAACAACAGCCAAAATGATCCCTATATCTCATGCACTCAGGTAATAACTCGGTACCGGCTGCTTGTTTTTAAAATTGAGATAAAGACGGAAATTTATGCTAGACCAAGTTTTTCAAGGCAATGGTGGGAGGGCAGTGGTGAGATCTGTGAAACCTATAGAAAACAAATATACTCTATGCCACACTAAAAGGAGCTTAGCAGCAGATAACCAAAATCAAAATTTACAAGTCCTAAGAAAGCCAATATCTGTAAGTTAAAACTTCTCCCAATACCTGAGGACTATTTAGAAATGGATGACAATAAAATTATAACCTGTGGGAAATGGCCAAACGGATACTCAAAGAAAAATAAATGGTGCAAATATATTCAACAGAAAATAAGAAATATGGGAATTAAAATTTTAAATCGGAAAGATTAAAATGAGAAAAGCAAAATTAAAGTGGATAAAGGATTAAAGTTAAAAACAGAAATGAAGTGGGAAGATAAAAAAGCAGAACTGATTAATAAAACAGGGTTAAATGACAGGTTCTTAACGATGACGAGTGAATGAGTGAATAACCTCCTAAAGCTGTGATCAAGAGGTCAGGGAACTATAAATATACAGCATTACAAATAGAACGTTCTACAAAATGGAAGAAATTCTTTGCTTACATCTTTATGCCAAAAACTATGAATTTGCAAACAAAGCTGTCTTAAGAGAAGGCTACAAGTGTCACTAACCATAGAAGAAATGAAAAATGTAAGATTCCTGACAAAAGAGGTTACCTTCATAGGTTATATAAGCCTGTCCAAGTAAAACCACAATGCATCCAGCAACTACCATGTTATTTACATTATTCTAGGGCAGTGAAGAATACGCAAAGCTGATTTATGAGGCCAGTATAAGCCTATAGACAAAACCCAACAAAGATGGCATGAAAACTAGACATACATATAATTTTACTTATACTATATACCATATTTCTAACTGGTCTATGAGGCTAAAATAATTCTGCTGACAAAGCCTAACAAAGGCACCAAAGCTAACCAAATATATACATGATCTTTTTTTAAAATTTTTTTTTAAGGAAAGGTACAGTGGGAATAAAGCTGAGCGAGCAGGCAGGCAGGAAGAGAAGAGGAAGAAGCACTTTATTTATTTAGTTGTTCCTCTTGTTTGTTCCCCGCAACCCTGGGACACAAACTCTGGGATGTATGTGAACTGCACAGGGCAGGGGGCGTGTACCCAATGACTATTCCACCAGGGCACACCAAATATAGACACACACACATATACATACATATAGTCTTACTGTACATATAACAGTTCTAAGAAAAATGAAGTAGGTAGTATATTAAAATTATAATACAAATTAACTAGTTACAGTTTATTCTATGTTAACACATTTTTCTAACATTGAACAACCTTGTTAATTCATAATTCAGCTCATTGCATGTATTGTTTAACAGCTCCTGCAGTGGACTGGGTGTGGGAGATGAGCGAGCACTGTGAAGGTAGTAACTACCTCACCCACTTACTGAAGTGGAGAACATTTGGGAAGGATTTGGAGGGATAAAAAACCGTTTCAGATCATTTTAATGTCAGATGCCAAAGCTCTCCAAGTGTGTCCACAAGACAACTGTATAAAAGAGGGAAGTCAGGGTGGAGATACAAAGTTGGTAGTTTATAGGATGTAAACGGTATTTAACAACAGAGTATTGGAGGGACTCATATTAGAAGACTAGAAAATGAGTCCAGGATCAAAATTTTAGTGACCTAAAGATAGGAGGGTACTACCTAGATTGTGAATACCAAGTTGCCTGTAATATACACTGCTATACCTGTTTTTTAAACATGCTAAATTAAGATTTCAGTACACAAACCGAAGGACCATATCATAAGAGGCCTTTCCTGCTAGTCTTTGAAAAGTTCACTGGAGTAGTACTGCCTGTTTTGGGAATTGTCAATTATTTTTATCCTTTGCTGGGCGGGGTGGGGTGGCGCAGTAGTTTTTAAAAAGACGCCAAAGAGACTGAGTAGGAGGGCATGGGGATCCTGATCCTAAGACTTCATATACATAAAGGATTTTGTCCCAGGGGGCAAAATTGTTTACTTTTACTAGTATTTTATAATTAGGGTGTGATAGTGGATGACACTGAAGAAAGGAATGGGTCTCAAAGTTGTTGTTTTAAAGGAAAGGTGCAGGCAGGAATGGAGGCAAGCAGAGGCACGAAAGCAGGAGAGGAGGAAGCAGCATTTATTTATTTTTATTTAGTTCTTCATCTTGGTTTATCCCCTCAGTCATGGGATGCAAACAGGGTTCTTAATATGTACGTGGACTGCGCTTGGCAGAGGCGATGGACTCAACCACTATTCCACCAGGGTGTGCCTCGGAGTTTAATTTTATCACTGAGATAGGACAGACTCATTAAGTGGGGTACAAGTAATAAAATTTTAGCTTTGCTGCATTTAAACTGTTCAATTTTTTTAAAAAGGGAATATATCTCAAATGCTGAAAAAGTATTTTTGAAGATGTGTCTAAAAGATACTTAGGGATTTAATAATTTAAAGGAATCCTCCTATAATATCTAAGTCTATTTTCAAGTTTTTCACATTTAACTTTCATAGATATTTTCAGAAATTTGCATCTGTAAGCCAGGAACACCTGTGTCTGACAACAGCCATTGCATTTAAAAAGTGAAACCAGAGAGGAAGTCCAATTAAAAGCAGATATAAGCCCAAATACCTACTGTTAATCAACAGTATTCTTCGGTTTCAACCAATGCAATAAAACACGCGAAAAAAACAAAACAAAACAGTAGAACTAAGATACTGGAGAAAAATTAGCTATTACTATTTGGCCACTATTACAGATTCTGAAAATCAGGAGACTCAACTGAAAAGTACTGTAACAATGTCCTACAATTAACAGTACATAAATAAGTACAGTAAGGTGGCTAGATGGGTATCTCAAAATAAATAACTTTCCTTTATACCAGCACTACCAGGCATAAAAAATAGGCATGCCAAGTATACAGTATAATGAGATACCTCACTTACCATAAATGATAGCTAGCATCTCTCAAGGACTTACTGCTTCAGTATACATCACCCTGTTAATCTCCAAAACCAGGATGATATATGATATCACCACAATAGGTGCTATTATCTCCATTATACAAAAAAACTGAGACTTAGGGACATTAATAAGAAATTTGCCCAAGATCACATGGCCACGAAGTGTTAGAATAACACATCAGCCTCAATCTCTCGGACTCTACAGAATGAGCTTTTTAGCACTAGTACGGCCATGCATGTCTACCAAATGAACAAAGATAGGCTATGCAGGGAAAGAGTGATGGGTGTGGAGAATGGACACGCATACATCACTGACAGGAAAATAAACTGTTGCAACTTTTCTAGGGAAAACCAGTCACACACTAAATATGAGATATGAACTTGATTAAATTGTAGTACTTGAATACGTTGTATGCTATTTAGCCAATAAGAAGAATCTTTTTAAAAGGTTACTTAATGACACAGCAAAACGTATGACCTATTGAAAAAATACCAGAAGCAAACTTCATATGTATATAAATTGATAATAGTGCCTTTATATTGACTAAAAGATCTTAAAAAATAAAATCACTGATAACAAAACTTTGTTACTTCTAGGTGAGAATTATAGATGATTTTCACTAACATTTTATACTTTTTCTGTATTTTAAGTGTACTACAACATTATGCTCAAAATTTAATTTTTAAAAACAAAAGTAGTATAAAAAAAAGTTTAGAAAACATTTCTTCTATTAAAAATTATTTTTCCCTGTAGAGACTGCCAACTGTAACATACTTTATACCCACAATTTTCATGTCACTTAGGCACATATCTTGGGAAAAACAGAAATACTCACTTAACCAAGACACATAATTTATTGCACATTTAAAGTCTTTTATGTTTTCATTGATGGTACAGCGACGAAGATCCTGACAAGGTCCAGGACTTTGGATCTCGTGCTCCTAGACCTTTGATCTCCCCCAAAACCCCTCAATACGATGAGCTGATCTCCTTCAAAACAAAGCCTTTTAGGTTTATAGTAAGTATTTAAAACTATAGCAAAATTCCAGAAAATATCTGACACATAAGGTCACCCACTCAGTGAGGCAATCGAAGATGACTTAAAGATAAAAAAAAAAAAAGTCTAAGTCGATAATGAGACAGCCTCAATTATCTGGGAACTCTGCTCCCTGTAAATGGACAAAAGTGCACAAAGTAATAAAAATAAATTACCAAGCAAAAGCCAAGATTTGAAACAGACTAAGTCATAGAATAAGGATAAAATTAAGCCTACATAATTTCGAATAGGAAATGAGTACAGATGACTAAGAACAAAGAACGAAAATTAATTTTAGCTTCACCCTAAAAGACATGAAGTAAGATTTGAAAGCCTTTTGAAAAAAATCTATAAACTGCCATGTTAAGAGCAGTAGCAGTAAACCTAATTTTACAGAAATTTTATATCTGGTAATCCCAATTACTCAGAACACAATTAAGTGCCAGTGAATAGGCAGAAAAACATAACAAATATAAACTCTCTGTTCAGTCAAATTGATAAATATGATTTATACTATAATATTGAAGGCTTTCTATGTGTCAGGAAGTTTTACACTCATTATCATGAATCAGTAAAAACAACTCTGCACAGTTCACAGTTTGATAGATAAGAAATCAAAGAGAAACTGAGTCTTGAGGGTCACAGCTAGTAAAGGGCCCAGCGGAGATTCAAATCCAAGTTCAGCTGATTTCAGAGGCCCTACCTGCTCCTTCCATATATACAACTTTTCCTTTCTCCAAACTAGACTAAGCATCCCAGAGACTTAAACACTTTTGCTTTAGATATAATATTAGCGGTTGTCATTCAGTTTCATAGCCCACAACAGGTATCTGCTATAAATTAGAGGGAGGGAGGAAGGAATAGCTAACACGGAAAGAAAACAAGAATCATTGACACAAATCACTGAGTCCCGCTGTCCTGACTTACAAAAAAAAAAAAAAAAAAAAAAGACAAGTACTGCTACTGAATTTAGGATAAATCAGAAATTTCAATAACCTTGGCCAAGTTACTTAACATCTCTAGTCATCAGTTCAATCATCTTGGGAGATAAGCAAAACAACTGTACAAAACTTAAGAGAATTGTGGCAAAACTAAATTAGATAACATAAGTAAAGTGCTTAATTCTGTTTCTGGCATAGAGCTAGAGCTCTACAAATGTGAACTATTATACTTAACAATAAGTAAGACTGACTACATATTATTTAAAGACAGAAAAATACAATGCATGTGTACAAATTCTTCCTTTTAAAATAACAAAAATGTTTTGTTCTTCTAAGTTCTTAAAACTAACTCTCTGGAAAATTTCACTTTTACAATATCCTTCCCCCTGCTAAATAAAATTAATTCTCTCCTTACAAAGCAAATATACGTGGCTCATCAAGAAATCAATGTGCACACTCTAATTTCAAATGTTCTGGATATCGACTGTGTTGCCTGCGCGGCATTAACTTTTGAGACTGTCTCTTAGCTATATCTGCTGGCTTTGTTCACCCTGCTACCCACATGAGCAGACTCATTTGAAGGACTACATGGCCTTTAGCATAAAAAAACATGCATGAAGTATCTAGTATATGCCAAACCTTGTAGAAGATAATAAACCAATGCAGACTACCTCAAGGAACCTAAAGGCCATGAACATTTAAAATAATCCTAGGCACTGTTACCAATGTTTCGAATTACCAAATCATCCTTACGACAAATCTATGCTCTAAGTACTACTATTTTACCTATTTTACACGTGAAGAGCAGAGACACACAAAATGGAAAAGAACTAGAAAAGAAACAGTTAACTTTCACATTTGCAATGTGGACTATATGCTATCTTGAAAATAGAGGATTAAGCAGTAAGCATATCATTTTTCCTGGAGCTGGGAGATTAGGGAAGACACACACACACACACACACACACACACATATATATATATATATATATATATATATATATATATACACACACACACACACATACATACATACATATAATATTATACATATATATTTTTTTTTCTTCTGGTCTTGGGCTTTACATGGCGTATGCCTTAGCCGCTGAGTCACAGGGGTGTGTCAGTGATTTTTTTTTTTTAATTTAAAAACACAGGTAAAAATTCTGTAAAGTATAACAGAAATAAAATATTGTCAGGAGAGTATCAAAATATTTACAGAAGTAATTTTTGGATTAGGAGATTCCAGGTGACTTTAATATACTCTTGCTTTTTCTTACTCATTTTGTACTACTTTAATAATTAAAAAGTAGTAAGTAGAAACAAATGGCAGCGTAAAATTAGACATTAATGCTCCTCTATACATTGTAACCAGTGTAGTATAGTGCATTCAAACATGGGATGAAGTTAGCATTCTCTCAATGGGTATTCTAATATGAATACTAATATGCACAACTTTTCTGAAGAGCTTTTGGCCTTCTTTTATTTTTTGAGGAAAGGTGCAAGCAGGAATGAAGGTGAGCAAAAGCAAGCAGGATGAGAGAGGAGGAACTATTTAATTAACTTATTTATTTGTTCATCTTGGTGGTTCCCACTGCCCTGGAACATGAACTGGGACCTTAGAATGTGTGTAGGACTGTGCCCAACCACAATTCCTCAGGGTTCAATTGATAAACAAATCTTAAAGTTGATCATTTTGTCTAGAAATTTAGCCTAACAGCATAGGTGAAGAAAAAAATTTGTTTTACCGGGATGTTCAACTAAAGCATTATATTAAAATATCTGAAATAGAAGAAAAATTAAAATGCTATGTTTTAGGAAAAAAAATGTTTGATACATTTTTAATGTCATGAGGAAATCCTTAGGGTATGTTAAATGGGATTTGGGAGACTGGATACACCAGCTCTGTAACTACCCTAATTCCAATTATATAAAAAAGATATCTTTTTGTAACCAAACTCCTAAGATAATTCAATTATACTGACGAAACAGACAAATTTCTTAACATGTATTAGGTTAGAGATCTTAATATTTGGTTAAAACAGAGACTCAGCCTATGCCAGAACTCTCGCTCTATCTAACATTCACTGTGAAAGCCTGAGTCAGTTATTTAATCACATTGAGGTTTGGTTTCCTCATCAGAAAAAGACTGCTGAAATACTTCTTCACAGGAGTATGCTAAGTATTAGGTACATGAATACATGTAGAGCAGTCAGAAAAACACTGGGCACAGTAAGTGTTATCTAATGTTCTGGACCTTAAGTCAAATAAACCAAGTGAGATCTGAGCTAAGGCCTGAGTAATGAGGTGTGAGTCAGGCATGAAGTGAAGGGGGAGAAAAGAAAAGTGTTCCAGGCAACCAAGCAGATCTGGGGTTTGTCTACTTATTTCCTATGCACCTACAGAGATTAGAAGATTATGAAAGGCTGAAGTTTTAAATGTTCAAATGTGTTCAGACTTTTAGTCTAGTTCACTGAGCAGAAGAATTACTGCCAATACAATGAGGTTATCAAAGGGGAAAAGGGTAAGGGGGAGGGAGCAGTGTAGAGGAAGTTCAATGGCGAGTGGTGGAGGTTATTTGGTGGTGGACATGGTGTCTTATCGCACATCTGAAGAAGAGTGAAACTGCACTCCTAAAATTTACAGTGTTACAGAACAATGTTACCACAATAAAAATATATTAAAAAAAATGAATGTCAGTGTTGTGATGCAAAATCATGTATGCTTTGCTTTATGGGTGATGAGGCTTTATTTTCATTTTACGAAAGTAAAACAATCCTCTACCAACATACAGAAAAAGAGAAATGTATCACAATGTTAAATTAGTTATCTTGGGATTACGCGGCCATTGTTTTTGCAATTCTTTATACTTTTCTATATCTTCTACATTTTCTACAATAAGTACATTATATTTGTATAATCAGAGATAAGAGCTGTAAAATCAGTAAAAAACAAACAAACAAAAAAACAAACCAAAACACTATTCCTAAAAAGATCTTTGAGGTTTTTGCTACAAACTGCTTTTTGTAGACTACACTGCTAGACTGAAATTGTCTTCAGATTTCTCTTCTTAAGAATTTAAGCAATGTGCTGCTGAAAAGCCATAGTTCTGGCCTTCAGATCCTGTTTTGTTTGGCCAGACAGGATTTCCATGTTGTCTATTTACTGGAGTACTCTGTAGAGAAAAAAAACAATATACGTCTCTGATCTTCCACATTCATAATACTATTATGCATCACTTATTTTTTCCAACAATGTTTGTCAATTTATGAACGCACACGATGACACACTTTTTAGATGACAAACGAAAACAGAATTAGAAGGAGACAGAACTCCCCAGTGGTTACAGGCATGGGCTATATATAAAGTCAGACTGCACAGACCGAAACTCTCTTCTGCAACTTCCTACCTGTGTGGTTTTGGGCAACTTATTTAAATTTGTGTCTCAAGTTTCCTTCTCAACAAAATGAAGATAGTAAAGTGAAGGACGAAACATAAGAGTTATTATGTCAGCTACAAAAACCAAAGAAAAAGAATTGGTATCTCCACATCACAGATCAGACGGTTACTTTTATGTCCTCAGATCCAAAAATTACTATATACTAGTCATATGCTCTCTCACTTAGCTCAATAATCCTATAGTTTCTTTCCCCACAAGATAGTACCATGAGGTTTATAGCACTTAAACACAAGTTTTTTTACACTTGGTAGGTCTGAGACCAAATCCCAGAATGTCAACATTTTGTGTTTAAACTGTTTGAATTTGGAATCCTAATGTAATAATTTTTGTTATTCATTGACCTTCTTTCTCTTTCCAATGAAAATTATTCCCTGAAACTATCTTTGCCACTTTAATCACCCACTACTCCTCTCATCTGCTGAATACTCCAGACAGACACACTGAGCCACCCACCACTCCCATTTTCCTTGACCCCCAGAGCTCATTTGGAAATGAATCCCACCCAGTCCTAATTCCCTACATACTACCTTTTAAGGCCTGGCACACAGCCTTCCCAGAACCCAGATTTCTTACTTCTTCCCTCATAACAATTAGTACATTTCATCTACCATTATATTCTATCTGTTTGTAAATCTTATTTTAGAGATCAGGTACCTTATTATAGCACCTTGACTGATACTAAATAATTTAATAAAGGAACAATAGTTTACCACTCTCAAATGAGCAATAACTGAGGTTTCATTTACAATCCTACATTCCCAACACCAATAGGATAAAAAAAAAAAACAACCCTCCTACTATTTAATATCTCACGCATGTTTTGTTAAAACTGCTATCAAATCAGAACGAGAGTTCCTCTAAACTTACTTGCAAAAAACAATGAAAAATACTAAAAAAGCATAAAATGATATATATAAAATGGCCTAAAAGCTATAAAATGATAGCACCATTTTTACATCTATTATAGCAATTAAAATTAAACAAACAACAATGGTCTGTTAGGTTGAAGACAAGGTAACCTACTTGTAGAATGAGAATGTTAAAAAAAACCAATTTCCATTAAATACTTGGGATTCAATCTGGCAGATGTAACCCTTGAAAAAAAAAAAATATAGGTGTGTCCTGGCAGCCTAATGGATAAAGCCACCAGACTTAGGCCACATACATCTCAAGGACTAAAGTTAGAGACCCTGGGCTGGGGGGAACAATCAAGATGAACTAAATAAAATGTTTCTTCCTCCTTCTAAAACAGCTTCAGAGAAGCCAGCACTATAAAAAAAATAGGATATTATTATTATTACTACTATTATTTTACTTTCTGGCCCTAGTTCCTGAACCCAGGTCCTTGGGTTCTTGGGTTTGACATGGTCTGCACCTTAGCTGCCTCAGCCACCTGAGCCATAGGAGTGCACCAACACAGAATATTTTTATTAGTCTGGTAATCAAATATGTAGTAAAAGGAACTGACTAATAAAAACTCCCAACACACTAAAATTCCAACTTTCTGTTTCCTATTCTATTAATATTTTCCATTATCACTGGACTTTCATTATTAAATGCAGGTTAAAAAACACTGACCTGTCTTCTGTTACTTGTTTCATCTACAAGTTTATTTTGCTTATAATCAGTAAGCACTTTTTTGATGACCAGATACTAGAAGTAGAACTGCAACTTACTTTGAAAGTAAAACCCATTCTTCAACTAAGTACAAATACTCAAACATGTTGAACTGTTGGTGTCTAGTTACACGAGACAATTCTGATATTTTTCAGGTACCTTCAAATAGTCTTAGGTAATTTAAAACAGCAATTCCAAATTGGCAGGTGACTAGTGAGGTAAGTCTGAAATAGTCATCTTTCTGGGACTATTACAATAAGATAATTTTAAAACATTCAATGAAGTTATCTTTCTATTCCAACATCAGATAACACCAAAATTAAAATCACTACTATGATTAATTGCTAAAGTGATTAAACAGTGAAAGTCACACACTCCAAATCTTAAATATATATGAAACACTGTATTTGTGACTTCTAGGAAAATCAAAAAAAAAAAAAAAAAAAAAAAAAAAAAAAAAAAAAAAAAAAAAAAAAAAAAAAAAAAAAAAAAAAAAAAAAAAAAAAAAAAAAAAAAAAAAAAAAAAAAAAAAAAAAAAAAGCGTTTGAGGCATTTCCATTTGAAAAATGCATTAGAAAAACTAAATGAGGAAGTACATTTAGAACAGAAGAACGTTCCCACATTTTAAAGTATTAGTCCCAAGTGTTTCTGCATCTATTCTTAAAAAAAATAAAACCAAAGCTGAATCAATAAGCACCTCATGGGCCTGGGGACACTCTAAATCTTACAACCAATAGGAAAACTTTCCTGAAATCTGGATTAGTGTTTAATCTCTTTATCACAAAAACACAGGACACAAACCAGGATTGTTAATGGTTACCCAAATGGCAAGAAACCCAGTTAAGAGTCATCAGTAAGTACTTAGTACTAAGGCTTTTAAAAAACGGACTTTAGGGGCTGCAGGATTAGACAGTTTAAGGAAGAAAAGCGAGATTCATTAGATTTCTAACACCTCTTGGTAGGGAGTTAAAGATGTGAACCAGCCCAGCTAAAATGAGCGCAGGGTTAAAATGGGAATTGGGTGAGGGGTGAAGGGTGCAGGAGGGCAGAGGAGGGTGCCGGCTTCGTGAGGGCCGGCTGCAGGGCTGGATAACGAAAGCTAATGACTGGGCTGGATCCGCGTTGTCGGATGATGCCTCACCCCACCAGCGAGCGGCCGTCTGAGCCGCAAGAGCAGGGCTGTGGGTCCGTTTTCATCTGGGGCGCCCGAGCTCGCTTCCATGTTCGGCGGCCGTGCCCCGGGAGTGGACGGTGCCCTAGGCCGCGGGGCCGCAGAGACCGGCCTTTGCTTCCGCTGGACCTCAGCAGGGGCGGCTGTGCCCGCGGGGAGGATGCGCTGGGCTCTCCAAGGGCCCCACCCGAGCCCCAGGAGCCGCGGGAGCTCAGCAACTAGACCTCCAGGGACCGACCCGCCTGGGCCTGAGACACCCGGCGCAGCCGCTCCGGCTCCGGCCCCTCGGTCCGGCGATCGGACACGGACTCCCGGCCCGAGGCCCTCCCCAGCGCGGCTCCCAGTGGTCCACTCGCAGCTGCCGGCCCCCTCCACCCGGTTCCCGGGAGACCAACCTGGGGGCCGCTACCCAGCATGCCGACCCCGCGAGGACGCGGCGAGCGGGCGGAGGGGCCCGTAGCGGCAGCGGCCACCTCGGCCCTCCCCGTGCGGAGCCGCGCCCGCCCGCGCGCCCTCCCCGCGGCCCCAGTCCGGCCCCGCGCCCCCTCCCCGGCTGGCACAGCTCACACCTCTCCCGCGCGCGCTCAGGGATCTGTTGCTCAACCTACTTGCAGTCTCTTCTCAGCAGCCATCACATGCCTGGAAGCCCGGGCAGCCCCGGGGCCCTCCGGCGGGCGGCCGCCTCTCGCCTCAGCCCTGGGACGCCGCGGCCGCCGCTAGGGCGCGGGACGAGCGGGAGGCTCCCGCATGCCGCCCGCCCGGCCGCCCGGCCTCACGCCGGGGCCCCGGCTCAGGCGCGCCTGGCCCTCGGCTCGGGCCGCTGCCCGCGTCTCTGTTGCGCGGGCGAGAGCGAACCCGAGTCTCCTTCCTCTCACGCCGGCCGCCGCGGTCCTAGCCAGCCCGCCCTCCCGCCCGCCGCCGCCGCCGCCGCCGCCGCCGCCACCGCCGCTGCGCCGCTTCCTCCTCCCCTTCCCTCTTCTCCCTTCGCCTCCTCAGGAGCGGAGGTTGGCAAACCAGCACCTGCTGCTGGAGATAACCGAGAACTGAAACAGGAAACCCCGAAGCGAGGGGAAAACCCGGGAGGCGTGGAGAGGGTGAGGGGAGCCGCTGGAACCTGCCGCTCCGGCTGCCCGAGGTTCCCGCGCCTCCTCCCCGCGCTCCCCTTCGTGTCCCCGGCCCTGCCCCGGGTCTCGACCTCCCCTCCCCGCACCCCCAGCTCGGTCCAGGAGGGCGCCCCTCCGCGCGACAGCACGGTCTCCACCCAGCTGTCACACGGATCATTCTCTGGGCAGTCCAGGCAATTGAGAGGTTGCCTTCTTAGGGCAAGGTACCCGGGGTTGTTTGCTTATTATCCATATTCCCCTAGGAGGAAGAACCACACCCGGCATTAGCAACACCAATAAGGGAACTTAAACAAATGAAGCGGTTAGAATTTCCACCCTGGTAAGGACTTCTTTCAGCAAGGAAACTGGCGTTGTTGGAAATGGCAATATGTCAAAATGGAGGTTAAACCCAGGATAAATTCAGATCTCTCTCGGGAGGTTGGGAGGAAACAGTGCTGGGCACCGGTGTGGTACAGAGTTGCCAGTGTGAAATGCACGGAGAGCCTTTTACTTCGGTGACTGCTACAATAACCAGCACAATCTAGGTCAACGTTTCAGATACTCAAATAATTTTCACCTGCCTGTGGAATTGTCACTAGGTGCCTCACTCAGAGTCTTGGGCAGGATGCGTCTGCTTTGTGGGGAAGTGTGTGAATTTATGTGGGTTGTGCCCCACCAGGTGCCACAGATTAGGTATCACCGCAGTCCTGTGAGCTAAATGTTATAATCCCCTTTATCTGTCAGAAAATTGAAGTTAGAAAATTTCCCCCAAATTACACGGCTTGAATGTGAAGGATCCAGGTCTGTCTGTATTCAAAGCACCAATCTGTTTCTCTGGACCAGAGTTCCTGCCTTTGATCACACTTTGCATTTTAATAAAATTATTTCTTGGCCTCCAAATTGTTTTCACTAGGGTTTATAGGAGTTACACCGGATCTGTTGAATCTGTTTGGGCTACTTAGTACTAGTTGATATCCATGTTGCTTATTGGGGCTCCAACGTAATAGTTTCCAATTTAACGTCTCTCTTAAAAAACAAAACTGTCTTTATGGCTCAGTTAAGCAGCACCGATGCCCACACCTCTTTGGCCATTATCTGTTGTTCTTTAGCTCCTGATGATGGGGGTCCCAGCTGAGAGCATCATACATACTCAGGTGCTCATGGGTATCCTGGCACTGTGAGATGAAAGGGTAGCCTTCTTTCCACTTCAGGAGGCTAGTCTTGGGGGTTGTCAAAAAAAAAAAAAAAAAGATACTGGTAGTCTTTTAGGGGAACAGATAAGAGCTGTTTGGTTTACATTTTTAGAAATACTTTTAAGGCCTTTAGGAAGTTTGTCAACCTACTCTCTGCTTCCAGGTCAGTTTTGATTGGCAGGAAGACAGGGATGCTCTGGGAAAGCATCCCTTGTTTGCTGAGCCAAACCCTCAGACATCTCTTAAGCAGGGTTAGGGAGTGGCCGGGACTCAGAAAGAGACTGTCTGGCTGACAACAATAAGTGATGGCATGCATCAATGGCATAATTTTAGTGATGCCAAGAAATTCCCTACTCAATATACTACCCACACAGTCTACCTTATTTCCTATAGTTGACTCAACTGATGGTGATAGACCAAGGCACTATCTCAGGTCCTTTGGAAGTAAGACATGAATAATTCTTGAATTGCTCACATTTAGTGAATGCTTACCATGGTCTAGGCACTATTCTAAGCACTTGGTATGTGTTCTCTCATATAACATCCACAAAACCCCTATGAGAGAATAACTACCACTATTTCCAGTTCACAGATGAAAAGACTGAGATGGGCACACTCTGGTGGAGCAGTAGTGACATCTATCACCTCCAAAAGAGCAAGCCACATACCCCTGGGTTCAAGCCCTGGGTGGAGAGAGTTGGAGAGGGGTGGGGGGGACAAAGAGTGAACAACTAAATAAAAATAAAATGCTTCTTCCCCTTCTTGCCTATTTGCTTTCATTCCTGCCTGCACCTTTCCTCAAAAAAAAAAAAAAAAAAAAAAAAAAAGACTAAGACCAAGATTATAGTAAATAGTAGTGCAAGGATTAAAATGTAGGCTGAGTCAAGTATCAGTATCCATTATATGAATAAGAAGCTAAAACTCCCTTAACTACTTTACTATGTAGTTGGGGAGGTAAAACAAAACAAAACATATGAACGTGAAAAGAAAACTAAGAAGACGAGAATGTATGTGTTAAATATGTCATGGTTAATAAATGAGTGAAGGTTAAGAGGAATCACTTTAAATGGGGTAGGTGGGAAAACTTACATAGAAGATTATTCTGGATTTCAAAAAGGGAGAGTTTAAGCTGGATAATGATGTTGAATACTATTTTGAGAAACAGAAGGTAAGGAAGAGCCTATCTGTGGAATAGCACAAACAAAGATAGAGTGCTAGGGAAATTGAGACTCCCTAGTCAGGAGAGAAGAAGTAGAACTATATTACACACAGACTTGCATGCAAGAGCAGTGGGCAGATTGGTGGGCAAGAGAAAAGAGAAAAAGAAAGGGAGAATTGTAGTCTATATACACTGGGGGAATCTGTGGTGGGTTTTAAATAGAAGGTAATGTGGAGGCTATTTTTTTTTTTAGGAAAACCAATGTTCTGATGATTATTGGTTAATTTAGAAGCAGGAAACAAGTTTGAAGTTTGGCGTTTGAGAACTGAAACATGAAATAATGAAGTAAATGCTGGGGGAGGAAAGCAACAGGCTAGTGAGACATTGTGGCTTAAAAATCACCAAGGTTTTGTGAATTATTGTATACAATTGGTAGAAAGGGACTTAAGAAAAGGAGCAGTTCAAAATGACGTAGTGTATAAGAATGTGAAACCTATATAATGTCACTGATTGGACAAAAGGGGAACTTTAGAATAGAGGAACTACTTTTTTAAGCAAATGTTTAGAATAGTTTTGTTTTAAGCATGTATTTGTGGTAATAGTGGGATATGCATGTGGAAATGTTTAATATAATACCCAGAAAAGGCAAATAGTTGGTTGTGAGTTTGCAATAGAAAAAGAATGTTTCAAATGATCACTATTATAACGATAACTGAGCATGACTGGTCATCTTAAGTAAACCAGAGTTGAAAGAAAATATCTAACAAAAATCAAAAGCTGCAAAGCTCTGAGGTAAATGAGCATTAGAAAATTCCTCTTTTCTTTCCTCTGAGTTATATTTTCTTCATTGGAAAAGAGATATGTAGGAAAGAAATTTCATTCAGAGGATGTGAGAATAATGAAAGAAAACTTCTTGCTCATTTAACCTGACCCCACTTTTCATTTTGCAATGGTAAGACTGAGGATCAAATCTTGATATAAAAACTTCACAATAGGCATCAGGCAAATATGGCTCATGCTGCTATCAATTCTGGATAGCTAATTTCTATTTTAGTTATAAAATCAATCTGAACCTAGAATTGGGACTTTGAACTGCATGTAATGAAAGAATTCTAGAGACTATGTCTGTATAACAGGCACAACCTTGGAAGACAGTCTCACTAGTTAAAAGCAAATGCTTTGGAAAGAACAGGCTGGGGCATGGGTAGGAGAAGAGGTGCAAGAGTAGCCCTTTCTAAAATACAGCTCCTAGGTGGACTGTCTCACGCCTAAATTCACATTTTTTTTTTAAGAGGAAGGTAGGCAGGCAACAGACAAAAGGAAGAGGGAGGAGTAAAAAGCAGTCCATCTATTTAGTTGTGCCCCAATCACCCAGCTGTGACCCTGGGTCCTTGGGTTGTACATGGACTGTGCCCCAGGCGAGGGGTTAATATCTGAACCACTTTTGAATCTCTTAAAACAGAATGTCAGATTTCCTTACATCCCCGCTGACTGTCTCAGTCTGTAATCATCCAGCCTCCTTATCTAAGACCTCTAAGCATTTCCAAAGGGTTGGCCTGGAAATGGCCCTCAGTTCAAAACAGGAACACCCCTGGCAATTACTTCTAGTTCTATAGATAGCTTTTCTAGTGCTGACCCTAGGACTCTTCTAATCGCCAGTGTGTGGAGCCACAGCTGTACCACCTGGAGACACAAGAGAATTCTTTCTCCTGTCTCTTATCATTTCTGCCCAAACACTTACCTTAATTGAAACAATGTGCCTTTATCACCAGCTTTGGCCAGCACTTGATGTCCTCAAGTTGAAGAATTTCACACAGAACCAGATGACTGCTGTGACTTCTTTTCATTCACAGTTTCTTCCAGAAAGTCTTTTACAGAGAAATTCTGGTTACTTCCAACAACCTAGGGAATGTAATTTCCTTAATATTAGGACCCTAAACAACCATTTCCTAGGCACATGATAAATTTAAGGCAGACACAGGGATAAAGTGCCTCTGTTGAGCTTGCCCCTGTGTTCCAGTGACTGGTTAAAATTGCTTTAATACTGAGTTCTTAGGGAAAGGAAACTAGAGAATATGAGATATGTGCTATTGACCAATCCCCGGGCTTCTTTCTTTTGATGACTGACCACAAGATTCCATACCAGGCAGGACTTTTTTCCCCCCAGCATCTGTGGGAGGCCACCAAGGAAGTAGGCAGCAAGGTTTTCAATATGCTTGTGTTATACAGTCATGTGCTTGGTTTTCTACCTGAACCAGACAGTGTGGCTGCCCTACTTTCACTGCATTTGGTGAGTACAGAAATTGAGAACAATGAATGCTTAATACAGAGTTTAAAAAATGCATTTCACATGGCACAGTCCCATCTAGACAAGGACCACCCCTATCATGACAGTTCATGCTGCTTGAAAGTTTTCCAAGTTTTGTTTCAATATGGATTTTCAAGTATACTCCCAAATATCCTCTTCACCTCGAAAAGCACTTGTTATTTTAAAGAGGAAATTGGTATATAGAATTACAAATGTCGAAACTGAGAGAGTTGGAAACAGAATTATGGATTTTTTAGGTTAGTGTACATCTTAAGTTAAAAGATTGTATCACAAGACTATTAATTGCAGCGTTCTTTGCAAAGCAAAAAATTAGATTCAAGCTCAATTTCAATGAATAGGCAACTGCTTAAATAAATTGTAATACCTCTAAACGTTAGAATGCCATGCACCTATTAGAGTGAAGTAGTTTTATGTGTATAGGATAAATTTCAAGATCATAATGAAACATCTATAAGCAACAGACATTAGGAAAAAAAATTAAAGAAAAAATCAAGATCGATTGCTCGCTAAAATAAGGTATAGATCAGTGTCTACAGTATGCTACCATTTGTGTGAAAAAATAGAACAATATCTCAGTGTTAGCTAATAAATGCATATCATGTCTCTGTAAGGCAGGCGAAGAGAATAGATGAAATTAACTTTTTATTCTATAGGTTTTTATAGTGTTTGAATTTTAAATAGGACACTTGAATTAGCTATTCAAAAAAAATTAAGTCTACATTTAATGGTGACATTTGTTATTGCCCACACCCTTCTATTTGATTCTATAAATAAACAGATAGTCTCTTTGTCAAATAGCACCCAAGTCACAAGGAAGAGGAAGTTGAGAGAGTCCTGTGAATTGCAAATGCAGAGCATGGGGCTTCCCAGTCAAGGGAAAGATTCTTATGGTCATGTGGATAGGGAGATCCCATAATTGCTAAAAGATTCCCAGCCAGTGTTACTGACATGAGTCACTGTTTTTACAACCTATTGCCAAAAGCTCCAAATTCAGATTCTATGAGATTTTTGATGGGAACTATTTTAACTAAGGGACGCATTCAGGGAAGTTGTTATGGACCGATCCTATGGAGAAGTTCACATATGCAGCAGCAGGTATCCCAGCAGTGAGCAGCTGGAATGGGCAGCTGGAACATATGGAGATGGAGTTTTTATTCCCCATATTACTCATCACCTGTCATTACATTAACTTATTTGTTTTATTGTGTCTCCCCACATGATAGAGAGAATGAAAGCTCCATGAAGGCAGGAGCTCCATGTATCTTTCTTCCTACAGCGTCCTCTTCTCTCCTGTACCACCCATGTTGAAGGCACTTGTGTCACCCCCAGACTGCTGGGACTGGGACCATCATACCATCCAATCTTTGGGTGCTTTTTGGTCTTTAATATGTTAGAAGGTAGTAAAGACATTATCATAAGAAGCAGGATTCAGAACTCTAGTCTTTGAAAGACTGGGCAAAGCAGAATTTACATCTCAAAGGAACTGGGAACGTAAGGAACAGAAACAGGAGGGGACATGATAAGGAACCAATTACTGAACTAGCCAAACAGGAGCTTGGTTCAAAAAAAAGAAAAAAAGAAAGAAAGAAAGAAATAACCAACTAACAAATTAAAATAAAACAATTTCCCCAGAGAAGTAAACAATACATAAAGCAATAATAAAATAGAAAAAGATAGCCCTGTAATTAGGGCTGTAGTGTACTAGAAGAACAAGATTATCACCAGAGCAGGCTTGCTGCTGAGTCACTGCACTGCAGGAAGAGTTGGGTGGTTAGGATAGTCAGGTCACCTTGACTTTGGGTCTAAGCATCAGAATCTAGGATAGGACACAGGTAAGTAAACTTAGTTGGTAAGGTCAAAGGGATACAGGGGAAACAGCCAATGTAGATGGTTCTAGATACTCCCTCAAATAGTGTGAAAGTCGATGGGAATTTACACTGTCAGCTACTTTTGTTCAAACGTGGAAATTCCCAGAAGATATTCACCCATGGATCCTCTAGGAGTCAGAAATGAGGGGCGCAGCTAGGCAGGAAATGTCAAGCTCTTCTCCATGGGTTCCATAAACTAGTATCACATAGCTAGGAAATGATGGAGGCTAAAGAGCTAAAGAGATTGGAGATGACTTTTAATGAACTTTGATCTTAGAGAAATCATTTGTCCTTGGTCTTATCTATTTTGTGGTCAGTCCAGAGCAATCAGGCTTAAACATACAAGCAGAGGTAGAGTCAGGCTATACCTTGGGAGAACCACTCATGCTTTCCCATGTCTTAGGGCCCTTCCTTTTGATCAAAACATTTACTTTACTTGAAAACGTCAGTTGTCCCCTAAAATGTCTCTTCAGCTCTGCAGTCATTGTGTGACTTCCTCTAGTTTTTGAGTTTTACATGCAAACCTTGGTTTATTGAGAAGGGGTAGGCTTTCTGGGTTATACGTACAAGAATCTACTTAAAAAGATGTGTATTATTTCTCTTTGGCAGTCACTATTTTCTAATAGCAGTCTTGCTAGAGAAATTTAGGAACTTACCATTTTATTCTGGATAACAACAAAATTAATTATTCAATAAGCTTTGGCAAGTTTCCATTGTTTTGTTTACTAGAAGATAATGTCCCAATGAAATCTTTCATAATCACTTTCTGAGATTTTCTTTGTTAAAATATGTATTTATAGAAATATTTTAAAGTGTTGGTATGATCAGTCTATACCATTACTTCTACTGACTTCATGGTCAATTATGTATAAAAGCAGGAGCTGGAAATTTCCAAGATTTGTTTATACATGTAACTGACCAATAGTGAAATTGAGACTCAAATTCTTCAGCTTTATGGATCTTGGTGGATTTCCGTGGTTTTAATATCTGGTAACTTGTAGTATGCTAGTGTATTGCTTCAAATTATTATAAGAATACAAGCTTATGGTAAAAACATTTAAAGACACATAAAAACATAAAAGTTTCAAAACTACAAATCATCTCTCATACCATTGCCCAGAAACAACTAAGCACCCTTATTAATTTTTCACTTTCTACAATTCTGTGTTTAAATCACACTATCTTTGTTGATTTAATTAAATCAAGCATTTGTTGAGTTCCAACACTGGGCTTGGAATCACAAACAAATCCATATCTTGAGTAAACCAAGTATGTTCTTGGAAAAGTAAGACATAACACTGAAAAAAAACTAGAGGAAACACTAAATTAAACATAAGCAATATGAAACTTGCCTGAGGTAAGGGCTCAGTCTTGTCAGCTCAATCCCCAGGATGCAGAACTCAAAATAATTCTTGGTCCACCTTAGGGATTCATTCATGCCATGAATGTGGAGAATCCCTAAGCTAAAAGCAATTGCTGCTTTTTCATTTTATCAGCACACAGCCTACTTTCAACTTCTACCAGTCTTGCCTGCTCCAACACCAGCCACACTGACCTTCCTGTGTTCCCTGTTCCCTTTTTCGAGAACACTTTTCCCTAAATCTACACAAGCCTTGCTCCCAATGTCCTTTAGATTTCTGCTAAAATATCATCTCATTAGAGAAGTCATCTCTCAATATACTGTCTAGAATACCACAGTAACCAACCTTCATTTACATTCACATCACTAGCTATCCCGTAACTATCTGGTTTTTTTTGTATTTATCTTAGCACCTAATAAATTGATTATGCAGTTGACGTCAATCGACATGAGTTTGAACTGCGTGTGTTCACTTACACGTGGATTTTTTTTTCTATCCCAGGGTTCCGCATTTGCAGATTCGACCAACAGCAGATGACTGACCGGTGGTTGAATTCCCGAATGCGGAACTCACAAAAATAGAGGGTCAACTTTAAATTACACTCGGTTTTTAACTCCATGCCAGATCGGTGCCTCTAAATGTAGCTGTATATCTGGATTTATATATGGACAAATATCTGCATTTTTTTTTTTTGAAGTTTATGTTAGACTACTTCACTTTTATGAAAGACTAACATTAGTTCTTGGTTTTGCTAGCTGAAAGATCTCTGAAAAGAGAGTTCACTTTTAACAACAATATGCGAAAAGCAAAAACAGTATTTAGCGTCTGTTTTGCAACAGCCTGAAGAGAGATGGGCACTCGCTGAGCAGAGAAGAGCTCAGCCAGCTACTCAGGAAACTCAGAATTTCAACAGCCAGCAGTCATGGCTCTGATCCACATGCTCAAGGCCTGTGTGCCAAAATTAATATTACTGTAGATGACACCTTTTCTTGTAAGTACTTTTGAGAGAGAGCAACTCTGGAGCATCTTTATTCTGGAAAGCCTACAATAAGAGATTTGAAGATGTTCTCTATTGGCTAACAGTCTGTGAGAAATGGCGTTGGGAGGGAACGGTGTCTGGAAACAATGAAGGGATTTGAAGACTTGAACCAGCAGTGAGAGACAGGCAGTAGTGACTTTGGCTAAGGAGGCCAGGTTTGTGGAAGTTGATAAAGATGATATTGAAGAGGTTTTGGTACTACATGACCAACGACTGAGGTTAAAAGCTGTTGCAGTTGCCAGAGGAAAGGCTATGAACTGAAAGTGACCACAATAGCGACTGGCCTGAAAGTGGAGTCATCTAGGAATCCAACGTGAAGCACTGCTGTAAGGTTTTCTGACAGTGTTGTGAAGATTGCAGAAGAGTATGACTTTCATTTGGAAAGGGCACGTAGGTTCAGGGCAGGTCTGCGGGATGCTTTGAGTGCCTACAAAGAATTTTTGGATGAAAATGCATGGGGCTAAGCAGTTCTGCCTTCCACATCAGCCACAGCAGATGACCTTGACCTAGCACACCTTCATCACTAGCTCTCAGCGGTCCAGTGTGCTCACTGTCTTCCTGACTCTGGTAAGTGGAAGTGCACTGTACTTAGAAGATCCCTACTTTATGCAGGCTGTGCATCACATCATTTCTGCTTTTGCTCTGTGTTACTTAGGTTTTATGTGCTATTTGTTATGACTTGGTAGGTAAATTTTGGGGTCTGGGAATGCTTAAGGTATTTCCATATAAAGTAATGGTAATTACTTCTTCACTCTATGCCAATTTGCCTCACAAAAGGTTTCCTAAGAACAGTCTTCCTTTGGATAAGGAGAGCAGGAGAAGCCTCTCTCTCTCTCTCTCTCTCTCTCTCTCTCTCTCTCTCTCTCTCTCTCTCTCTCTCTCTCTCTCTCTCTCTCTCTCTCTCTCTCTCTCTCTCTCTCTCTCTCTCTCTCTCTCTCTCTCTCTCTCTCTCTCTCTCTCTCTCTCTCTCTCTCTCTCTCTCTCTCTCTCTCTCTATCTCTATCTCTGTCTCTCTGTCTCTCTCTCTCTCTCGTATAATATATAATATAAGCAAAATGTCATGTATTTTATTGTAAGGGCTGTTGAAAAAGGGCCTCTCTGAAGTATCTTTATGAGAGATCTGAAAAGCCAGCAATATGAAATTGTAATCTCCAACCTTGGAGATGTTCTTGATAGCAATCTCGTTGAGAAAAGGCATTTGGAAGAAACTACAAAGCCAAGGAGATTAATGGCAGTAGACCCTGGCTCCTCTAGATGGATTCTGTGTTCTCCAGTTTGCCCTGATTTTACAACTTCCCACTATCTCAACCTTGGCCAACCTCTCTTACTTAGCTTACCTGCCTGGCTCTTGCAGGTATTTGAGCTTGTGATCCTTCCTGCTTGGTAAACTTTTCTGGCAGTCATCAGAAGGTTCCATACTTAGTTTACTCGCAGGTCTCTACATACACTACTCTCTGCCAGTAATATCTTAGGAACTACTTTGTCAACAAAGATGTAATACAGCAATGCATTCCATTCTAGAACGTCTTCTTTGATCTTATTCGTCTGGGTTAGATGTCCCTCCTCTATGCTCCCAGAACCCCACGTGCTATCCAGAGCACAGAAAGGTTGAATAACTTCTTTCAATCTTGTGTCAGAGCCAGGGTTTGAACCCAGGCAGTCTAGCCCACACTTAACCACTGTGCTGTGCACCCCACCTCATAAGGCTGTGGGGAACCACATGGGATGACATGGAAACTGCTGAAGGCATTCAGCATGTTAAGATACTGCCCACGAGGAATAAGGAGTAACAGGAGGGATAAGGAATCACGGGAGCCACAGACACAGAGTCCTTAAATTACACCAGGAGCTGATTAGATCACCTGCTATGGCTAATTATGATGTGCAGCTCAGACTTCTGTCATTACTTTGTCTCATTGAGGTGTTCATTTTGGGATGTCTGAAGGAAGCTGCCCTTTTGTATCTATGGTATGTCTGGGTTAGCTGTGATATTTCCAAGAGTAATGCTGTCTGTTCTCCCTTTACCATATTCAAATAACTTTCCTGCATTTCATCTTCAGATAAACAAATTTCCATTCATATTAATGTGCAAACTTCCCTGACCTTTGGAAAATACTTAGTAAACGTTATCTTTAATTTCCAGACACAGTCTCTAGACTTGAGAAATTTATGGTCAATTGGGGGAGCTAAAAGTTTACTAAATATATGAATAAATTAAAACAATTTGAATGACTAGAAGGATCTTCATTATAGTTTTTAGTGCTCTTCTCTCATTTGTACTCCTTTCTTCAAAGTACCTGCCATTTAATAACAGTGATGGTGACATTCTTTGAAAAAAAAATCAAAAGGAGGAGCAGAATATATAGGAAAAGTGATAAATTCAGTTTTAGATATATGAACTTGCCTTCTGAAGATACTTCAGGCACATTCAATTAGAGATGACCAACAGGCTGGACAAATGACAGCAAAACTCACCCTGTGGCTTAGGCGCCATCCTTGAATCTCTCCTTCCCTCACTTCTACATCTAATCCAGTAAACAGGCTTCATTGGTTCTACTTCCAGAAAATATCTATAATCTACTTTCTTTTCTCCTCTGTCAACACCCTGACTCAAACCACCACCATCTCTCTATGCCTCGCTTTCTTTATCTGTAAAATGAGGATACTCACACTGTTTACCTTATGGGATTCTTAGAAGACTTACATAAGCTAATTTATGTAGAGCACTAAGAATGCTTCCTAGTTTGCAGAGGAAGGAGGGACCAAAAAGTAAAGAGAGAACCAAGATTATGTGGGGCAAAGAAATCCATGGAATGAGCGTTTCTAGAAGAAAAGTAGTTATTAGAGATTAAAAAGCTTAGGAATGCCCAAACATGTGATGTCTAAGTCTATTAGGACATGTTCACATAATAGCGCTAAAACAGAAAGGTCAGAAAGATTGTCCTGTGCAATCAGTTGATCAGAACAGCACATACAACAATGACCTATGGAAGGGTTGAGTCAGGTATTCCTCAATTAGAAGAAATAAGGCTCAACTAGATTCTGATTGTCTCAGATTTCCACTGTTGAGTCAAAACTTTTTGTATTAGGCTACTTCATTGACTACTGACTAGTCTGTGAACTAGCTTCCTTTGGGGTCATCTGCCTGCCCTTATTCAATCAGTGGAGGTCAGAGAGGGGTGTAACTAAACTGCCACGGATAGCCAGGGTTCCCTTGTCAGCAAGGGATTGAGTTGGAGCAGTTTCCCTTAGATGTGGCTCTGGGATCTCCATGTGGCAGGCATCGTGACTGACATTTATAGCTGAGAGAGACAGTTAGGTAGAGGAAAACTCTGAGGTTTGAAGTCTATTATGGTTTTTAATAATTTAGATAAACTTTAAACGACCTCTGGGCTTTAATATGTTAGCAAGTTTCTTTAATGCCTAACTTCTCCTTAATAAGTGGATATGCTCATAATTTCATAGGCGTTTGCTCTGGAAAGCTCTATGTAAACTGTAACCACCTTGAAGCATCCAGTACCCAAATAACCTTTTTGCTTAGAAGAGAGGGTTTTCTTTGAATCATTAAGTTCACTGCAGAAGACTTTGTTTAAAGTGGTGTGATTCTCTGGGAATAGGATAACTATATAATTCCCACAAAAGATTTTCTTTCAGAGGTTTAGCAGGAAGAAATTCTTAATACAATGAGAGATAAAATGGCTAACTCCAGCAAGAGTAGTCCATCATGTAAAATTTACTAGTGCAATTTTATATCCTATGAAGTAGTGTGAAGTGGATGGGAGAACTAGCCCAGGCTCCTCTTCAAAGGAGCAGAACATCATACTAAGGAACTTTGACAAGATAGTGGCAAGAGAATGAATAAGATAATGGAGCAAGAAGGTTGACCTAAACTTTCAAAACTGTCCTCAGTGGATGGAAATTATTCCCCAGTTAAGCATCCTGACTGGGCCAAGTGGGGATAAAGTCCAGGCTGGAAACCTTAATAAGATATGAGGACTCGAAGAGGGGTAAATGCGTACGCACTTTTATGTCAGCACAATCATTGCTGCCTGGCAAGTGCATCCTGGAATTCAAAGTGAGAATGCTCACAACTGACGAATGTTTTTGCAGTGGCTGCTGATTGCCTTGTGATACTTATGTTTCTATGTTTCTTCTCTTTTAACCTAGGGGAAAATAATCCCCTTTTCAAGCTACAATATATAGTTGGAATAATGTGTCCAATATCTTAAAAAGTAAATCCAGTGAAATAGGATTTTGATCTCATAAAATAGAATTGATTAAAGTTATTGGGTATCTGAGACAAAACCCAAAAGGGTTTGGAATCCAGTCTTGGAGGCTACAGAGCCAGGTACTATGCCCTAAATAACAGCTTAAAAGTCTCCCACAGAATACCAGTGTCTTTGTTGGTAAATACAGGCAGCATAGCTTGTCCTACTTGTAGTCTGACACAGGGACGAGAGGTGGCCGCTGGGATTGCTATGCCTGCTGCCTCTGGAAAATGAAGTAATTTCTGTTCCTGCTATTACTCTTGCCAGAATGGACTACATGGGGCTCTTCCTTCTCTAATTACTAGCTCTTGGTTCAAAATCTGAGGGGAGTCTGTCTAAGCAGGAGAGTTTGTGTCATGTGCCAGCCCCTGACTTCAGGGAGACTGGAAGTGGACTCTGTCTCATAAGGTTTCTCATGCACAGCAAAGGGGTTTAGAGACTGGGAAGCCAAAAACTTAAAAAATGTATGCAAGGTTTGCCTTCTAAGCATGCTTCATTTTGATCGACCCACACCTGATTTACTTGATACAAGATGAAATGAAGACATTTTAGCAGCAATTCCCAATCTCATAGATGTTTCTGTTTAGCTCTCAGTTCTTACTGTCAATTCCTGAGATGTCCCCAAGAAAGTGAAGTGTAGTACTGATTTATTAGACCTTTACCTAGAGAATGTCAACCCTACCCCCTGATCCCCCAACCCACCAGTGGAATATTATGTATCCATTTTTAGTTCAAAATTTGTTACCATTACTAGCATCAAAAATCAAGATGTATTTGGTTGCAGGAAGATAATGATGAATATATTAAATAAATAATCTTCCCTGAAAATAATGGATAGTTTGAAATAAAAGCTTATGTGTTATAAAATACCTTTGCTGCTCTTAAAACGCAAGATAACAATAACAGAAATAATAATTAAAAGAAGGAAGGAGTAACACACTAAATATTTTATGTAGTCTTCTATTTATTTTAAGTTTCTCCCCAGATCTCTGACAGGATACATATGCAGAAAGCAACTTCAGTCTCTTTTTGTCACCAGTGGAATATTTTTGCAGTCCAATGTTGAGACTGTAAATAACAAGCCCTCCTATCAATTATCTAATAGTCAATTCACAATTGATTAGCAACGCTAGGTGTGATATAGAGGCAGACCACTTATACAAATTTCTAACATCCATAGTCTCTGTACATCTTCCTCCCCCATCTTCTCATTTAATTAATGTAGAAGTTAGAAAAGTTAGGAAAGATGCAATTCAGACTGTCCTCAAAATTCTGGGAGATTACTGTCCATCTGTTTCTGGTGGTTCCGTAGTGAGACCATATTTTCCCAAATGCTGTTACTGGAAGGATGAGCGGCCTTTCGTTGATGCTTACGCAGCCTTTGTCTTTCCTGTGAGTCATTACTGTTTTCCAGCTAGAGGCTGTGGCCAGCCTTGCTTTCAATGTGTCATTTTCATTCATTTGGAAACTACAGAGCTGTGCTTTGCACCATGTCCTGAATGTCAGCAAAGCCAGCTCTTGGATTAAAATGCAGAGATGTATTTTGCAGTCAGTGCAGAGTGCTGCAGCTGCCTGTCTGAGCCCAGCAGCCAGCTGAGCTGATCATGTTGAAGGTTCTGTTCAGAAGGGTTTGAGGACTGGATTCCTGGGGCTAGTAACACCTCAAGGCCAGCCATGGCAAGAAAGCTGTCTTTATTTTGTGATTGGGTGGTATGAAAAGTGGAGTGTAGAGGAGGTGTGGACTGTAAAATGGCGACATGATTTTATCTTTAAGTCCCCTGTAAGAGGGACACTGTACAAAGCGCAAACGAGCTCATACATATAAATTGCTTAGAACAATGCTTACTCATATCTTACATATGTACTTACATATATCTCATTTAATCTTCATGACAACTCTATTCAGATGAGAAAGCTAGTCCTAGAGAAGTTAAGAAACCTGCCCAAAAGCACACAGTAAATGGTTTAAAACAAGAATTCATATCCACTTCTGCCCAACATTCAGAATACTTAACTTTTACCAGTTAATTCAAATTCAACACCTAGAATTAAATTCTGTTGGCAATAAGATGGGGAAAGTGCTATAATCCACATAAGGAGAGAAAAGTATAAATTAAAGAGACTCACACCCCCACACCCCCAAGTGTGATGCTCAGATAAAGGAAGGAACACTTGCTGAGCAGGTAGAAAGTTCCAGAATGGAGTCCCTGGAGCTATAGCCAGAAGCTACTTCAAGCTCTGATAAAGGACTCTGTTGATTTTTATCTTTTCCAGTGTGTTTACTCTTTCCCTAAATTATTTCACAATATAAATAAACCCACAGGTGTGCGATAATCAAAAGAGGCTATTTGAACACTTGGGGTATTAATAATGATAAGGGTGTCCCAGTAGATGTTCAATAAATGTTTTATTAATACAAAAACTTAGAGATTGTCTCAGAAGGTTTTATTCGTATTGCAAAGAATACATACAAACAGAACTAAGATCTTTTTGAGCACAATAAAAATAATTCATGCATATATAATTTTAATAGGTGTTTTGAAAAAACTTGGATCTTTCCAAAAAGAGACATGTAGTTGCATAAAGCAGGAAGATTTACTGCAGTGAATTTTAGGAGGCCTGAAAGTCTCTAGGTAATATGGTCCCAGGTATCTTCATGGTTTTCACAACGTACTTGCATTCCACAATGTCATTTTCTAAGGACTGAATAACCTTTAGGGAGCAATGCTACAGGAGACTAGGGTTGCCGAGGACCCTAAGATACTGCTCTCCTGAGTACCCTGGAGTCGGTCATTTTAGTGAGAGAAAGGTGCCTCTGGGCAGCTGGCGTTCATTATCAGCTGAGTGGGTAAAGTGTATGCCTCCAAAAGACCTAATGTCAGCCAGATTTTATTCCTCTGATTCCAAAAATTAATATATGCCTCTCCTTAAACTTTCCCATGATCCTCTCTCTTCCTGCTCGCTTGCTTGCCTTCATTGCTCCCACCACCTTTCCTTAAAGAAAAAAAAAAAGCTTTCCCATGGCATCTCATGTGTGCTTCTGCTGTGGCCCCCCCTTGCCCCCCACCATCCCACAGGACTTTATTATGTAAGTTGGTTTACTGGTCTGATTCTTTTCTAGAGACTTTGAACTGCCTCTTGGTCACATGATATCTCCACTTCTTGGTGCGTAGTAGATACTTGATAAATAATTGTCGAATGAAGTTAAGTCATAAAGGAACTGGAAGCTTTAATGAGGTCATGGGATGAAGAGGCTTTCTAGTTGCAGTTAGTACAGTATGAATCTTTTAAAATTATTTGCACTTGAATTGCATTGAATGGCAAGAAATTATAACATTCATATTTTATACCATGGAGGTTCAGTTAAAAATCACTTATTGTGCATTTGCTGTGTGCTGGGCGCCATGATGAATAAGACATGATTCTTGTTCTTAAGGAGTCACCAGTCTAGTGGGTATAGTGAACCTGAAATAAATACTTACAACCCAATGTGATATGATCAATGACAAAAAAATGTGTATCATTGTCAGAATTTTTTCTATATCATTGTTTAATTCTAACAACTCTATCTATGAAATAGATACCATTATTGTCCCCTTTTGAAGATCAGGAAACTGCATCCAGAAAGGTTAAATAAACTGTCCAAGATAATTGTGACGTGGCAGAGCCAGGAGATGAACTCTAATTTGAATTCAGAGACTAAGCTAGAAACCAGTGCACAGCATTTCTCCAGTACAGAAGAAGGAGGGGAGGAATTCTTTTGGGAAGAAACAAGATGAAGGGAAAGGGATGCCAGTAGGTATCAGGGAAGAGGTATTTCTTAATGGTTTGAATGATGGATAGGAGTATGTTATCCCCCTTACCTGCGACACGTTGTGCAATCCCCAGTGGATGCCTGAAACCAGAGATAGATAGAACCTAATACAATGCGTTTACAGTATGTATACATTTCTTGTGTATACATATGTATCTATGATGACATTTAACTTATAAATTAGGCACAGTAAAAGATGAACAATAACAAATAAAATAGAACAATTATAACATAATATCACAAAAGTTATGTGTGTTCTCTCTCTGTCTCTCTCTCTCTGTATCATTGTGTTAAAAAATTTGGACTGCTGTTGGCCACAGGTGCCTGAAAGTGTGGAAAACAAAACTAAGAAAAGGGGAGGCAACTGGAGGTCTGATGGAAGAGTGGGAAAAGGAAGGATACAAGGGAGCATTTACAAGCATGAAGAAAACTGAAAGATAGAGTGTGTCAGGGACTGAGGTGGTTTGGGGTTGATTAAGTATGGAAAGCAGGGAAGGAGGTGAAGAGGTAGACAAGAATCAGATTATGGGGATGAGAATGTCTTCCATAGTCAGTCTACTGGCAGAATCTTCCCCTTTGTGAAATTGCATCTTCCTCAAAAACCATTTTGCACACAGAGGTTACAAACAGATAGAATGGCAATTGTTTGGGAATGTCTACAGAATCCTCTGGCCCAGAAAGAGACCAATACAAGAGCTGACAGTTACAAAGAACCTGGGATTTTTGAGAGAGAAATCATGGGTGTGTATAAGAGTTAAAGATAAGCTACATGAGTTGATTCCTCTCTTAGATTGTGCACCTCATGTTTGTTCTATCTTACTCAGTCTCCAATACATAGCACAATACTTAGCACTCAATACATCTCAATACATTTTATTTGATGAATGAATCCAAGAATAAGACTGAGAATTTACCAATAGAAAAGACTTTATCGCCCAAAAAAGAGAAAAAGTAGACAAGATAGAGAGGAGGGCTTGTGAACACGAGACAGCAAGTTCAGGTTGGAGTGACCATATTACCTGATAATTAGACAGAGTGTTTACTGTGAACGGGGCTCAGGTGACCTAGAGAATTCAACTACTGGCTTGGAATTTTAACTTACCTTATTAGAAAGGAGGACACACAAAGTTTCTCTCAGTGTAGCCAAGACTTTCCAAATCTTATTTTTCTGTTTTTAAGGAAATGTTACACATGAAACTTTCTGTTAGGAATGCTCACCAATGATCCCAGTTATTTTATTTTTAATTAGGTGAATTTAATATGACTATTCTTTGCAGGTGTTGTTGGTAAACACCTCATTTAACAGTTTAATTTGATTCAGCGCTGCAACATAGCACCTAGAAAAACAGAGGCATTGCCTATCCTAAGGTAATTGCCCAATACTATCGGTGAGGAGGACAGGGTGGGCAGGTAGTGGATAATGCTGAGGTTGCCTTCTGGGTCCAGGGTCTCTGTGGCACTCGTCTCTGTGGCTGGGTGAGATTGCTATATGCTTTGAAAATAAAGGTAGCAATGGTCAGATTGACATCCTGTTATTGATACATAAAGTATTTCAGTAAATTCTGGGATAATTTATATGTCTACAGGGAAATGGATATGAGAATCCTATAAATGCAGTATCAAGAAGACATGGAGGGTGGGGTGGGGAACTTGTTCTTCCTTTCAATTCAGTGTTTCAGTATTAAAAAAGAAAAATTCAGTCTGTGTTTGAGACCTGGGGTAATGGTGGGGGTAGCAGAAAAATAAACTAATAAAAATTAAAATTCAATAGAACCATCAAAAATGTAGAATCAACTATTAAAGTAGATCTTAGGGTTCTCTAATTCTTTGGTACCACATATCCACAGAAATGTTATTTTCCCCTTAACTAAGCTAGAAAATGACAACAACAAAATTAGGGACACCTCTACTAATAATGACAGTTCTCTGGCATCATCTCTTCCTAGCTGATACCCTACTTGTGATGCTTCCTCAGAGCACCATTTGCACAGCTTTATACCACTGGATGCAATTTTTCCTTCTTTCTTAACCTGTGCACTATTGGTTGATTACAGTTTATTTCTTGGTAACTCATATATTTGAAAATGTTATCAAAGCAATTTTTTTTTTTAGTGGTGAACTCATCTGCTGCTGTCTTTTAAAAATTCCTCTTTTATCATCCCCTTCTTTCCCAACGCAACTTCTATTTTAGACTTCTTAGAGGATGGGCAGGAATCGCCAGGGCCCCATAGAAACTCTAACAACATTGGGTTCAGCTCTAAACTGTTTTTTTTTCTCTTTTACAATAAAACATTCAGAGATATTACCCAACTGTGGTAGAATTATATATCTAAAAATAACATTAAAACACCCCCTGAATGTAATGTTGATGCATATTAACAGTCCTTAATTCATTTGTTAGTAATTCATTTGTTAGCTCCTTCATTCAACAAATTTGATGGGTCACATACTATTCAAGGAACTAGAGATTCAACCACTAATAAAACAGATTCCTTTCCCCTGCAAGTTTGTGGTTTAGTTGGAAGACAAATGTTAAAAACAAATAATTACAGTGTTTATAAGAATATTAGTGAAAAACATTGTAAGATCCCCATGAATGACATAGTGAGCTCTGTTCAGAGAAGTTGGGAAAGGTTTCTGGGGGAAGAAAGCATTTATATTGAAAGGCTAGGTTATATTTACTTGGCAAACAATGCAGGAAAGAGCACTCCAGAAAGAGGAATGTCAGAAGTAGAAAATAATGGTACACTGAGGGACATGCACATACATCATAATGGTTAATATAATAGATGATTATGGAGGAGTGTGAAGAGGCTGGAAAAGGTGGTTAAGGAGCTAGTCATGAAGGTATGCTATTTACCATGGAGGATCGGACTTCATCTTGAAAGCCATAGGGGAACACTAAGGAATTTGGAATAGAGAAGAGACACTATAAAAATATTTTAGAGAGATCAGTCTGACTTCAGCTTCTCGGTTGCTTTCTTGGGGTATTTTCTAGGATAGACTAACAACATAATGTACTTCTCCATAATCTAATTAATTTATGGTGAGTGCTTCTTGTGCATTAAACTTTGGACTTTGGAGACTATCAAAGACAATGCTTTTAATTTTAGTGTAATTAATATTGAGCCTCTTTATGTGACAAGAGATTCAAGAACCAATTGTTTATGAGTCTACCCCCTCGTTAATAACAAAACCTGATAGTAGCAGGTAGGGGCATCTTTTCATATTGTATATGGAAGGAGTCATCTAAAGTGATTTCAAATTATAAACATATAAATTAGTAAGACTTGGGACCTGAATGCATACCACTGGAGACTATCATCTGACTTGTCAGGAGACCACTTGAGCCTCCCCTTGTTTTGTGTGAACACAAATAGTCACCGTCTATACTGGGCTCAAGTAGCTTGGCCCAGAGCCACTTTATCCCTCTATCAAGATGGGACCATGACTGGGCATTAAAATCTGTAAGCGATAGTAAGGTAGGTGCTGCTGTACCCTCTCCCTGCTGGAGCTGCTTTAGTGAACTGTTGCCTGGTTAAAAAACCCAGGTGTGAGAACTTCTCCTCCCACTCCCTTCTCTGACTAGCTATCCATTGGACTTCATGTGCCCTGGAGCAAGGCTTGGGATTGTCTGAATATGACCAAATGTCTTGGTGCCTGTGGATTCAGAATACTAGTGTAGTGAGCAGTGCAGTGACTGTAGTGAGCCCTCTCCTGCCATGTCCTGGAGATGACTGGCGGAAGTCTAGCATTCCTCTTTTGTAGGGGACAGCCTGCAACAGCTTCAGAAGCTCTTTTTGTGCTGTCTCACTTTGATTTTGGACACTCTCTGGATAAGTTCCAGAATCCACTCCCCAGACACCACTGTTTGGTCCTGTGTCCTTCTCTTAGACCCGTTGACCTCACCTCTTGATCCTCTCACCCTCTTTTCTAGATAGTGAGACTGACCGCCCTTCTAAAGGTGGTCACACTAACTACCCATGTTCACCTGAAGGGTGGTGACCCCAAATCTTTGCATCTTCCTTTTGAGACTGTCTTACTTTAATCCCTGTGGTCTTTTCTTGGTCACAGGGTGGTTGTACTGAATATCCACTCCTTTCTAAGGGGCATCTTCAGGGAGAAACAAGAAGGAAAATGATACAGGTTTATTCTTATGCAAGCATTCATTCCTCACTCTTACATTTTTCTGATTTCTTTACGAGATGAGGGTAGCATAGTCAGTGGCGGAATAGGAACTAAATAGTTTTGTGACAGAGGAGAGTCACACTAAACTTCAATGTAAGAGGTGTATTTGGATGAATCAGAGGTGAGCAGGGCTGGTTTGAGAATGACTTAGAGTAGATGAAACTTGAGGAATTTGAGACAGAGTCACTTTTGTTTTAGGACATCCTGACTTTAACACTTACGTATTTTACTTAGTTGTTCATCTCAATTGTTCCTCTTGCCTCTGGGTCTCCAACTGATGTCCTTGGGATATATGGACTCTACCTGGTGGATTTATCTGCTAGGCCACAAGACACGCCAAGGCATATATCACTTTAAGATGATAGAACTGGAAGAATAGGATTTTCATACATGAATTTGATCTGTGCTTCACCTAATATCTTTTTTTCTGAAAACTGTATAGTGGAAAATATGTCAATAAATGCTACTTTTTAATTAATTATGCAAGTCGATCATAGGAACTTCTAGTTTATTCCATTTTTAAAAGCTGTTTTCCAAAAAAAATTAAAAATAGGCATTTAATAGTATAATGATGTGTACACATTGGCTTGGGAACTACTATTATATTAAGGTAAGCGTTTAAGAAAGGAAACTTTTTCCTTAACACTACTCATTGACCAACTGTATTTACTTATTTTGGGTGTATTTTATACAGTTAAATAGCTTTGTTTTAATTTACTTTAAAGAAGCATTTATTTATTTTACTTAGTTGTTCATCTTGGTTGATCTCCCCAGCCCTGGGTTGGGAATGTAGGTCCACGGGGTGTGTGTGGACTGTGCCTGCCAGAGACTGCGAACTTAACTGCTAAACCCCCAGGGTGCTCCCAAATGGCTTTACTTTTATATGCAATGTAAACTAGTGATTTTCTAGAAATACAAATTATATAATAACAATATGTTTGTCAATACAAATGTATACTTATCTATAAATAAAATGCGAGACAATTACAGAAAATGGCCAGCCCATATATAAAAATAGAATTCTGACTTACAACCTACCCTGGAAACCAACCCCCTTATCTACAATAAACACTCCAGGCTTGTTATAAGTTAGACTTGTAAGAAGCAGAGTTGCTATTCTAGTAAAAACCCAGGAAACAAAACAGCAATGTCTGCAACAATTGACCTGAAATGATCAGAACTTGATTCCTAGCTAGCAGCTTCCCTGATTTTTGTCCTCAGTCCCAACTTGGACCACTTCTCATCAGTCCACCTACAGGTTCCCTGTGCTGGCAGCTTCCAGGCAGGCCGAACTGAAGTCTTCTCTCTTTTATGACACTTCCTTATTTCTCTGCTGCCTTTGAGTCTCTGCCAAAACGCAAACCATGGTGGCTGACTTCTTTGTTATATTAAGCTGTGAATAAACAGGCTTTGCTTTCCCATTTGGTGGGTCTTTGTTTATTTCCACAGATATAATTCGTAAATGCCTTTATATAAAATATAAATAGCACATGCTCTTCTTAAAGAATTCAAGCAACATATAAAAAAATAAAGAAAAAGTCAAGTTCATCTAAGTTTCCACTACCCTAAGATAATCATCATTCATTTTTGGTGAGCATTGTTTTCATGTATGTTTTTTATGAGTATGTCCCTCTATATGATATATGTGTGTATATATGCATATATATATGTATATATGATTTCACATGAGCTATATCACGTACGTTCTGTTTTCATCATGTACACTTGTCATCCTATCCTATTTGGACTTTAGTATTTCATTGCTGACCCTTGACCATTCCAAGTGATCCATGTTAATACCTAATAATGTCTGTTTATATTTTTATCAACATTTGTGTAATTCTCTGTATGTCTGTTCTATCCACAACAAACTTTTTTTTTTTTAAACGTATCATACTATGAACACATTTTTTGGTTGTTGTTTCTGGTTTTCAAAAATAGCTTATAGGGTCCTTCCAGGTCATCCTATATTGCTCTAGTTTGTTCTTTTTAATGGCTATGGCAATCTGTGGGCAAATCACAGTCTACCTTCATTGATGAATTTTCACTTAATTTTTAATTCTCAGCTCTTGCATATGTCCTTCTATACACTTTCATTACTATAGGAGAGAATCCTAGGAATGGGACTGAGGGGTTGGAGAGTATATATAATTTAAAATTTGAGAGATGGTGCCAGCTTACTTTTTAAAAAGGCTGTAACACATCAAATTTCACCTGCCAAGTATTTTAGTAATTGAAAACAACTGAAACTAATACTAGACTTGTTATTAAAGACTACCATTCAGTAATATTTGGTGACATTCACAGATTTATATGGGACTTTTCACTTGGGTTAAAATAACTCTGTAGAGAAGTAGCTGAAACCATGTGGAAACAATTTTTTTGGCCCAATTTGTTTAGGAAGGACATTGGCAAGACTTTGCCAGTCTTGATACTGCAGGCTTCAGAGATGATTATCAAAGGATTAGAAGCCAGCCATCTGAACAATCAGTATGTGTCCTGATTGTAGGCCACACTGGCTGCACATACTCATCCTGTAGAAGAACAGAAGCAGGTGGGTAAACAGGTTGCTGCTATATCTGCTGAATCTGGAAGTTGAAAGTCACATAACCTTTAAATTAGGTAGGATAATCCTTTTCTTTCTTATTTTCTTCTCTAGGAAAATGAAGTGTTCCTGGTTAGAGTAGCAGTTGGGCTCAGTCCACATCCACCCCAAGGCCCCACATTTTTGTCCCAGAGTCGCCTTTACTCTTGCCTGCACCGTTCCTTAAAAAAAAAAGGAAAAAGAAAAAGACTCCACTTCTTAGAAATGAGAAAACTTGTTTTCTAGAATCTCTACTGGTCTGTGGCATGATATATTCAGGCACATAAAGGCCTCTATCACACACTGGGAGGGAAATGTTTGTCATTTGTAAGAGTGCTCCCGAGGACCTCCTGAATCTGGGATGGGAGGATGGAGACAACCATAAACCTTAGAAAGCTCATTGAGAAGTAAACATCTTACTTCTGACCTCCCTTTGTGGAAGAAAGACATCTCTTTTTTTTTTTTTTTTTTTAGTAAAATGTTAAAATGTACAAATTAAATAACCAGGACAATCAACATAGACGATATATAATTAAAATAAAAGTAAGTAAGCCTTTATATGCAAAGAAGATCTTCTAAAAATACATGTTCAAAACAATACAGTTAAGTCAAGAGATTGAGAAATTTACAAAGTAAAAATCCAATGAATTAGAAGTGAAAATGAAAATGGATAATAGATGAAAATTCTAAGGCTTATAGCTCCATGTGGGGATAAACCTCCAAGATGTTCAAGGTGAGGGCATGGGTAAGACCCCAGAGAGCTCAAGATCAAGAGGATGGGCTGTGACCTCTTGCCTGCCCATTCACAGCTGGTGGCTGCCCAGACCCCACTTTCTAGTGCCCCTGGTGTTGTGCAACAGCTGTGTTTCCCTACCCAAGACAACAGCTGTGCACACAGCACAGCCTGGCACACCGACAGCCAGCCTCGGACGCTGGACATTAAAGATTGGGCTGGAGCACACGCTTCCAAGATACCAAGGAAGTGCGCAACGCCTTAAAATGTTTCAGGTTTAAAAATAGTTACTACACAAATGTGTTTTGGGTTTTTAATTCACCTCGACTGTTTGCATGTTGCATCATAAAGTCATCTTACCAAGTTGACAGAATCTCTTAATGGCACTGAGTTTATTTTAAGCACGTTTTCCTAAAGGGGAAATGTGGGTTGAACTATTAGCAGAGGGAAAAAGAGTTGAAAAAATCCTTAGAATTCTGAATTCCCAGCTTTGGGGGGAAGCCCAACACAGAACTCACTTATTTACAAAAGTAGTTGGTGGCTAGAACGCCATGTGAAAAACACAGATCCTGCAATAATGCTTCTTACCCAGTGTTTCTTACTTGCCCAACTCTGGGCACCTGTTTTATAATACAGTGTTTAACTGCTAATGCAATGACCTAAATTTAAATGATTTCCAGCAATAAGCAGGTATGTGCTTGATTCTAATCTCAATAGAATTTAGAGAGCTAACTGACAGTACTCATTGCTTCATGGAAATATGCCAAATTATGTCTCTTCATCTGTGCATGTTTTGCTCTGATGGCTTTACATATGCTATATGTGTAAAAATATTTTCTGGTAGTTTTTTTATTTTTTTCACGGAACCACATTTACAGTAAAATTTTTAGCATTCTGTGTATTTTATGTGTTTTTCAAGGGATTATTTAAAGGTACATTCAGGTAAGGCTGATTCTTTTCTTCTCCACGTTATAATACCTCCTGCTCCATCTTCACTCTCATTTGGTGAATTTTCTTCCCATTTCACTGAAACATTGAAGGAAATTTGAGAGAAATAGCAACTCCCCCAATCCCCCACCACATTCAACCACTTGCATTCATGTGTGCCCCTAAGTGCTGCCTTCTCCCAGCAGCTCTAGCTGGGAGATGCTGCTCTAGCTCTAGCTCCTGCCTTGCATCCCTGAGCCAGCCCCCTCTTGCCTACTCAAGGACATTTCTCCAGTGATTATCCTTCTTTTCTTTGGGGCATCATTTTCCCCCCCATTCCATTAAAAACACAGTTACCTCACCATTTCCCTTCCATCCTAACAGTCCTATAGGCTGTTCTTAGTGCAGTAAGACTCAATCACGTGTTATTCTTCTATTAGAAATCATCTGATGATGTCCTATCTCAGTAGGAGGAGGGGAAAGTAAGTCTTAAAATGGTGGAATGTCTGACATAGTTTTCCCTCACCCCCTCCTCCTCTCCTTTTTCCTCTTCATTGGCTTTTCTTTAGCCACACTGGGCTCTTTGCTGTTTCTCAGACATGTGAAGTGTTCCCACTCCAGGGCCTTTGCATTTGTTTTCCTGTTTTCTGCATGAAATGCTCTTCAAGCAGACATCCTGCTCACTGATCTCCTGTAGGACATTGCTTCAATATCACTTTCTCAGTAAAGTATAAATGTATTAAAATGTATATTTAAAATGTATGCCCTATTTATATTCCCTACCCTCTTTTCCTGTTTCAGTAATTCTCGGCCACCCTACCCACAAGGGTTCTCTCCTTCCAGGTCCACATACCTGTATATCTAAATATATCTAATGTATCTATTTTTATTTTATATATGATTAATCTTGTTATTTTCTGTTTTCCTCCACTAGAATGTAAATTTCATACAGGCAGGAATGCATATTCAGTACTTAATAAAGGGATTGGCGCATAGTAGCTCCTCAGTGTTTACCATTTAAATGAAGAGCTAAATTTACCAAGAGCAGGGACTCCATTGTTCCACTGTCAATAACTAAGACACTGCTCGATTCACAATAATTATTTGTCGAATGAATGGATAAATGAATCAAGATAGAAATTAAAAACACAGAAAAACTGCATGATCAGCTCGTAGTTCTATCTTTTTTACCAGCATTTGATTCTGAAATGATTCCAGGTAAAAAAGCATGAATAATTTATGGGCTTCAACTTCAGCTGATCCCTCAAATATCTCTAAATGAAGGGGTGAGCCTGCAGGGGGGAAGGTTGCAGGCTAAGAAGCGGGGTACAGAAAGGTTGGGATTACAATTTTGAGTTTATTTATTCATTCAATAAACATTTAGACCATTTCACCTATGTTCTGAACTCTGAAGATAAGATTCGTTCATCTTTTTAATTTTGAAGTCCTGCATGTTGCAGCTCTGAGTTGTCTTTGCATAGAGATAGGTGTCCAGATATAGAGTGGAGACATACCCTCAGGAATCCATGAAAAAAAGAATTACAACTCTTTCCTGGAGGAAGGGGGCAACTAGGAATTGTTCAAGGACATTGGAATCTATTGGGAGTACTTCCTGAGCCCCAGGACACTTTGAGCCCAGAGGAACAAGCAATGCTTCAACCTATCCTGTATATGTTGACTTTCTTGATGGCAGAAGAATTATAGCTCATATTCACCTGGCAGCAGATTCCTTAGTTACCAGTATATTGTTTGACCTAGAAAACTAGAGGCGTGTTTGATACCATTCTACTTTAAGAATCTTAGTCTTTAGAATTAATTTTGTCTTTGTTGGTGAAATTTTTATTTGAGGCAAGAAATAGATTATGAACAAGAATATTTTCTGAACATCTAGTAGCTAATACCTAACAGAGTGCTTTGGACATGGGTGTCACCGGTATCTATGTACTTGGTTCACTGTGTATTTTTGCATATCAGGGACCCAGTCTGTCTAGTCCTTCCTGCAGGCACCATTTCTATCTTTTTCTTAATTCAACATTCCTCTATTTACTAGAAATCTATACCAAAAATTGGCAAAAATCATTCACCTAGTAAGATATAGATTCTCTCTCTTCACTGGTATGAATGGGAAGTGATGGCTGAAGATGTAGATTATTCCTTTCAAAACCCTGATTGTTGAAAGGAGGACAAGACAATGAAGATCAGAAGACACTGAGTTAAAAGGTGGCCTTTTAAAATCGGAGGGAGTAACTTTACTAAGCATTTGTGGCCTGAAGGGAGGCAGTCGAGAGGAAGAGATTCAGAATATATAGAAGAGAAAGGAAGTAATTACCTAATGAACAAGGAATGGATGACTGTGTTGAAGAGGTGGAGGGTTCTGAGGGAGAATGGAAGGAAGTGGGTTTGAAGACAGTAGTGCAGGCTTAGAATTCTCATCTAAAGCCAATTGATCTGGACAGACCAAGGTCACTTGGTCAATAGTCAGTAGAGCTTTGCTGACCCACTTGCTAAGGTCATCACATCCTTAGTAGCTCAGGCATAGTAACATCACTTCACAGAGAAGGGAATTAGAAACAGTCCTCCTACAGGCCTGCCCCAATGCTTGGCACACAGAGGCACTTATGGTGGTAGAAATTATTATATTGAATCAATGGATCACTTTCAGAAAACATATAGGTTAAAATTTCTTTAAATTTTAAAATACTTTCAGATTTAAAGAAGTTACAATATTATGTAAAAGTTCCTGTTTTCACCATCTTACCAAATGTTAACATCATACCGTACTTGCTTTATCATTCATTTTACATTTCTCTTTTCCTATGTGTTTGTGTATAAATTTTTCTGTTCTCTTTTAATGTAAGTTGACATGTAATGACCCTTTCCCTCTAAATATTTCAGTGTGTATTTCCTAAAAGCAAGAACATACTCTTAGCTACTATATACATACTCATACAGTGCAATTGTTAAAATCAGGTTATTAGTATTAATCTAATCCAATGATCTTATAAAGTCTGTAGACGTTATTCAGATTTACTTTGGTGAAATTTTAAAAAGTGAATTATTATGCCTGTCATACTTGAATACATTAAGCATTTCCTTTTTTTTTTTTTTTTTGCTAAAATTATATATTTTCAGTAAATTAGCGCAGTGATCACAAGGAGCATGTTTAAAAAAGCAAATGAAGCTTTTAACAACTGTACATTCTGTTGAGAAATACAAGTGGATTGATTTAAAATTGTTTGCAGTGGTTACAGGAAAAGGTTCAGTCTATTCAAATAAGATTGCTAATGGGGTTTTCGGTAATGGAAAACAAAGATGCTTGGGTCATTGTTTTTACTGTAATTTGCCACAGAACTCAGGATTATTTTAGAAGATTACTAATGGAGGTGTAGAAATAGTGACTATCACATTTCTTAATGCTTCCTGTAAAATGCGGACTTTTTATATACAGCATACTAAAATGTCAAGATTTGTCCGAAGAGGAATATACATCTTTGGAGCCATTGTTGCACCCAGTAGCCGGGGTGCCAGGTTTGGGGAGAAGACAAGAGGTCTGTCTCTCCAAAGATGAGATGATTAGAAAACTCTTGGGCAAACAGAAGAAAGGACAGCATGATGAATGGACAGCTTTTTGGAATGAGAAATGACTGGTAACGGCCCTCTTTTGGACTGCTTCTCATAAATCCTTCATGAGTTCTGGCTAAAACTGAACTCAGTCTCACGGGGCGTGTGTGTGTGTGTGTGTGTGTGTGTGTGTTTGTGTGTGATACATATGTGTGTATCTATATATTGTTTTTTCTAAGCCATTTATGTAAAGAAATACACATAAAATTAAATACACATAATACACACAAAATTTAAAAAGCAATACACATGAAAATCTTACTCTGTTAAACAGAATCTTAGGAAGTTGCCATTTCTGTAGGTCAAAATGGTTGAAAGGAAGCAATCTCACATCACCCAATCAAATAAAAGAAGTGTAACCTAATAAAAGATTCAAACAATAAAAATATATGGAACAAAATAGTGTAAGCTGTCCATCCTTTCTCTCACTACTCTTCCCAGAAGTAATCTCTAGTACATTGTTAAAGTGTATTCTTTCAGTCTTTTTTCTAAAGATTTACACATATATATACACACACATATATGTTTAAAATTTGTAAACTGAACTCATTCTGTATGTATTGCTTTATGAATTGCACTACATGTGTAAGATTTTTATTTGTCAGAATATTTGGTCTGCCTCATTCTGGTAATAGTTGTATAAGCATTCTGTATGTTTGTTTCATGTTTATTTAGTCATTTGCTTATTAATTCCTCCATTAATATGTAGCTCTATTTTTAAATGTGTTTATACTAAATGAAGATTCAAATACATATATATTTGTAAACATGGAAAAATTTCTGTAGAATAAATTCCTGGAAAAGAAATAGCTGAACTATAGGCATATGCATTTAAATTTTATTAAATACTGCTGAAATTCCTTCCAAAAGAAGTTTTCTTACATTGCCACTCACAGTGCACATTTTCCTGAATCTTGCTTTTATTAGGCATTATAAATCTTTACAATTCTTATTAATCTGATGGGATAATTAATAATGTTAATATGTAATTCCTTGATTATTAGGTATTTTGATAGGTATTTATTGGCCGTTTGTAGTCTTCTGCCAATTCTGTTTTCAGATGTGAATGTTAATTCTCTATTTGCTTTATGCTCTATTATTTTCTATCAGTATCGTCTTTTCAGTTTGTTTATGATAAATTTCATCATTAAGAAGTTTTTAAGATTTATTTAATTAGATTAATAAATCATTCCCGTTTTGATTTCTGGTGTTTTATAATTTCAGAAGACTTTTTCAATTTTAAGATTACAAAACTTTGTTTTGTATTTTATTCTAAATTTTAAATTTAGTTTTTACTCAGCTCTCTATTACAGTTGCTATTTTTTGTGTATAACTTGAAGTAAATTTCCGGTTTACTTTATTTTTTCCAAATATATATTTATTCTAATACTGTTTATTGAATGAGTGTATCTCTTCCTAACTGAGGATAAATGCTATCTTTATGGAATGTATGGAAGTCCTATTTTTTATATAATATGTTTCTTGACTTTTTATTCTGTTTTATTTATCTAAGTACATATTACACTATTGTAATTAGTATAGCTTCAAAGTATTGAAAAGAATATCTGAAAGAATTCTTTCCTCTTAGAATTCTTTAAAAACCTGGCTATTTCCTTGTATTTTCTCCTATTAATTTTAGCATCAGTTTGAGTTATAAAATTCTTACAGAAGCTTTAGTATTACATTAAATTTATGGGTTAATTGAGAAAAATGAGTTTTGAGTTTTTCCATCCAGGCACTTAATTATTTTTATATTACTTTGGACTTTAAAAAAAGTCTTCATTTCCTTTTATTGCTTTCTTTATTGTTATTCATTACTCTTCCTGACAGGTTTACTCATAGATATTTTATAGTTTTGATTCTATTGGGAAAGGAATATTTTTCATTATACCTGATAATTATTAAAGAAATATATATGAAACTGATTTTTGTATAGTGATTCTAGGTTGTCCATCTTGCTAAAATTACTGTTAATTCAAATAGATTTTCAGCTTACTGATTTTTTTTAGATAGACTCATTAGCAAAAAGAAAATTTGTCTTTTCTTTTCCAATACTATATATCTTCTTTCTTTCTTTTTTAAAAGAGCGTTATTTATTTATTTGTTTTACTGAGTTGTTCATCTTGGCAGTTGTCTCTGCTCCTCAGATCATGAGCCTGGGTGCTTGAGATGTATGTGGACTATGCCAGTGAGAATGGCAGATCTCATTTCTTTCTTTATTTCTTTTTCTTTTTCTTTTTTGTAATATTATTTGACAAACATTTCTGGAATATTGTTCAATAGCAGTAGTGTTAAGAATATTTGTTTTATGTCTGAATTTAAGCAGGATGCTTCTCATTTTTCCCTCTTAAAGATGATATTTCCTGGGTGATTCATGAAGATACTCTTTATTAAGTAAAAGGAGACTCCAGTAAGCTTTAGCTTTCAATTTTTTGTAAAAAACCACATTTAAAAAATTCCTATATGTTGTACATATAGCATGTACAAATCCTAAGTGTTTGTTTAGATCACTGAGTTTTGACAATTGCATTTATGCATTTAACCGTCACCCACAGTAAGATAGAATATTACCACTATCTCAGAACAGTCCCTCAAACCTTTTTCCAGTTAACTTTTCTCCTCAAAGGCAACTGCTTCCTCAGTTTATTCCCCATTGATTAGTTTTGCCTGTTCCTGAACTTCATTTAAATAGAAGCACACAGAATATATTCTGTTGTATTTGGTTTCTTTCACTCAACATAATGTCTGTTGAGATTCGTTCACGTTGTGGCTGGTTTCAGTCGATTCTCTTTTTTATTCCTGAGTATAATAGTCCATTATACAAATAAATAACAATATGTTTATACATTCTCCTGTTAATGGACATTTGGACTTGTTTCTAGTATTTGGTTATTATAAATAAGATTTCCATAAATACTTTTATATGTACTTTTGGGGTGTGAACATAGTTTTTCTTTGGTAAATATCTAGGAGTGAAATAACTGGTTCATAGGTAAATATTTGTCTACCTTTAAAAATAATTGCTAAAGTATTCTCTAAAATGGTTTTAGTATTTTACATATTCTGGCAATACCTAAGAGTTCTAGTCACTCCTCATGCTTGCCAATATTTGGTGTAACGAGCCTTTGATTAAGCAATGTTAGTGTGGATGACATACTGTTTCACTGTGGTTTTAATTAGCACTTCCTTGATGACATCAGGAATTTTTCATGGGTTTATTGGTCATTTATGTATCTTCTTCCATTGAGTGACTGTTTAAATCTTTTGTCTACTTTTAAACTGGTTGCCTTTTTATTCTTGCATTTTAGGGGATATTTTAATATTTTGAGTACAAATCTATTTTGTCATAGATTGACACTGTGAATATTTTCCTTTATCTGTGACTTACCCAATTTACTTTTAAAATGTTGCCTTTTTGAATGCTTATAGCAGGTTTGTTCATAATTAATGTGAATGGATAAACAAACTGTTACATCCATACAATGGAATGTTATTCAGTGATAAAAGAAAATGAACTATCAAGTCACAAAAAGACATGGAAGAATCTAAGTGAAAGAAACAAGTCTTTTCAAGACTAAATATGGTTTGATACTAACTATACCACATTCTGAAAAAGGAAATACCTGAAGGATAGAAAGATCAGTGTTTGTCAGGGTTTCTGTGGTGAGATGCAGAAGTAATTGAAGATGGTGAAAGTTCAGGTTTCTAAGATGGGGCAGTCATTGTATATGATCCCACACATACATGTGTTGGGCACATGGTTTTATGGATTTGATAAAACTCAGAACATACAACACGAAAAGTGAACCCTAAAGTAACTGATGAAACTTAATTTAAAAACATAGCAAAATCAACAAGAACAAAAACAACAATGTGTTCTAAATACCAGTAATAACTACTGATTGCATGTTATTGCAACATTTTCTAAGTGTATTATATAAATGAATCATAATTATAGTCTTTTACATTTATAAATACACTTGGTATTTCTCTCTAGGGTGCTAAAATCATGCTTTGATTAGATGTAAAGTAACTTTTTAAAAAGTTTATTTTTGTTTTAAATGTTCATTTGTTTGATTTTTCTGTATACCACATAAGAATGAAATAATAAATTTATGGTGACTTTTGAAAGTAGAAAATGTAAGTTTTGATAAAATTAATTTTTTTGCTATTTTATTAATGCTTTTCAAGAAGTGTTCGCTTACTCCTATGATCACAAAGATACTTTCTTATGTTTTCTTCAAGAAGCTCTACCATTCTGAATTTTATAGGTAAGCGTATTATTCATCTCAAATTAATTTTTTTATGTAGAATGAAATCAAGATTCACTTTCCCCATAAAAATATCCTGTTGTTCCAGAGCATTGTTAAAAGATTTCTTTAACCCATTCAGTCGACTTGGTGCTTGGTCAAAAATCAGTTCAGCACACATATTTGGATCTATTTCTGAACTCTCTAATCTATTCTATTGATTTGTCTAGCTGTACATCCATACTACTCTATTTTGATTTTATAGTTTCATTGTAAATACTTAAGTCAAGAAGTAGTTTCTCAATCGAACTACCAAATTTTACCAATTCTACCTCTGGGCATTTATCTGGAAAATGTGAAAACTTTTACTTGAAAAAATTTTGCTTTCTTATGTTCATTCAAACATTATTTAAAATAGCCAAGATACAGAAATGACCTAAATGTTCATCTACTGATGGATGAGTAAAGAAGATATACATTCCTATATATAGATATATGTATGCTATATATTATATAATTTATACATATCTATATTTATTTATCTTTCTCAGTCATAAAAGGAATGACCTTGAGGATGTTATAATAAGTGAAATAAGTCAGATGGAGAAAGACAAATACTGTATGATTTCTATTATTTGTGAAGTACAAGAAGCAAAACCAGTGAACAAACAAACAAATCAAAAACAAATTCTTAAATACAAAGAAAAGATTTGGGGTTACCAGAGGGGCAGGGAATTGGGGTGGATGGATGAAATAGATAATGGGGGACCATTATATGGTAATGGATAGAAAAGGCTTTTGGTAGCAATAGCAATTGGTGTATACAGATGAATTAAAAAGCTGTACATTGGAAATTTATATAATGTCATAAACCAGTATTACCTCAAAATTTTATTTAACAACATTTTAAGCAGAGATAACTAGATAACAGAGATTCACATATCTAACTGTACTAGCTTAGTTAATTTTTTTTTTTAGGAACAGATTATATATAGAGTCAAAACTTTGCATGTGGTCTACAATTCTATTCCCTTTTCATCTCCTTTCCCCAGCGTGCTAAGGGCTGAATTATGTGCCACCAGAATTCATATATTGAAGCCCTAACTTCCAAAGACTCCCTTATGACTTAATACAATAGGGCTGGTGCCTTAGCAAAAGGAGAGGGCTCTGAGGGACCTCACTGACAGAATCTTGGTCTTGGACCAGCTTCCAGAACTGTGAGAAAGAAATTTCTACCCTTTAAACTACCCAATTTATGGCATTTTTAAATAGCAGCCCAATAGGCTAAGACACAGAAGTCAGTACTATTCTGAATTTGTTGTTAATCAACTCCAAGTAGGATTTAAACTCTGACTACATTTTATCTGGATCCATGAACAATGTAAAATATAAATGTAATAATGGAAATGTAGATTTCTTTTTTTTAGCTTTTAAAAATTTACACTCATATAGTCTATGTTCATTGTACATTGTAAAGATGTAATCTATTTTCATAATGGCTCTTTTGAAAATTTGATGAATGTTAATGGATGATTTTCCCACAGAAACATATGCAGTGTTTTGTAGATTGTTTCAGGTAGTCTATCAACTGTGAAACCTTTTTACAGCTATAACTACTCTTCAGAATATTTGTCCCATACAACTGTAAAGCCTCTAGTTATGTAGAAATAGAGTAATTTATGGCCACTGTTCCATGCTTAAGAGATTGTAGGTCAGGTAACTTAGATGGCGGTGGTGTGGACCATGTAAAACTCAGGGACCCAGGTTCCAGAATATTGGGGCCGGGGGAAAGCCCAAAAATAAAACAACTGCACAAATGAAAGTGCTTTTTCCTCCTCTCCCTTCTTTCTTTCCTCTCTTTTGAGAGGGAGGGAGGGAGGGAGGGGGGGGAGAAAGAGAGACAGAGAGAGAGAGAGAGAGAGAGAGAGAGAGAGAGAGACTGGAAAGCAGATTCACATTTCAGATAGATAGTTAACAGTGCATACCAGGAATAAAAATGAGTTCTTTTGATCTACCAGAACATCAGATTATCTACAAATTTCAAATTTTCTAAATAATTGAGATCTAGCATTAGAGAATCATGTAGTAATGATATTGACTTAATAAGGAGATAATGAAAAAGAGACTATTTGGCATGGCAGTAAGGGTTTTAGCTATTGCAAATGAAAAAAAAAAGAACTTAAAAATTGTTCCTGTAATTTAGTACCTTAAACACTACAGTTAAATATCCAGTTCCATCTTGTTCCCTTATAAAATGAGGACATTCATCTACAACCCTGAGAAATTGGAAAACTAAGGATTTTTTAAAAACCTGGTGTGAATTTTCTTGGAAAGGATGCCCAGCATAAGGATATAATTGTTTTTTGGCATGCTGGTAAGTACCTCTGCATTGCACTTTGCTTTCCTCTGATAGTAACAGAAAACTGTAAAAGACATTCAAGGCCAAATGAACATTTACAAATGAATTACCACCTGCCATGAACACAGAAGAAAATATTGATGTTAAATAGATTCATTTGAGAACTCAAGTAGGGGGAAAGAGTGTGGAACCCTTTGTCATCTATGTGCCTAGCCAAGTCCCAGAAAGGCAAATTTAAACTGTCCTGCAGGAGACAACAAAGGTCTCCTTGAAGTGTGAGATTATCTGGGAGCCACATTCTTCTGTCTGTTGAAATCTAGCATTGTCTATCTTGATCAAGGAGTACTGTGATCTATAGAGGAGACGCTCTGAAGATTAATTCTGGAGCAAATATTTCCCAAGCAGAAAGGAAAACAAAAAGGCTTAACTATCAAGAGGAGAAATAGAAGAGGGCATATATAGAATCAGTGACGGAAGTCTGTGACTAGGAACAGTAAGAGGGAACAAATGTCATTTTTTTGTCTTTTGGAACATAAAGAGAAGCAAAGTGACAGAGAATGAAGGATCAAGACTGTGTAAACTGAGTTGCTAGTACCTACAGGGAGCTAGACATTCTGATGGATGATTGCTAGACAGACAAGTACTAATGAATGCCAGTCCTTCTGCTTTGTATGCTGCCTTCTTTTCAAACTGGTGGAAAGAATGACCTGCCAATGTGATAGGTCATTTGTCCTCAATATTAAAGAAATGCTAATATAAAGTATTTTTATTTGATTCTGCTCTATGAGAGCTTCACCAAGATCCCAAATCCCAAATCCAGAAAAGATAGTATCAGTGTCTGTGAATAGAAGGCACTCTATGATCTCCACCTCATCTGGGCGGCCTGTTCCTGTGCCAAGGTGGTGAGTCCCTATTCAGATGGAGTTTCTCTCCCATCTCTACAGACCCTCATTCCACATCAGCTTCCCTCAGTCATTTATTAAGCATCTACAAGTGTCATTCTAAGTAGAGGAGAAACAGTGCATTTGACAAGGTGCTGGTACTCATGGAGGTGACACATGATCAATTCAAAAGCAAATACGGTATAATTCCAGATAAGTCCTATAAAGAAAATAAAAACAAAAACTGAATAGAGTGAGGAAGAGCAGAAAGGGTTTCCTTTAGCTAGGATGGTCAGAGAAATTTTGTGTGTGTGTGTGTGTGTGTGTGTGTGTGTGTGTGTATGTGTGTGTATAGACAACTGAAGAGACTGAAACAGAGAAGGGGGTCACACAGATCAGGGGCGAGAGCTTTCCAGATGGAGGCAACAACTGGAGCAAAGACTGAGCCTTGTCTCAGCTTGGGAGGTTAAAAGGATTGAAACGAAGCCAATGTGAATGGAGCCAAGTGGTGAGAGATGAGGTCAGAGAAGCAAGGGTCAGATAATGCAGAGCAATGGTAAGGAGTTGAATTTTATTCTGTTGGTTTGGAAAGTTGCTGGCAGACTCCCAGCAAGAAAACATATACCCTGATTTTCACCTTCGAAAGATCCCTCTGACTGCTGTGTGTATAATGGAGTTTAGAGACAAGAATGGAGGCCAGTTGACCAGGGGGGTTTATGATATAGTCTAGGAAATACAGTTGCAGCCTGAACTGGAGTTACAACTGATATGGTAGGGACTGGTGGGACATGTGATATGCTTAAGAGTGGAACATCAGAACTTAACTAATTGGATATGGATATAAGGGAACTCTGGGGAAGGGTCAAGAATCCCTTCCAAATTCTCACCCTCACTGATTATAATTGGTGGTGCTGTTTTCTTAGAGAGGAAAGACTTTTGGGGGAGAATGGATTTGGAAAAGGAAAAGTAATTCTGTTTTGATTCTGTTAAATTGGAAATGTTTATTATGCAGCCAACTAGAAATATTAAGTAAACAATAGGAGCCTGTAATAGTCAGGTTCTGACTTGAGTCAGACATTTGAGAATCATTAGATTCTTAGATTAGATAATATTAAAACCTTGGGGCAGAATATAGATGCGGAAGAAAAAGGTGTAAGGACAGATACCTACGATGGCCTGAGACAGTGATATGTGCCATAATCTTGACCTAGAATCCTCTGACTTTCCAAGCTCCTTATCTAATGTTCTGCCCTTCCTGGTCCATTTCAAAGCCAGAGGCTCTCTCTGGTTTCCACAGTCAAGCAGGATTTTGTCTTTATCTCAACCCCAGCTGCTCTCACAATCTGTCTCCCTTATTCGATCATGCATGGCTTTGCTTGGTTGCTTTATCTCTTTGGTTTGCATTAGTCTCACAGCCCCACCTAGATTTTGGTCCCAGGAAGGCAATGAACCAGTCTAATAAATCCCTATATCATCTTCAGAATCTGACAGGGAACTATTAATTACTCAGAAATCCACGTTGATTGATTGGATAAGGCTTCTTGGGAAAGTCACCGCAGGTGACCTCCACATGCTGGTGCACTACCTGCAGAGTGTGTGTGAGGCAGGCATAAACCTTTCTCTTCACTTCGGAAGATTAAATAAGTTCCAGGAAATCCCACAGCAAGCTGGTGGGCAAAGCACAAAGAAGTTAAGTTACTTTCTTGCTAACAAACAAAACCTAACCAACACAACACTAACAAAGTGCAAACTCATTTGAAAAGGCCTTCCAGGCTCACTTTAGGAACCTGCACACAGGGGGATCTGTTTGTTGAAGGAGACAGTCCAGTTTCAACACCAAATACAGTTAGTCCCTGTCACATTTCTAGTACACTGGCATTCCTGAAAAGCCTATGGCAGAGCGTTTTCTCTGTGCCTCTTACTCATGCTTGAATGTTACGAGCAGTCTGCAGCTTCCAGAATGGGGGTCACTAGCTGTGGTTGGCATGTAGGCTCCTCACAGACTTCTCAAAGCCTGGGCAGTGCCTGGTCAGCAGCACAAAAGACAAAGAAGCTAGTGGGAATGGAGAACAGTGAGGGAGGGAGAAAAAATGGAAGCGTTGTATTGAAGTCTGAGAACAAAAAAGGAAACACCCGCCACAGCAGATGTCAGTGAAGAAGAATATGAACATGCTGATAAACAGAGGGGCACTGGACTGTCAGAGACAAAGCAGAGAGAATAATATTGGAAAGGAACAGAAATACACAACATAGAATATATGAATCAGAGAAGAGAGAATGTAACAGTAGTCAGGAGAAACAGACGAAGTACGGATTAGTGGGAAAATTATACACCAAAATGGAAAAAAGAAGAACTCTTTTTAGGGTGTGCTTTGGAATATCTTAGTGCCTTTGGAATACTTGGCTAAGAATAATGAATTAACAATTCCTTTAATGGAATTAGACATTATACGTTATTAATTAACTTTAGTCATATAGCACAAGGTTGATTTTATTTGAAAATCAGAAAAATTAATACATAATTCATATAACTCACCAAAGTCCGAGGAAGAAATTGTTTTCAGTTACTATAATGAATACATTTTTGCTAACATGAACATGTCGTACTTAAGGAAATCAGTGAGTTTTCATTGATATTTTTACTAGTAATGAGACTGAATTAGGGACTGTGTGGTATAATAAAATTAACGTGAATGATAAAATGCAGAAAGGAAATAATTGGTTTCTTTCTAAGATCTCCTGCATTGCAGGGAGAATTTTTTTGTACTTATCAAACTCACATTAATAAAATTGTGCAACACAAATTTGGGAAGCATTCTATGGGCACAGTTTTTCTATTTCCTTTGGCTCTAAAATGCAAATCCTAACACCTGAAGTAGTTGGAAAGATTTGATTATAATCAAAATAGATTTATACACGCTAAACTGCTTTTACTACCATCGCTAAGAGCTCAGTCAATTTTCGGTGAGAAACGAACACCCATGTAACCACTCTGCCAGCACCATCAGTCCAGCAGAACATGGACCATGTATCTGCCATGGTCCACCCATTGCCTGTTGGGGCCAGTAGGGGTGGTCAATTCTTTTGATGTTTCGTGGGTGAATCACATCAAGGAAGGTTGGAGGGAGATAGGATCACTGGCCACAGAACAATTAATTGCTTTGTTTCATTCAAGTATTGCTTTTGGTTATTGCTATCACCATGAAATTAAGCAAGGTGGACCTGGAGATAATTACGCTTAGTGAGTCTAGTCTAGAAGGAGAAAGACAAAGAGTATATGATGTAACTCATTTGTGGCATATAGTGAAACCAACCAGACAAATGAACCAAATCAAACAAAAATAGACTTTTAGCATATAGAAACAAATTCTTGATTATTGTAAGGGTATGGGGGAGGCAGACGAGTGAGCAAAGTTGGTAAAAGGGATCAACTATATGGTGAAGAAAGAATTGAACTGGTGATAGTAAACTTAATATGTTATATACACATGTTAATTTACTATGATGTACACCTGAAACATATATAATATTTTGATGTGATATTCCTGAAATAAAATTAAAAAAAAAGCAAACAACAAGATGCACCCACGTGGCTCTTGTAGCTCAGGTGTGTAAGGTACTAACCATGTAAAGCCCAAGGGCCTGGGTTTGTGACCAGGGGCGAGGAGAAAGAAAAACAGACAACAATAGTAAAAACAATAAAACTCAACACAAAAAGACAGCTCACAAAACATATTAGATTTGAAATGACTTGATTAAAAAATGGGCAAAAGAATGAATAGACATCTCCCAAAGAAAATAATACAAATGGTCAATAGGTATAGGAACAAGTTCTCAACACCACTTATCATCAGGCAAATGCAATCAAAACCACTATGAGATTAACACCTCACACATGTCTGGATGGCTATTATTGAAAAGAAAACAGAGAAACAAAAATACAAGTAAGTGTTCATGAGGATGGGGAGAAATTAGAACTCTTGCACACTTTTGATGGGAATACAAAATGGTACAACTGCTATGGAAAACAGTATATCAGTTCCTCAAAACAAAACAAAACAAACACTACCGTATGATCCTGCACTTCTACTTTTGGGTATTTATCTAAAAGAACTGAAATCAGGATCTTAAAGAAATATTAGCACTCCCTTGCTAATTGAAGCACTATTCACAATAACGAGGAAGTGGAAACAACCTAAATATTAACTGACAGATAAATGGATAAAAAATGTGGTGTATACATACAATGGAATACTACTCAGCCTTTAAAAAGAAGGGAAATTCTGCATTACATGACAGAATGAATAAACCTTGAGAATTTTAAACTGAGTGAAATAAGCCCATCATAGAAAGACAAATCCTCCTTGATCCCACTTACATGAGGTATCTAAGCTGGTCAAATTCATAGAATCAAAGAGTAGAATGGTGGTTGCCAGTGGCAAAGGGGAGGGGAAAACGGGGAAGTTGCTTATTAATCAGTGGAAAGTTTCATTTAGGCAAGATGGATAAGTTCCAGGGACCTGCTGTAAAACATTGTCCCTATAGTGAACAATACTGTATTATACACGTGAGATTTTGTTCCGTGGGTAGATCTCAAGTGTTCTTATCACAGTAAAATAAGATTAAATAAAAAAGATGCAGATTAATGTATCACTACACATGTTTAAATCAATGCCCATTTTTTTTTGAAAATGAAGAGATCCAAAATATATTTTAGAAATAAAGAAAACAGTTAAGGTTTACAAAAAATTTTTAGATATGAGATTTTGGGCAATTAGTTATAAAATATATGCACATTAACAAGCTAAGTGATTTGTTCAGTGGCTGCTTTTACTTTCAGTGGCTGCTGTTACACAGATGTACTCTCTGGGTTTGAGGTCTCTGGGAACTGTTTTTTTGTGTTGTTGTTAGCTTCAGGACAGAATCAGGATAAGGTGTCTCTAAAGTATAGAGAAAACTGCCCATAGCTTTAGACTTGCCTGGGAATCTCCAAGGGTACCTGGGGGAGGGAGTCAGTAATAGGTCTCATAAGTGACTCATAATCTCTGGAGCCCTCACTCCTATGGTAGTTCTGGCCCAATTTGACTAAGAGCAATGACAGACTTTAGAGGGGGCTGCAGCAAATGTGAGATTCCCAGGCCTTCCTCAAGAATGTTCACTATTACCAGGGCCATTTGTTAGGGGAAATGATTTGAGTAGGAAAGGCTATGTATTTCTATCTCAGAGTACTGGGACCAGAGAATCCACGATAGGGAAATCATAAGTAAATGTGAGACACTAAAAGAAGGCCTGTGTCAAATCCTTCCACCTTTTGGCACACTTCAATTCTACAGTACAAAGAGGCTGAGGGATTTGCTCAGCTTTGCAGACAATCAGAAGTGCAGAACTGCCTTCCTTCTACAAAACTGCATTCCTTATGTACAACCAGAAATATGTCATGCCCTCACAGGACAAAAAGTAACCACTAAGATAATGACCCTCAACCTAACCTTTCACCCTTGGCAGGTGGCCACTCTGTAATGCACTTTACTTAGAACTTATCTTTTCAGACAGGGCCTCGGCTCCTGCTCCCAGGGCAGTTGGCAGTGAATGGGACCCTCTCTCTACAGAAGGACCAGCAGGGCTTTTCATTAGAGCACAGGGAAGCTGTGTTGGAAATGACTCCACACTTAATAGGCAAGACCCTTCTCCTAGGACACATTTTTCACTGTCTTGTCGGCCTTGTAGCCTGAATCAAGACAGTGATTTATTTGAGTGTTTTACATTCTCTCTTTCATGACTAGAAGGACCCTAGGGTCATTTATAGTTTGGACCTTGGTCCCTCTCATCCTTTATTGAGAAAAATGCTTGAAAACCCTTTCTGTTCATGAGGAGGCCTGGTTTGCTTTTACTCCATTTGCTTTTGTTCCCGGGGTCAGGATTTTTGTCTTTCCTCTCCTATAGTTGTTCTTAAATACTAGATGAAAAGGAAGCTCAAAGAAGACTTTTAAGGGCCCTACTCCCTGGCTTGTTAAATCCCATGTACTCTTGTCCCTTGCTTACTCATCTCTCATGCAGCCTGAAGTGTTTTTCCCCAGTGAGTACAATTATAAGGAGTGGATTTTGACTCAGTGCAAAGCAAGTCAATCATAGTTATAGGTAACTGATGACTGAATGCACTGTCTCCAGAAGTAGTGAGTGTTCTAGCCTTTGAGGTATGCCATTGATGCACTGGCTAATGGTGACGTGTCATTGATGACAGAGGATTCATGCAATAGATTAGGTGTGGTTCAGGAATAACAAACGTTGGAGTGTTTTCTATGCTAAGGGATAAGAAAAGTAAAGACAATGAGGCAGGCTAGCAGGATTAGATAGAAAGTTCCTTCTTATCCCTTATATCTAAATGCATGCACTGGACCTCTAAGAAAAGTCTTAGATGCAGCATGTTTCCTTATTGACCTGGAATGATCTTTAGAGATCATTTTTGTTGAATTCATTGTTTTCTAATAGAGAAGAAAATCAGGCTCTAAAAGGTATTTCTTTCAATTATTATTACCAAGATCGCACAGCTAGTCTTGTTATTAAAAAAAAAAAAAATATGTTCCATGGGTTACAGAGTAGGCAAAACATTTATGGCATTAGAGTGCTCTAAATTTCTCTTCTGCCTGGGGTTGGAAATTCCTGTTTCTCTAGCTGTTATTCGAGTTGCAGTTTGGGAAAGGGCCTAACTTTGCCCCTCTGTGTAACTACCTGATTCATGAGACAGAGAGGAAGAAAGTGGCGGTGCTGTGGTTTCTGTTTAAGACCTCAGAAGCATCACCCAGGAGGAAGCAGTACAGCAGCAGGCAGGAAGAGTCCATTGTCTCCATGGTGTGATGTAAGGGCTGCCATGGTTACCATTTCATGTATCAATGCCAGGCACCTTTCTGTAAGAATGATTTCATTGATTTGGGTCTTGGAGTCATTTTCAGTCTTCAAAATTCTCTATTTAACAACCATGGTTAATATATCTAATTCTGTCAGTCATTATGTGAGTTAACCTCTAGCACCTTGACTGTCTCCTATATGCCAGGCCCACTGACCTCCTTTCCTGACCAACAGATTCTTGAGAGGAAGGCTGTGTGGGAAATAGGATACAAAGTGGGTTACCTTGAGAATGGGTTCCAGAATGATTAGCAGGGTAAGTTTTGGACTCAGAATTGGCATGAAATATCAACTCTACCATTTTCTGTGACCTTGGAAACGTTGGCTAGCTGAAGTATGAAAGCCCAGTTTCCTTATTCTACCTAAAATAATAATAATACCCTTAGGGTTATTTTTGAGAATTGGTTAAATAGCATCTATAAGGCACTGGAGAGTGTGCTAAGCACATGTGAAGTAATCCATGCATGTTCATTATTTCTACTATTATATTAGAATCAAAGAAGTGGACTTGAATAGGAGAGAGAGGAGAGAGAAGACACCAAATCAAAGAAATGCCTAAAGTCAACTTTATCAAGGCAGTTTTACCTGGAGAGATAAGATTGTGCAGCAGACAAAAAGCCAAGGAAGTTGCCACTTGATGTATAGTGTGAAGGTCTCAAGTCATGTCAACTCTTGAAAGACAGGAAGTAAGTGTTCCCACCTATGTGGGCCTTGGAATTTTCTATCTGCCTAAAGTATCATTTTTCTCTTCATCCAATCTTCTTATGTTCTACAATCCGTTTGAAATTTCTAACCCCCAAATAATTACATGTGTTGTTTCTTTTGCCTAAAAAAAAGTTGAGCTTGACTGACTTGGTTAATTCTGACTTAAACTGACTTGGCAATTCTGATTTAAGCTTATTGTAGCCTTTCAGCCCCACTAGGCTGATCCCATTGTCCCTCCTGAGAACAGCACCCATCCAGAGAACTGACACATTTATTACGATTGTTTGTTCATGAGTTCATCTTTCTACGAAGTTGTAAATTCAGTAAGAGTAGTGGCCTGCTCTACTTGATTGACCACAGTATTACCAACTTCTAGCATGATAACTGAGAGTTAAGAGGAATCAAATCGATACTTATTAAATATGTGAATGAATCAATGAAGTAGATGCTGAAGTTTAAGGGATGGGAAGTTGCTTTGGATTTTCCTCACATTTCTACTTTATATTTTCATACTAATCTGAAAAGGTCCATGCTAGAATATTATTGTTGTGCTTCCTTTTCCTTGTAGAAACTACCACCGATTGTTTAAAAGTCAAAACAAGGAGGGTTTTTCACAAAATTAAAAATAATACATGATAGAGATATCCCTGCTTACCAAATCTGTGACTGACCAGGATCTTGGTGTTTTATTAGACTAAGAAAGTGTATCTGGTTCAGGTGGTGAAAATGTCTCCCAAGTGATTTTTTAAACTACAGCATTAAATCATTGTGATAGGAAAACAAATTTGGGTTTCTTCTCAGCTGGAATCTATTTGTGGCATTTTGGATACAAAAGACTCTCAGTTACTTTCCTTTGGGTTGGAAGTTTTCCAATTTAGCAGATGACCTCTTGTTAATGGGTCGTTAACTTGGGGGTGACCAGACATTGACCATTCAAACCAAGGCACTTTGGAGCTCCAGCCAAGTGCTCCACGTCTGAGCACAGTTCCTTTTGTGTCCTGTGTTCAATAAGTGAAAGAGGAATTACAAATCTAACTTCCTCTAGAATGGATTGGAAGGGCACATTTAAGATGTGTCACTTAAGATGCATGTGGGTTAAAAAATCTTAGTTTAGTTGCTATGTTTGGAATAAAAAAAAAAAAAGCAACATTTGGCAGTATAGTGATTTTATCTTTCCATTAAAAGTAATTTATTTTGAAATAATTTCAAACTTAAACAGAAAACTTGCAAGTCAAGTACAAAGAACTCCAAGATTCTCTATAAATATCTCAGTGCATTGGTGCTTTCCTGCTCTCTCTCTCTCTCTCTCTCTCTCTCTCATTTTGGAAAAAGGAAAGGAAAGTTCATTTTTCTTATTAAAACTATGGGAGCAATAACAGCAGGAAGACTTGGGGGAAATAACCAAACTAGAAAGACTGGAATTGGAAAACGAAAGTATTTTGGACATTGTGCTGTTTTTTGGACATGCCCTCTTTAAATCCTTTGAAGAGTCTGCTGAAATGGGTATTATTCTCACTTTAGAGATGAGGAAGAAAGTTCACAAAGGATAAACTGTTTGCCAACAGGACTAGATCATTGGCTGTACCATTTTAAAGCGGCCTCTTCCATCATGGCGCACCTTGTCATTGTCAAAACAAGCATTCACTTGGGAATAAACAGGCCCAGCTCATCTCTAAACTTGTGTGAGGGACAAGCCACTGCAAGTCATTGGAATTCATCTCTTTGAACTGTAAAATCAGGGAGGATAGACTAAATTAACTTTAAGATTGCTTCCAGATCTAAAGTCTTTGAATAATTAATAAATGTAATATTTTTGCTGGCTCACTGACAAAAAAATATCGAATATATTGTTCACCACAAGAATAGGAGAAATGGAACATAGTGCATATTGGATTCAGTAGCAAAATATTGATTTCCTCCTGTGTGTTGGGTTGTCTATTTGGAAACTGCTTTAAAGCAGTTTTTTGCTCCCTTTCGCCCTATGCTGGTCACTGTGCTTGGAGCTTTGGGTGTTGGGATAGTTTTGAAGTTGAGAGCATCTCAGTTAAATTGAAGGAGTCCATCTTTGTCCATGGGCTTGTTATTGAATTTACTCTTGAAGTCCTAGATGTCACCCTTTCTATGCACAAATTTTGTTAGTCCATTCCATCTTGAGATAGATATTAGAAAAATACCCTCTGCATAAATAATTTGACTGTCCTTTAGAAACGGAAGTATGTATACCCTTAAAGTTATACCGACGCACCAAGAAGTCCCCCCAAAGCCATAAGATAAATACAGAATAGCTCCCAGTGTTTTGAAGTACATTGTTGGTATCAAAAAATAATGTTCTTATGGAACAAATGTTGTATGAAACAGAATACTATGTCCCACGTAGTCCTCATTGAAACCAAAAAATTCCCAACCGTTTTACCATTGGATGAATTCTTTCACCCATTCCCTGCCCCATCCCAACCCTCCTTCCTATGGGTCATTAGGTAAGCATTATTTCTTCTGTCATTAAGGATACTGAGTTGTGAAAGTGTGAAATGCAGTGATATTTAAGGCATATAACATCTAATATATGTGTTAAAAATAATCATTATTGTTAACAATTGTTCGGTCAACCTCTTTTCTTTTTATATAGCTTTCTAACCCCAGTTCTAAACTTTTCCATATGGTTTTGTTTCTTTACAATAGGAATTCTTTCAGCATTTGACTACCCATGAAGGGGAGCTACTCTCATTTATTTTGAATCTAGCCCTTGGTTCTGAGCCTCACTGGTTCCAGATCAATACATTCCAACTACCTCAACCTCCCCAAACACCAATCTGCTCAATTCAACAATACTTAGGGGAACCTGCTGGGCCTCCCCTTTCCTGTTTTGTCTTCTAGATACTGCCTCCAGGCAAAAAGGTGACTGTGAGGTTCATCTCATTTGATTTAAGAGACCATGGTTCTGTTTTCTGTTGTTTAAAATTAGAAACTGTTGTTATTGCTATGTATGTTTTTTGCTGCACTTTTCTAGGTGTTTATTTTGGGAGGGTAACTCCAGAGTCTGATGCTGTTCCATAGGCAGAGGTGAAAGTTCTGTCAAAATGTTCTTATGAAGTAAACCTTAGGAACACATTATTTCTTTCATAGTATTTGTACCTTTCCATGACAACACAATACATTGTTACTCATTCTATTTATTATATTTACAAAAATTTCTGGAAAAAGCCTGTTTATCATGGATCCCATAGGGACACCTCATATCTGAGGTAGAGGAAGATCAACCAGACACAATTCAGATTGAAGAGCACTGCCTGTCTACGGTCAGTTCTCCCACCATATACTGTGGGCTCTGAATCTGAGTTCCACAGTTCATCTCTGAAGACAGGTAGCCCGGATTCTGTGGGTTGGACAAATTTTCAGTTTCTAGGGGAGTGGTTTATGGTCTACATTAAACCCAGGAGAGCACTCGTATTGAAAATCTTTTATGTTTTACTGCGTTTAGGTACTAACTTGTTTAATTTTTGTCCCCAGCATAGAGACAATGCAGCATATTCCTCACTGTTCTTACTCTAGAAAGAGAAAAGCTTGGCAGCAACCTAGTTTCTAGTTTGGATGAAATCCTTCTGTGAATTGAAATGACTTTCTTTTTTTCTGGTAATAAAAGGAATACTGATAGTAATAACTAGTAAATAGGAATAATAATAATGAGTGATATAACATAATTTATTAGTAAAAGGAAGTATACATAGAAATCATAATGTAAGATGTACCATATTTTGCCATATATAGTGAACTCTTAATTGCACACCCATGTTTTTGGACCAAACTTTCAGGAAAACAAAAATCTATCGTTTTAATTTATAATTCAAATATTTACTTGTTTATACTTAGATACTTGTTATTTTTGTATTATATAGAATTTAGACATTTATTTTTTAACATTAGGTACCAGAAATTTTAAGTAACTAATTGCAAAACACAAGAACAGATATAAGTTACAAGAAATGAAAGAATTAAAGATATTTATATAGATACGGAATAGTGATACCCATGTATAAAACACATCCTTATTTTTCCCTCACAAATTTGGGCAAAAGAGTGCACATTATACACGGCAAACTACAGTAGGTTGAAATGGATGCTATTAACTAACAAATCTTATTGATATTTCATGAATCCTGAAATAGGAAGGATGATCAAAATGACTGTTGCTTCAAGAGATGCCTCTTTTCTGTCTCTAAATGTCCCTTCACTTGCCTGTAAGTTCTCTTTTATGGGATCCAGACCACTGTCAGACAAGATACACTAACGGTTGGCTTATTGAGCACCTGAAAATACATGTCTCCAGTTTCTTTCAGGAGCATCCCTATCCTCATTTCTAAAATGGTAAAAGAAAAAAAAGAAATCATAGATGCTCTTCCCAGAGAAAATAAGGATAATTGCAGTCAAATGAACCGATCAATTTTGATTTCATATTTGTTCATTAGCTTAAGATTTTTTTTTCTCCCTTTTTTTTTTCTAGGTTTGCATGGTCTAGTTTCAGAGGAATTTTGTGTTTGGGGAGAAAAAATTCCCAGAGGATTAACTCACTCATAGGACTGAAAGACTATTTTCCTTTAAGCATTGTTCAGAAGAAACTAATTATCTTTAGTGAGCTAGAAGAATTTGCAATGACCTCTCAAGTTGATTTGTAGAGGCTTCACAGGAAGATTTTTGATTGCTAAGCTATACTCATCTAATTTTTAATTTTAATAATTTTCTGTAAAATGTGAAAATAAAATTCACTTCCAAATATCATTACAGCTGCTCCTTGCAGCTGTGATTGCATTTCAGAGCTAGGTGCGCCCTGTAACAATCTTTGGCTCTATTTATTTGGTTTTGAATTCCATCCGTATTGAATTAGAAAGTAGTTCTAATATTTGACCTTATCTCCAGTATGAAGACCTTAGTCATTCTCTGTCATCACAAATGGGAGAAATGTCATTGAATAGCAACTGGAAGGGAGACTTTGAATTCTTCAAGTTCACGTAAGACAATTTTACTAAGCTTGGTTCCTTATAAAAGTTTTAGGTGATGGATGCTAATAGCAGAGCTGATATGGTCCTCTAAAGGACATGTGGTAGATGTATTCAAAAAATAGAGGACACTCAAATTCTGAGACAATAAGGGGCCTTTTATTACCTGACATACTTTTCCAGGAGGATTATTGGTTATCAGATTAGAGAAAAAGCACTTGTTTTTATACTCTGAAAGTGTGGGGGAAGAGAATAAAATCTATAAATAATAATTTAGTTCAACACTTGAAAAGATGCTAGCAACAGGCAGTTTAGTGAATCCTTAGTTGGTTGTGAGGATTAAATGAAGTAATACATGAAAAATGTGTAGAACAATGCCTGTGAAATTTCCTAAGGGTCATGACATGTTATTAATTAGGTTGGTTGAAACAATCCCTGGCTGCCTCGGGTCACTCATTCATTAGGAAATGGGAAACTTGTGTACACACTGGGATTTGTTCTGGGTAATCTGTTTTCAGAGCTGTAACTTTTGAACCATAAAACTTCATCTTATTTCATCACTAACCTGGAGGCCCCTGAAAAGGTTTGCTGCAATGATTGACATGATCAGTTTTTTCTCATGCTAAAAAATTCCTCCTGTAATTTGAATTTCACTTTAGCTACATTTTTTTTTTTCTTTTCTTGGCATATTTCTTCAAACAGAATAAAGACAACAAGGCAGTCAGGGAGAATAAAGACTGCAAGACAGGGTGAATAAAGGAAGAAAAGTGGTGAGAAGAGAAGGACCTGTTAAGGAAAGCAAGTAAGGTTCTGTATTTTAATCTGAGAACTGATTTAGATTGATATGTCACAAGTTTTCATATATAATGTTCCTTTATAATTAACAGCCAAATTGTCTGCATTTACAGTTTTTATTTCTTCTTTGACTCAAGCGTTGCTTAACCAAGAATTATTTCTTCACACTTTCTCCCTCCATACTGCTCTCTATTTAATCCCCCATCTCCCTCTCTCTCCTTTTTTCTTTCTTTTAACCTTCCCAACAATTTAGGGATTCTTTGTGGGTTTTGAATGATTATTTCTAATTTTTGCATTGTGGTCAGATATAGTCTATACCACTTCAGCTGTTTGACATTGTTGAGACTTATGTTGGTAGCTACCACATGATTAGGGTTTCACAAATATCCACGGAAGCCTGACAAAGAGGTGTATGCTCTGTAAACTTGGTGCTTAAAAAATATGAAAATGATTTTATTTTTTTATTGGCTTTTTAATCAAATTAATTTTTAGGAATACAAAAGTTATATTAATTTCCTCAATCTTTATAATAGTTTATTTTAAAACTGCGTACATTATGGCAAGTAACGTGACACATGCATTTATGATAGATAATAGTTGTTGTGAATTGTCACTGCTTAGCAAAAATAACATATTTAATGCATTTTCCCTGATTTCACTTTGGTGTTTGTTTTATAACCCATTTTTTTTTTTGGTTTTTGTTTGATTTTTTTGCAGGGAATACTGGCCTTTTACATATTTATTCTACCTTTTATCTTCATTTTTCTAAGTCATTCTGAGTCTTAAAATATAGAGTGAGATTTTGTTGTTTGACCCTTTTAAACTAGATGAATATTCCCTTTACATTTATTTTTGTAACATGTATTACTACTTCTCTTATTTCATTTCATGTTTTCTGTCTTCTGTTTTTCTGTGGTTTTTCTTCTTTCATTTTCTTTCAGTAATTTTGTGAATAAAAGTCAATATTTAGTTTCACTGAAGATTTATTTTAAATAGTTAGGTATAGAGCTTCTCAAGTTACTAAAATGATATAGTATCTAATGACCTTCACTTTATATTAAGGTGAAGAATTTAATAGAAATAACCTTTCTTTTCATTTTCCAAGTTTTAGTTGATACACTCTGAAAGTTTTTCCTAGAGAATACCTGAATGGATAAAATATTATTATTTTAAAATTTATTACCTTTTCTTTTGAGAATTACATTTGCATCTTGTTTTATAACCATATTTGTGGTGCTATTTATATGTGGTTATGTATTTTAATTTCTGTATCTGGGCCTCTTATACCTCTGCATCTCCATCTGTGACTTTGTTATTTACTTCTCCTATTTATTATTGGAGCTTATTCAATGTCAATTTTCTCAGGAGAGCACATGAGTTGTATACTTTCTGAAGATGTGCAGATTTGATAACTTTTTGTTCTCTATATGAAATGGATACCTTACTGAGTCATAGAGCTCTTGAATCTTGACTATTCCCCTTAAAATTAATGTGATTCCCTTTTCTTTTGACATTTCATGTTACAGAGAAGATGTCTGACTCCATCCTGTTCTGTTTAAAATTTAAAAAAAAATCACAAATAACCCAGAATCCTGCATGTTTTTGGAAAATGTTACCGGTTTGATCACTTAAAAGCCTGAGTAATGTGGGGAAGGATCCTGGGCGATATGTGAGTCAGGAAGGAGGGGAATCCACGCATTTGTCAGAGAAGCTGTGCTTCTACTCTCTCCTGAAATCTTTGCACTAGAGCCCAGATATTTTCCATCTGTTTTTTTTTTTTCTTCCTCGCCAGGGCTCTACTCCAGGCACACAGGATGGATATAGCTTTCTCTGGGATCTTCTTTGGAGCTTTTACCCACCAGATAGGGAGAGTGCCCTGTAAGTGTGGAGGGTTGTCCCTCTCCAGTGTCCCCAATCATCTCTAACTTGGGAATGTGTTTTAACATAGAAGGAGGAAGTGACCAGTAGGTCAAGTTGTGGATGAGAGAAAAATTGTAGCCCACAGAGATTCATTGGTGATCCCCACTCGCTTCAATATATCCGTGGTTAGTTCTGCCAGAGAGAGAGGCTTCATGGGGGTGGTCTTTATCTTTCTCTTGCCCTTTCATAACGGGAATTTGAATCCTACCCCTTCTCCATTTTATTTTACTTTTTAAAGAGACAGAAGAAGGAAGGGAGGAAGGGAGAGAAATGAGGAAGAAGCATATATTTAATTATTTGTTTGTTTGTTTGTCTTGCCTCCCTACCCCCAGTCACAAACCCAGGTCCTTTACATGGTCCACACCCTAACTGTCTCAGCCACCTAAGCCACAATGACACACCCCTTCTCCATTTTAGGAAAGGGCTCCCATATGTGAAAGATGCACCTTGTGAGATTCTGTTGTGGCCACAGTCTTGTTATTCCCACTCCACCCCTGTAGCCTCTGAGTCTGTGCCTCTGTCCTGCCTGTCACCGGCTCTCACCTCTTGCCCGCATCCCTCATTATTGGGTACTGCAGGAGGAACCTGTTAAGACTGAGTTTCCTGCAACAGTACTCTACTGTGTACAGGTGGGATAATGGAGTTGACTGTCAGGGAGGGATTTTAATCTTATTTCACTTTTACTTTATGGATCATTTAATCCTCATTTGTTGCTATGCTTTCTGCTCTTAGGAATTATTTCTGGTATTTTACTTTTATGATATTTGTTTCTTGGGGGAGGTTCGAAAATAGTTGTCCTACTGTCACCTTCCCTAAAATTCAAAAGATTCCAGAAAACTTTGCATAAGTTATATCTCATAGCCTTCCCAAGAATCAGAAAGATTCACTCCCTCCCTCCCTTCGTCTCTTTAAAAAGTAAAATAAAATGGAGAAGGGGTAGAATTCGAATTCCCATTCTGAAAGGGCAAGAGAGAACATGAGAAAAATGAAGGTCATCCCTCATGGAGGCTCTCTCTCTGGCAGAACTAACCACCTATATACTGGAGTGAGTGGGGACCGCCAATGAATCTCCGTGGGCTCTGCAGATTCTTTCTTCTCAGTATGTGGCTTGGCTCATTTGATTTTTGATTGATTCGTATTTGCTTTCTTTGAAATTGTCCCCCAGATTTGGAGGTGCCTTTTTTTTGAACAGCAAATGGTTTATTGGCAAAGTATAAGACTGAGCTGGTAATAATAAACTCACTTGAGTAGGAGTAAGCAATCAAGTCAAAAGAATAAATGCTTGCTAATCTTCAGAAAAGCTGTGGTCAGTGCTATCACATAGAAATCTGAATTCACTCACAGGCCAAATCTTAAAGAAGGTACATTTTATTAGTCTACCTAGAATAGGCACTTTGTACCTGGGATATGAGATTGTCATCTTCTTCCCATACATGACCCACTAGCATAGAACTATGACTGTTAAGGATTTTGTCTCCTTCCAAATGATTCTTTTACAGATATATGATTTTTGGATCACTTGGAATTTTTGTAATCACAGTGTCAACTCTTCATATACCATAAACTGTTCACTAAGATTTTCTATAAAGATGATGTCTGAGTTTTGAATTGATTGTTCAGAAGATACAACACCACCCACATGTTCAAAAGTACAACGAGTTGTGTGGCCATACTGAACAGTATAGCTGACAAGTCAAAGTTTTTCCCCAGAATGCTATGAGGCATAGTTCTGTGTAGACTCTAATCATGCTGACTTGAACATTTTATTCCTTAGAGAAATTCCTTACTGAAATGTTTTCACACACCACAATCACATTTCAGCTGCTTTCAACATGGCAGTTTAGTTGTCAGTGTTAACTTTTAACCACTCTTACCAAATGAGATTTAAATCTGGAATACTACATAGTTATCTTATCTTTTAAAAGCATTTTTCCCTGTACAATTTGCGCACTCTAATTTATCTTGCAAGGAATTAAGAGTGGTGTCCTAATTTAGAGCGTTTCCTTTTCTTTCTGACATTTAGTAAGCTGTTGGAAAAAAACTGATGAGTAGCTTACTGTCTTCAAGTTACATCAGTTATTTAGTGAGTTGAATGGGAATACATTAAGCTTATTTTTAGACTGTTCCTTCTTATAAATGAATCATGTACGTCATAGAGACTTAGCAGAACCACTAATGTGGGAAGTGAATTTGTCAGATATCACCCCTTCTGCAGGGTCAGGTCTAAGTGAAACTTAAAGAAACAGGGGCCACTGAAGAAAACTCCAAATGATTCAGGTATTGGTATTTATACCTCCCTGAGTCATAATGATTCAGTCCTAAAGCACAGTACTAAGGACACTGTTTGGTTAAAGGGATGGTGATGCGAAATTAAAGCTGAGACCACATGTAGATATTTGTGAGTATTTAGCATTTGGGCTAGGAAAATATTTGGCACAAGATTTTCACTCCAGATTCATTTGTGTAGTTCTTCACAAATTTCAGAAGCAAATTTAAGCTCATTCTAATTTTCTCAAAATTATAAAAACAGACAAAAGCTATCTTGAAATTAAAATATGCAGTCCTCTTAGATCTTTTAAAACAAGACTAGCATTTCTTGAGTGCTTACACCAGATCTATCACACCTACGTGCTGTTGGTCTTATAATACTCATGTAACATATGATGGAGCTGAAATATGGAGAAATTAAAAGCTCGCTGAAAGTATGACAGCTAATAAGCAATATCCAGCCAAGATTCACACTTAGATCTTGGCCACCAGAACGGAGGCCCCACCATACCACCACTGTCTCCTGTGGTGGAAGCAGTGCAGTGCCTTGTCAAATGAGCCAAACTTCCAAACTCAACTCCCTAAACTTTTAAAGAACAACATTTTAATCCCCAGATGGAGATAACATCAGAAATCACTTTGAAATTTTGGAGGATGAAATCATGTAAAGACAATACTTCTCTATCTTTGGTTTGATTTTGGTAAAAATACAACCTCCAATTTTCCTTCTCACTTCTTTTGAATTTTGGAGACAGATTCAGGGCAGTTTTGTCATATTTGTAATGATTGCTCTGTTTATTTGAGCTGTTTTCTTTTCGAGTGACATTGGATTGTGATGAATTTCCTCAGTAGATTATGTGGGGGACCAAATATTCGAGCTTATGATATCAATTGGCAGTGTGGGGACACTGCATCAGAGGTTTAACAAAGGCTAGGAATGATCAGACTCAGCAACTCTTTGCAAGGCAATATGCCCTCCCTGGCTAGAACTATCTCTTATGCAGCCCTCACCCTCTCTAGAGTAAATGTGACTTCTTGAATGATTGGACCCTTTCCACTGCTGGTTGAGATGTGTTTACAAAGAATAAGAGGCAACTGTGGAACATTATGATATACCCCTTAAGCATGGTAAGACCTTAGAGTTACAGAAAGAAAACTAGAGAGAGCAGGGGTCCCCACATATGTGGACTCACAGAGCAATGCATAATATATCCATACATATCTTAATTTATATTTGGCCACCATAGAGTTTTCCACCCTTTAGTTTTCAGTTAAGAACATTAAGGAGAAAACCAAATCCTGCCATGTACTAGACCAGTTTAAGACCAAAAAGAGATAGCATAAAATAGCAGGATAAAAAACAAACATTTACATGGAATAGATTTAATATCACAAAAAACTCACTTTATTTCGCATCTCTCTAATTTTTGCCTCAGCTTGATATCAGGAATCTAAGTCAGGATCAGCACTGCTTGTAGACTATTTGTTGTCTCACAGTCCCTGAATGTGAAGCATTTGGAATCCAAGTATGAGTCCTAAAACTTGGGCCCACTCAACAGACATGAAGGCAATCTTGGAAAAAAGTGTCTCCTTTTTACCCCCCCACAGCTCCCCCCTCAAACCGCCCCCCGAAAAAAAAAAATGAAGCCCTGAATAGGATTTTGTAGTTATTGTGTGATCAAAAGATGTTTGTTGTCGAGACTGAAGAGAGATGAGTACTTAATACCAGCGTTGACTCTAGAGAATGTCCAGCAGCGTGACAGAGCCTCCCTAGGTGTCCCTTTAAGACTCTCTTTACCTGACAGACATAAAGTATCAGGGATTGGGCACTGCCCGCTCCTCAGGACCAGAGAGTATCTACTGGAGGCCCATGTTGGAAGGACCAGTCTGAGGCCAGGGCTGCACGAACAGTAATGGAACCTCTTCAACATACCCAAGATGTCCCCAGGTACCTTCCTTCCACTCTCTGCCCTAGTGGGGCCCTGGGATCTTCTGGGGTCACCTTGGCTCACAGGAGGCAGTGCAGTTTGATGAGGAGAATGCCAGCTTTTAAGACAAGCAAACTCCGTCAGATCTTTACAGTTAGAGTTAGCATCTATAGGCGCTCTTTTCCTAAGATTACCTTCTCCCAAGGGTCTAAATAAAAACATAAACACTGCCAACTGTACACAAGTGTAACTAAAATACATAAAGTCAATAAATAAAAGCTATTATTCAAATGACTATACAATAAAAATTTTTGTCTTACTTTTTGAAAGGACTTCTAATGGGTTCTACTTCATATATTTGATTTTGTAGGTATTTGGTGCATGCCAGCTTATGACTGACATTTCATACACGGCACTTTAACTTTTGTAACCTTCCTCTTCGTCTTGATATGTGCTTATGATCTTAAACACATTTTGTTATTGTCTTTTTTCTCCTTTCTTTCTTTGCCTTTTAAAAACAAGTTATTTCCCCACATCTGTTTGCCTATTTCTTTCAACATTAAAAATCACTTCCAGCATTTTTTAAAAAATAAGCTACATCTGATCTTTAAAGTCCAATCTAACCATCGTTGTCTTTGAAAGATGAATGCACTCCATTCACATTTAATTGAATAGCAGAGATTTATTTCTTCCATTGGTGTGCATATCACTTATTTACTTTGTTTTTCCTTTTTTCCCTCATTTCGGTGGGCTGATCAAGGTACATTGGTCCTCTCCATTCTCCTTATTAGATTTAGGGGTTCTGTTACATTTCCACAGTCTTCTTGGGATTACGCTTCTACTCTGTTCATTCTTTTGAACTACCTCCTTTTCTATTCTTAAAGGGAGCAGAAGTTACCCAATCCACTTGCATTTGGTGTTTTATTTTCTTGCTGCCCTCTGCCACCTTCACAGCACTTTCATTTCCTTTACTCTTGTCACAAATGAAACCTTGAGAAAACTTATTTCCCTCCTTTAATTGTACCTCCCTTTTAATGAGATAGTTTAGTGTTTTAAAACTTTTTTAGGATTTTCTCCTGTAGAATGTTTCTTCTACATGTATGGCCTTTATTTAGTCCTTAGATTACAAAGTCCCAGTCATTCTATCATTTTTCAATTTAGATTTAAATTTCTGTATATATAAGTAGAAAATTATATACACATATATTCAAATACACAATACACGTATGCATGCAAGCATACACATACACATCGATATGTATACATAAAACACATACATAGACACACATATATAAACACATATTCAAATAAACACATAAGCCACATATACACAAATACATGCACACAAATACACACACATATATACACAAACACACATACACGCAAATATGCATCACACATATAGAGAGAGATAGAGACTCATATGGAAGCTCTTTTCTCACCTCCTTGTGGCCTATTAGGGACTTTTGTGATTGATATTTTGTTCTCTTAGAGTTCTTCCTGAAGTAGTCCTAGATGGGATGTGTGTGTTTCACAGGCGCTGGATCCTGGCATGTTTGACACTCTCTTCTCACCTAGGTAGGAAACCTGTTGTCTCAGAAGGAGGAAGAAATTGAAATTGCAATTTTGTTTTCTCATTATTCTGTGGGTTCAATTCTTCTGTCTTCTTCTGTCTGATATATCAGTCTAATCTGTGTTGGACACAAATTTCCTTTATATGTAACATATTTTTTTTGTGTCTTCTTAGCCTGTAAATTTGTTAATATTTGAAATTAGGAACTCTTTCCAGGATATGCCTAAGTGTTTTTGAAAATTTATTTATTTAAATTTCCCTATCAATTCGGCCTGTAACTCAGTGAGCACTTTACATTTACAGACTGAAGTCTTTCTTCAAACCAGGGAAAATTTCTTCTATTATGTCCTTAATTAATGCATTCCTACATCTGTTCCTTTTCCCTCCCTTGGAAATCTTATTATTCATGTGTTAGGTCTCTGCATCTGTCCTCCAAACGCTTTAAACAATTTCTCTCATGATTTCCATCTCTTTGTGTTTTTGCTTTCTGTGTTGCAAAATCTTTTCCTTGATCGTACAAGCCCCAATTAAATCCCCAACAAAGACTAACAGTTCTTTTAATTCATTGTAAGAAAAAAGTTGGAAATTGTAAAGTTAAAGAAAACAAAGAGAAACTTTGAAATCCAAAGTCTTTATTATTATTCATATTGGTACTGAACATTCTAGTGTTATCATTATTTTTTTCATCTCATACAAAAATTAAAGCCATCATCTTTCTTCCCTAGCAGTTCTAGTTTACAGGGATCTGTCTGTTTCAGAGTTTCTGCTTGTTTCCCCTTGTCTGATCACTGGATCCTGTCAGTGCTATTGTTTTCTTTTCCCTGTGCTTGATTCTATTCTCCCTTGGCATATGAGCTGAGTAGATGAGGGGTCTTGAGTGATGGCAAAGCCAGGTGGAACTTGCAATCTGTGCTCCTTTGTACAGGTCTTGAATGTCCTGACAAGCAGTCAGCCCTTCCTCAAAGTACAGTACCCATGTTGTGGTCAAGAGGTTCTCTTGGATGACTCTGCTCCAAGCAGCAACTTGGGGGTCCAGGTTCTTTCTATATAGTTAACCTTAAATCCTTAAAATGTTTTTTCATGCTCCTCTGTGGGAGCATAAAATAAATATAGTGAATGGTACACATTGTAGAAGGTGGTGAGTGCTGCCAAAATAGAACAGAAGGAGTGTATTTATGTTTTGGGAGTATGTATGGGGCCACAACTGCCGTTTAAATAGGAATGGGTAGAATGGGCTTCATTAAGAAGGTGACATTTGAGCAAAAAACATGCAAAAGTGTTGAGACACACGATATTTGTGGTAATAACATCCTAGGCAGAGAGAATAGCCTGTGCAAAGGCACCGAGGTGGGAACAAGTCTGGAATAGCTGAGGGGCAGAAGGCAGCTGGTATAGCCCAAGGTCACATTATCATGTCTAGGATTTGAAACCAGGCAAATCAACCCCAGAGTCTATGACCTTAACCCTCATTATTCTGTCCTTCATGTGGGGTTTCTGCTAGTTTCTGAAAATGTCTATTCCAATTGAACCTTAAGGCACTGTGAAATGATCACTGGATGGTGTCTGGAACCCCTGGGTCCTATAAGACATAATTATTGGACAAAATTACCTTGCTCTCTTGACTTCCGTAAGTCCCCATCTGATCCGTAGACCATGGTGACATTTGGGATTCTCAAGAATGAGTGTTAGTTCAGAGTCAGTCTCCATTAATTACAGAAAACATTGACTATTTCCATTCCCTAGTATACAGTCATCCTGGTAAATGACCACATTCTCCTTGGGGCGGACTGGAAGGAAGATTTATGGAGCTCATAACCCTGAGTCCTTCCTCAAAAGGACCTATGACATGTCAATAGGCCCTTCTAACCTTGCGAAAAGAAATAAAACTGATTTTTGAGGGAACTAGATACTAACTCAGATTTTTGGCTTAAGCAAGTGGAAGGATGAATGCTTTTGACTGAGATGAGAAAGATTATGGGTGATCTAAATTCAAGGTTGCAGGAAGAGCAAGAGTTCAGCTCTGGAGACATTAATTTTAAGATATTCCTTAGACAACCATGTAGAGTTGCTGAATGGATAGTTGCATAGATGAGCCACTATATCAGGAGAGAGGCTCATCTCTCAGGTTTAAATCTGGCAATCATCAACACATAACTGGTATATAAAGTCATGTGATCCCAAGAGCACTCTGGGAGATATAGAAGAAATCTAAGAAGCAAGTTTCAGGCCTGGAGAAGCTAAGACTGTAAGAGGCATCTGGTGTGTGGCCCTGAATTCTAAGTGAAGAAAACTTTTTCCAAGAAATTAAATGTGCTCAACTCTATCAAATGATACTGATGTCAGGTGGGGCTGTGCATTGATCATGGATTCAGCAACACGAAGATTATGAAGGACCATGGAAAAGCAGTTAGTGGGAGAGGTGGTGGCAAAAAACTAGAATGTAGGGACAGAACATTGAAGGAAGAAATAGTGAATAGTGAAATCTTTCAAGAAGTTTTGCTGTATGAGAGAACAAAAATGGGCAGTATCTGAAGGGCAAAGGGGAGTCCAGAGAGGACATTTGTATAGATAAAGATATAACTGTTCGTATGTCACTCAATGGGAATGACCAGCCAATAGACAAGAATATTGATGATGTAGGACAGAGAAAGGAACACCCCTGCAGTGATGTCTTTGAACAGGTGAAGGGCTGCTTAGTAACAAATGTGAATCACACCTTGAACTCTAAACATATTTACTCTAATTCATCATCTTTTATTGTCTTCATACCCACTTGATCATCATGACTAAATCTTTGTAAGAGGGATGTGTTTTCATGAACCAGCTTGAAGAAGAACCTACTTCATTCTGGGACTTTGCAGAATAAACTCAGAATGCAATTTACCAGGACTTCCAACAGGAAAAGTTGACTAAGAGGGAACAATACTGACTTATAAGACATAGAGAATATCTGTCCCATTACTCACAGGACATTGGCAACATCGCCCACATGCATACGTGTTTATCTAGCCCTGATATGCACATGGTGTTTCATTTGGAGAGGCCAGTTCTATTTTCCATTGAAATCACACTCCAGAACCTTCAGCCTGCAGTTTCCTGCTCTTCACTATAGTCAATTGCTTTTTAGTACCCTTGGTGTTTATTCATTTTCTCTTTTTTTCTGTTAGATTATGTATTAATTTTACAAAATACCATATTTTTGATAATAGTTTAATCTTCCAGGTACTGGATTTAGAAAGCAGGACCCTTCCAGGTAGCTATTAGCTTAAGAAAAGGAAATGGTGGAAATCTTTAAACACTGGTAATTATAAGGCTTATTTCTCTTAATTCCTTTATTTTTTTCTAAAGCAAGCATGCTCTCTGCCCTCCCCATCTAATCTGTGATATCACTCAAAGATAGATTCCCAAGGGACATAAAATGGAACTAGAACAATTGTGACCTGATGGGCCCCACAGAACAATTGTCTGAGGCTTAATGAAAGAGAAAAGATGTTGGCTTCTGAAAAACATCTCCCGCTGGCTTTTGTCTGGTATTATTCTGATTACTCAATCTCCTTAAGAATCTAATTTTCAACTTGGTAAGCTTCTAAATTCAAACCACGATGTATTTTGCGCATTGTGCTGAAGTAACTGCCGGAGCTGACACCCTGGTGTCCAACTGTGAATTGTACACTGTGTCCCATGTGCTGGCTGTCTCCTTGCTGTGCACAGAGTAATGGGGACATGTTGATATGTCAGTCTCCACGTCTGTATGATGCCCTTGTTGGGGAGCCTTCATAAGTCTTCTACCGCCTTCTTTTGGGTGCCCAGCACATTTCTGCCACTTAGAGGCACCCCAGAAGTATATGTCAAATGGATGAGTACATTGAGTAATAAGTAAGCTACATAAAGCAGTCATCAATTTCTGCCTGCAAATAGGTTGTGGTTTAGAAGATAGAAAGGTGATTTATTTAATTCTGAGCATCATTGTATAAGAACTTCTATTGATCTTCCACTTTAATCCCACACCCAACACTTTTGCTAGACTTTATCTTTTTTTGTCTGGTTAGTATCATTGGACCTTTTTTTTTTTTTCTTCCTGACTCAGGTGGCAAAGATGTAAAATGTAGTTTACTATATCTATAACACACAAAGCTTTGAGCAGAGACGAATCATTTTTCTACTCTCTACCAGGCGCCACTTCATGCCAGCGTGGCCTGCTGTCCCTCACTTCAAAGTCTTTGTAAGCCAACGCTCACCCCTCTCCCTGGTATGCCCTCTTCCTCCTGCCCAGCTGACAAAGTCCTGGGCAGGGAGGCTGAGAGCGTTCCTATCAGAAGCTCTTGTTGGAACCGGAAGTTTTTGATTAGCCAGAACTTATGGTAGGTGACTTTGATTCCCTCTACCTTCTGTGTGATGGTAGGTAAAATTCTTATCTTCCTGGGTTCTAGTTCCTTCCTAAAATATGGGTACTGCTGAACTTGAAGGACTATTGTGAAGATTTGGTGAGGTGATAAGGAAGACCGTAAGGCTATGCCCAGTAATGAAGCCACCGTCATCACTACCATCACCATCTTCATCATTCTTCAACCGTGAGTTCCTATATAGTCTCCTCTGTGTAGCCTTCTACACTCCGGCTAGCAGGAGACAGTCCTTGTTATGCTTTTTGCACACCCAGCACTCACCTCAACATAACATCCTTGCTCCTTTCCTCCCTAGAGGGCTGAGCTACTTGAATGTGGTATCTTGTTTTACTAATTAATTGTTAGCTAGCTAGCATCTATCTAGCATCTAACACTGGTTCTGCCAGCTAAGACAGCCTCGTTAAATGTCTTTGAAAAATGAATACAAGAATAAAGTCAACATTTACTTAGACACCAAGTTGATATTCACCGTGTATCTGAAAAAGTAACATGAAAATGTTAGACTCAGAGAAGGAATAAAAGTGTGATGATAGTATAAATGGAGATTCAGTGGGATGATGCTGTTCCTAAGTTCTACATGTAATTATAATAAATTAGGACTGCTTTACACATCAGTATACAGAGTACATGTATGTTCCTCATAGTACTTGGAATATTATTTTAAATAATTGTAAATTTCTTTCAAAGTTATAAATTTCATTTTATGATATACTTTTGGATACATCTTCAGAATGTTTTTTTCCTCCTGAGGTGGTTTAATGATCCAGAATGCAAACCTTGTATTATGCTCAGTGAAATAACTCAGAGAAAGACAAATACTGTATGATTTTATTTATATGTGGAATCTAAAATAAACCATTAAAACCCCCAAACCAATAGAGAACTGACTGGTACTTATGAAAGGCAGTGGGTCAGAGGGTATACAAGATAGATGAAATGGATTAAAAGGTACAAATTTCCAGTTGTAAAATAAATAAATTATGGGGGGTGTAATATGCAGCATTAGGGCTATAGTTAACAATACCGTGTTTCAATTTTTGAAAGTTGCAAAGCGAATAGATCTTAAAAGTTCTCATCACAATAAAAATTTTGTTTGGTGATGGATGTTAAACTAGACATAGTGTGATCATTCTAACTCTATAAAAATATCAAATCATCATGTTGCACACCTGCAACAAATAAATAATGCTGTCAGTAATGTCTGAAAAAATGCTCCCAAACAAACAACTAATCAGCAATGGAAATGAATATCCATTAAATTTTAACACACTGGAAACTACCAAAATGTTAATGTATGGCATCACTGGTGGGCAATTTAATAAATAAATATTATGAATACTAATGTATAGCATAAGTTTGTATAAAAAATAAAAAAGTGACATTAAAATGAAAAAGAATGCAAACTAATCAAGATATTGTCTGAGGGACTGTCACTCCTTAAATTTGTTTTGTTAGGGTTTGTTAAGGTTTAAAAATGTTGAAATAACATTGCATTATAGCATTATGTAAGTATCAGGTGTGCATAATTATAAATCAATATTTCTATACACTGTATTAAGTTCATTACTAAAAGTCCAAATCTGTATTTCACCATGCAATTGACCTCCCCTTTCTTCCTTTCAAGTGACCATTAATTTGGCCATAGAGGCTATAAGTTTATCTTGTTTCATTTCATTAATTTGTTTTGTTTCTTCATATACCACATATGAGTAAAATCACATATTGGTTTTTGTCTGACTTATTTCACCAAACAAAGTTCCTTCTAGGTCTAGCCATGATACTGCAAATGGGAAGATTTCATCCTTACAGTGGAATATTCCTGTGTGTGTGTGTACACATATGTATATTTCCACATCTTGATTTAATCATGTTTATCAACATATGTTGCTTCCAACTCTTGACTATTGTAAATAATGCTGCAGTGAACATGGGGGTGCATATATTTCATCAAATTGATATTTTTGTATTCTTCAGATACATACCCAGAAGTGGGATAATTGGATCATATGGAATTTCTATTTCTAATTTTTTTGAGAAATCTCCATACTGCTTTCCATAAAGGTTGCATCAGTTTACACTCCCAGCAATAGTGAAGAAGGGTTCCCTTCTCTCTACAGTCTCTTCAACACTTGCTGTTTCAAGTGTTTTATGTAATAGCCATCCTCACAGATGTAAGGTGATACCTCATTTTGGTTTTGATTTGCATTTCTCTACTACAAGAGATGTGGAACATCTTTTCATATGCCTCTTGGCCATCTGTATGTCTTCCGTAGAGAGGTGTCTATTCAGATCCTCTGCCCATTTTAAAATCAGGTGGTTTGGTTTTATTTTTGTTGTTAAGTTTTATCAATTTTTAATGTATTTTGGATATTGACCCCTTGTCTGATATGTGGTTTGCAAATAATCTTTTCCCATTTCGTATGATTTATTTTTTATTTTTTATTTTGAAGATGGTTTATTTTGCTGTGCAGAAGCTTTTAGTTTAATGAAGTCCCATTTGTTTATCTTTGTTTTTGTTTCCCTTGCTCTTGGAGTTGAGCTCCCAAAGACATCTCTAACGCCAATGTGGAGGAGTGTGTTGTCTATGTTTTCTTCCATGGTTTCAGGTCTTACATGCAAGTCTTTCATCCATTGTGAACTGATTTTTTGTGTATTGTGATAAAGGTCTAGTTTCATTCTTTTGTATTGTCTGGTTTTACTAACACTATTTGTTGAAGAGATTTTCCTTGCTCTATTGAATTACAAGGCTTTAAGGCACTCATTTTTGTGAGAAAAATGGAATCTGCCTGCTTCCATTATGTTTGGGATTATTATTCATTAATGGACAGCTTTGCGAAGCTTGAGAACTAGGAGACAAATATGAGAGATGCCATTTTTGGGTCTCTGTGTCCTTGTAGTATCCATGAGCACTCAAAACAGTCTCTTCACTGCTTCTCACCTCTAAAGACTAAAAACTGGTGATGTAAGTTGGAAGCTGGGGTGGAGGATCGTTTCTCTGCTGCTCTTTCACAAATTACTGCTGCTTTTGTGGGGATTATAGTTGTCCTGAAAACCTGGAAATATATAAATGGTTATGATGCTCTTTCTTGCATTCATTATAAAAATCTAGATTTCTGGGATGCTCGGGTTCATATTTGCTTGCCTAGCATTTCAAAACTGAACAGAGGTTCTGTTGGGCATTAAAGGCCCAAGTACATGGTCACTCATGAAGCTGCAGGTAAAGAGAGAACATGGACTTTTGAGCCAAGTAGTTCTGCAGACTTAAACTTAGTTCTATTACTGCTAGTGAATTCACTTTTCTAAGTCTTTATTTCCTGAACTTGTATCTAGGTAATTATGCTTCCTACTTGTAAAAGGTTCTGATGATGACTAAATAGGATAATATCCATTAAGCTTCTAGCATAGTTCCTGTCTCATTGTTCAGTTTCAATTCAGAAGAAAGTGGCTGAGGGTGTGGGATGAAAAGAAAGATCAGAAAGTGAATCTATTGATGGAAAGAGACTTAGGGATCACATCCACCGATTGTGATACATGGAGCTCATTCAAAGTACTGGAAGATATGTTGGGGAAGTTTTAATGCTGAGTGAACATGTGATGATATTAAGGACTTTATTATTAAGGATATTAAGGTATCAATATTATTATTATTAATACTATTAAAGTATTAAGGATATTAATACTTTTGGATGTGATAATAGTATTGCTATGTTTAAAAAATGAGTTCTTAGCATGTAGAAATACGTACAGACATATTCACGAAAATTTACGAAAACAAAAATTGCTTGTAAACATTTCCTTGATAAAAAGAGTGATACTTATATACTGTTCTTTAAAAAATTCATGTGTCAATATATACATATGTAATGTATACACACACCAATATGGCAAGCTCATGTAATATTACTGCGCATGTACAACAAGATGCATTCATTGCCCAGAGAGGTCTGCACACATCTGCTCTGCCTGGCGTTAATAATCCAGTGGGTAACGAGGACTAGCATTGTGCTGTGATACTTCACTGTAGGTATTTTTGGTGTTTTTGTATATCATAAATGCTTCTCCTCTGAAATTATAAAAATAATGCAAGGAACTCTAAGATATTGTAAGTGGGTCACATTTAAAATAAAATCACAGTGATTCTCCTTTATGCCTCCAGATTAATTTAAGATTATTCTGAGATTGCTAGTTGAGCTGTTAACACATACATTTTCAAAACTGCTTGCCTGTGTAAGACATGATCATAGTGATAGTGTACAACCAGAACAAAATAATTTGTATGCTGACTTTGATATCAGTCTGAATATTCTCAAGCACAAAACGTTGCACTTATCTGTGTGCTGAGACTCATTATTCTGACTGAATGACTGTCATAACACATTATGTATTTGGTCAGGGGGCAATGTTAGCAGGAGAGGAAAGAGCAAACATCAGGTTTGGCTACTCTGTGGAAATGATCTCACTCTGTCATCTTTCTCAAACGTCATGGAGAGAGGAGATGGGAGTGACTCATGCCTGCCTGCCTTTCTCATTGTGACCTCGCCTTATACTTTACAAGGAACATGAGGTTAATGGACACACTTCCCTCTGCTTTTTGTGCTGACATCTACACATTGGTCATCATCAGGGACTTCATCTGCTTTCCAGCCTCAGAGCAAGTTTTTTTTTTCATCAGTCTCTGATCTATCTTTCCATTTTGCCTGCACTTCAGATTTTTTAAAACTGTGATATATAATACAAAAACATCTTACCAGTGTTTAAGGGTACAGCAGCTCAGTCATGTTAAATCACAGGTATTATGTAGCCAATCTTCACCGTTCATTTGAAAAACTGAAAATTTTAAATAATTAAGTAATAACTTTCAATTTCTTCCTTCTGCCCCTGGCAACCACCATCTACTTTCTGTTCTTGTGAATTTGTCTATTCTAGGTTAACTTAATTTTTTAAAGGAGAGGCCTAGGCAGGAATGAAGGTGAGCAGGCAGGCAAGAAGAGGGAAGAGGAAGAAGCAATTTTCATTGTATTTGTCCACACTGGGTGTTTCCACATTGGACCTGGGACTTGAACCCAGTAGAATGTGACCTTGTGTTCCTTCATGGCAACTGACCCAACTGCTGTTTTATCAGGGCGCAGCTCTAGGTAACTTTTACAAGTGGAACCATACACTAGCTCTCATTTTGTGACTAGCTTATGCATTTTAGCATAATGCTCTCAAGGTTCATCCATGTTGTAGTGTGTGTCAGAACTTCCTTTTAAGGCTGAATAATATTATGTCTATAATATTATAATAATAGTATTGTCTGTCTATACCACATCTTTTTCTGTCCATCTGTTGATGGACACTTGGGTTGTTTCCATCTTTGAACTATTGTGAATAATTCTGCTATGAACATGGGTGTAGAGAAATCTCTTTACAACTCTGCCTTCCATTCTTTTACCCAGAAATGGCATTGCTGGATCATAGGGTAATTCTGCTTCCAGCGTTTCAGCGTTTCTTGAGGACATGCCATACTATTTTCTATAGTGGCAATGCCATTTTATATTCACCTGCATTTTTAGCCTCTTTCTTCCACTGGCTTTTCTCCACAAACTTATGCATCTCCTGCAATCTTATTTGTACCCTCTCAACTGCTTCCCCTTCAGTTTTGGAAAGAAACTGAAATTGAATTTTCCCTGTTTTCCTACCTCTTCTTCACTCATGCAACCAAGTCTCTTAGTGTTCTCTGAGCTCCGCTAGTGGAGCCTATTTCTCTGTACATTTTGCGCTGCTCTCATAATAATGCTCTGCTGGCTCCCCTCTTGTCTATGTGTTCCTTTCCTGTTTCCATTACGAAATATTCAACTGCTAAACATTTTTAAAATGTTATTTGCAGCATTCTATCTGTCCTTGGCTTTTATCCCATTCTATGCTAATCTGGGGCAATTTGACTCCCCCACTCCCCATAATTTCAGCTTTCAAGTTTTACACACATATATAAACAAACTACCAACCCAGGCCTCTTGCCTGAGCTTTCGACTCAGGAAGATTTATTTTGTTACTACTTTGTGCTAAGGGGTCAGGAATGACTGAGAGACAGGCCAGCCAGGATGTTGTGCCTATTTTATTATCTTACTTTTTACTTAAATTCAGATTCTAAAGACATTCACTCTTCTCATGACTTCTATGATATCCCAGTATTTAAAAACAAAACAAAACACATACAACTCCTCCTCAGCGTTTAGAGCTGCTTCTTGGTGGTGTTCCCCCTCATCCAGTCACACCATCTCGCTCGTGTCCTGTCCCGTTCAGAGCTTCAGAAACACTGCATCGGCTGACTTCCGAATCATTATCTACAGCTCTAATCTCTTCTCAGAATTTCAGGTCTCGGAATTTATCTCAACTTAAAATGCAACAATCATCTCACATTTAACATAGCCCAGTAGAAATTCTCATTTTCTCTGTCAAACTTTCTCCTTTCTCGATTAAAGCTACCACTGTCCATCCAATGGCATACCAATCATTCAGCAGTGTTCACTGATTCCATGTCTTCTCTTATTCCCCATATATAATCTATCACAAGTCCTTTGTAACTCCACGTACAAACCTATCTTAAATCCATCTGCTTTTCTCCAGCTCGCTGCCATCACACTTCTCCACCCAGATTTCTCCCACAAGGGCTCCTGCAATAGCTCTCTGACTTCTTTCTACTTCTACTCTGGGCCACCTTCCATAAATTGGGCAGTACCCCTTTAAAAATATTCATCTGACCATATCACTTGCCTGACTAAAATCATGTGGTGACTTCTTATAACCCTTAAAATAAAACCCCAATCCATTGCCTAAGGTTATATACTGTTTGAATTATAGTCTGGGTCTGCTTGTTAAACCTGGAAGACTATTCTCACCTCCTTGCAGCTACTCCCTGGGCACATCGACTTTTCCATTTCTTGAGCTGGTAACACATTTTCCTTCTTAGGAATTTTATACCAGTTGTTTCTTTTGCTTGGAATGCTCTACCTCCAATCATAGAGTCACATTTTTTTGTCATTCAGATTCTGTTCTTTCTTAACCAAACATCACAAAGTAGCCACTGGACACTCTTATACCGGCATAGTATCATTTTTGCACAGTGCTTAACATTATCTTCTTTTTTTTTTTTTAATCTACTAACTAGTGTTATTATTGTCTATTTGCCTCTGCTAGAATGCTTCCTGAGAACAGAATTCTTAGCTCTTTGGCTCATTACTATATTCCCAGAGTTTAGGAGAGTATATGGCATTTGAAAGTTACTTAAAAATGTTTCAGTAAATGAATAAAATATCACCAGGCTCCAACCTTTCTAATTTGCAGATGCTTCCAGAGTGAAATTTCTAAAATATTTATTTCTCCAATTTACTGCTTGCTTAAAATACTCCAGACTCCATGTTGTCAAGAGAATATAATCCAAACTGTTCAGCACAGCACACAAGATCCTCCATAATCTGGTTTCTGCTGGCCTCTAATCTCATTTCTCATTGAGTCTGCCTGCCTCCATGCCTAACCACATGCAGGATCCCTAATGACTCACATATCCAAGGCGCCATGCTGTTTCATTCCTCCGGGCTTTTGATCTATTTCATAAACATAACTGGACCACTCTTTCGCCCCATTACTCCTCCTACTCCAAGTCCCTTATTTACTTGGTGTTAAAGATAAGCTCAATTCAGGAAGTTGTTCTGATTCCCCATCACCCCAAACTCCCCTCATCCTTAAAAACAATATTTATCTTCATTTTAGCTACTGTAATTCTTTACTGCTCCCATTGCTTTCATGTCTGTCTCTCCTCTTGGACTACAAACTCCATGAGGCACAGGCAAAGTGTATATATCATGTTATAAATCACAGTGTTATATATGATTTCTTTCCCAGATGCTCTCATGGTTAGTACTTGCACAAGTGTTAATTGGCTGACTCACTGAATATCTGGATCACTTTATTTTACTTGTCATACAAATGCAAGGAATGCTTGCATCACTAGCCACTGGCTTTGACAAATGTTCTCATTATACTGTATTTACTGTGGTTTGGGTCCCACTGCATGGTAACGCAGATGAATGGAGATGAATGTTTTCAAACGCTCAAGAAAAATGTGCCCCAGGAGAACATAGTCCATTTATCACATAGAGCCTACTCTTAGATCACTGAAGGGGAGATGAATGGGCCTGACAAGAATTCAAAATACTTAAGGAAAAGTTGATTAAGAAGGCTTCATGAATGATTAATTATAAAATTTAATAACTGTGGGAGAGACTTTTACTGACATTTAAAAAATGCCAAAAAAGTTGCAATTAAGCATTTGCCATAGCAAATAAAGCATCAAGATAGTCGTTCTGAATCACGATGATATAAATATGGTGTGTGCAGGTCTGAAATAAATGTTCATGAGACGTATGACTCATTGATTGGAGCCTTGCATTTTGGATACTTTTGTTTGTACCATGATAATTACAAATCCTACCAAGGAAAGTGTACATCTCCTTTCCCTGGGCTGCAAGCCCTTCTTTAGTCTACTGCTTTGAGTTTCCTGTCATCTCTGCTTTCATGGACACCTTTCATCAAATCTCCAAGGACCTTCTGAAGAACAGTCAATAACTCCAGTTTACTCGAGCTTTGGAGTATTTAATTCATTGACTCAATAAATATTTATAATCTACTCTGCACTAGCATTAGGCACTGATTGGGTATGCAGTAATGAAAAGAAAAATCAAAGAATACTCACCCCACCCCCAACACACACGTACCACACACACAGACACACACGTACACACACCAGCAACAATGAAACTCACACACACACAAAACAAGAAACAGAGCAAGCTAAAAACCAGACTTGATTCCTGAACTTATCCTATCCTCTAGTATGAAAACAGAAACAAACATTTAATTACATTGTGATGAGTGCTATGAAAGAAAAGCACATGATTGTTATGAGAAACTGTAACAGGGAAACCAATTTAAATTGGGGATTGAGGCAGCCTCTTGAGAAAGAGACCTGAAGAAGGGAGAAAAAGTCCAAATGGAGAGAGAATAATGAATGATAGTTTGGAAGAGATAGTTGACTAGACAGCATATGAGAATATGAATCCTTTGGGCAGATCCTTTCCCCCAAACAGCCAATGAAGAGGAAGAATTGTCAGCTATAACAAGGAAACCAAACATTCATGATGATGAACTTGAGATAGTCAGAGCTTTCTGACTCTTTATGACACCATATTTTAAAATGAAGAAGGGGGAGACTAATATTTTCTTCATTTTGAAGGGGCTTCAGAAACAAAGAGAAAATAAAAATGGCTTGATCATACATACAAGGAATGTGAAATTTATTCTGTAGATATTCCAGCAGAAGAAAGAGGAAAGAAGTTGGCTTCCTGTCAAGATACTGATCTGACAATTTTCTGCAATCCAACAACTAGAGAATTTCCAGGAAGTTGGTTTTCCTTCTGATATTTAGCAGACCTCCCTTATTCATTGTTGGTCCATAAATGTAGGGTGCATCCACAGACTAAGGAATGGGAAGGTAAAAATGGTTTTATGTGTCTAGGATTGCAAACGAGTATGAAAGAGAAACTGAGAGGCTTTGTAAAAACGAAATTTCCTTTGTGTGGTTAGCACATGTGATTAAAACATGAACTGCAAAGCACTCACCACCCTGTTTGGGCTTTCCTGGATCTTTAGCACTTTCGTTCTTTATGTAGAGATAGGGAAAAGGTCTTTTCTTTCTGTCTCTTGAAAAAAATTTTTTTAAAGTAGTAGTAGTTCTGAATCTTGTCCTTGGGATGTTCTCAGGAGGTCCTTGTTTAAAGTGGTTCTGGGATGGGCTTAAGCAGTAGTTTAGGAATTCTAATGTGAATATGCTGCTAAAATTGTTACTACTTCAGTAAGACCTTATTAGCTTCTTGTCTCTTTTTTTCCTTTTAAAAATAACCTCTTTTCTGAAAATTGAATGAACATTAGCATACATTAAATAACTCAAACAATCAGATTTGTTTAAGTAAAAAGGAAGAGCTTGGAAAATGTCCACCAGAATCTTAGCGATCTTACTGTCCTGCCCTCATCAGCCTACACTGTTGGGGTGGCGAGTGGTGGCAGGCCAGCGGCCCCGTGGGCTTCTGACTTTGCCTGGAGTAGCCTCCCAAATATTCTGACTCTTCACAACTGCTACATGACTCCACATGTTTACATTCTAGTTCTGTATCTACTGTTCTTTCCCTTTCAAAAGACTACATGTTCCAAGTAGGCTTTCTGAAATTAGGCCCTTGGGACCATCCAAGTTTCTTCTAGAGTGAGATTAATTCCCCTCACTTTCCCCTAGCAAATGCCAATATAGAAACAGAAATGTTTATCTGAAACCCTTGGGGCCAGATGTGTTTGTAACTCAGAACCTCTTGGACTCTGAAAGGTAGACTCTGCATTTCCTGTTTTACATACTTCCCTCAGTGTGCCTGGAGTAGCTGCCTATGACCAAGCATTTTCATTTGTCACAGGAAATACACGACACAGGATGAATCAAGATGGTACGTATCCCCACAGCTGTTCAGTTCAGATTTTGCCACCAAATGACATTGCTAGAAATTTTATGAATTAAAATAGAGAATTTCAGAGTTCTTGGGATTTGGATAAGGGACGGGAGACTTGTGGGAGCAGATTTTAAAACTTATTTGCAAAGCTGAATTTTTGACAGTTTACCAATTTTTTGCATGCCTTATACAGACACATAGCAGCATGAAGTTTAATGGATTTCCAATGTCAGTTGCTTTCTGAGTTAATACTTTCCACTTGGTCAGAAATGGAAACCCCAGAAAACCCTAGGTTTCTTGTTGGGGTGGGGTGGTTAGAAGGGATAAAACTAAAATAGATTAAACAGACATTTAGAAGCTGTTACCATTGAGGCCTGGTGACTCAAACACAGAAACCTAATAGCTGACTTCAACCTCAGGTGGGCTTTAAAAAAAACTAACAACATTTATTAGACTAGTAACTTTTATCTTCAGCCTTCAGACATCTTTCCTATCTAATTGTACAATGTATAGTCTTGATAGTTATATTAGTTGAATTTCTGTTGCATGGACCTTCATCTGTCAGTATGAGACCAGGAGTTCCTGGGGTCAGGTAACAATATTGTAGGGACTGAATTGTTAAATATCAGGTGATTTCAGTTTTCACAGGCTGGTGAGATCCAAGAGAAATTTGCATGATGTGTATTTATGTAGATTAGCTATTCTTTTAAGAGCAGATTTTATTATTAGATTAATTATTCTTTAAGAGTATATTTTCTTCCTGTGTATTCCTTACATAGGTGACTTAGTTGGTGGGTAGCAAAAATAATCTATATTTTTCTTAATAGTTGATGGTAGAATTTCCTTTGGGAATAAGTGGGCTTTAAAAAAAAGGGAAATATCTTGGAGCATTTGGGCATGAAAAAATAGACTCATTGTAAGAGGATTCAGAAATCCGGGGGCAGAACAAATGGAGGGTAGAATTACTTTGTATTAAAAAATGTTGGTAGTGGGAGGGAAAGGAAAAGAGAATGTCTAAGTAACATGGGAAATCATCCAAAAGACTGTAGAGCAGGGATAACAGTTACTCAATTCTGATTGCTCTAGGTCGGCAGTACAAACCTCATTTCCTAATTCGTCTAATATTCTGCAAAATATACTACGTAGATGCTTTCTGTGAATAATTTTTTTGTTGCTATCAGTGTGTAAAACTGAGAAAGGTAGTTAAAGAACCCAGGTGGTGATAAAGAAAACCTCACAAAATGCTATGTTGTGACAAGAAATCAGCTGAAGCATGAGGTCGTCATGAGAACGCAAACCCCAGAGGAAAACACAGAACTCTCGGAGAGTTAGACTTCCAGCACCAGGGATGCTAGAGTTTTGTCTAAAAGTTAAGGGATAGGATGACCTTGGATTTAATCCAGATTAAGTAGTAAATGCTCAGTAAAGGTTACAAACGACACTTAAAAATGATAAACACTGGACTTAAGTGTTATAGTCACCGGCAACTTGGGAAGAGTCCTGGGAAGGGATTTAGATGTTCTGGGTTTTAATTCTACTTTTTGTTTTCTCTTCTTCAGCTTCTGTATATTCACTTTTCTTTGAACCTGGACAGAGCAGTCCTCAATACTACTTAAGCCTCACACTTCAGTTCTTTAAATTACTTCAGCATTTGTAAATGTGATAATGCACTTTTTTTTTAAGAGAGGAAGGAAGGAAGAGGAGGAAGAAGCATCCCCATATAGTTGTTCATTTTTGGTCTTTTATCCCATCCCTGGGTCTCAAACCAGGGTCCTCGGCCTATACCACCATTTGCACCCCAGCATTACCAGCTGCTCCAGCCACAAGTGTGCACCAAGAGTATACATTTTAGTAACTGGGAAGCTGAATTTAGATTTCACCAACAAATTTACTCAATATGATTTACTTAATTTACTCAATATGATTGACTGCATACAATTTTTATATAACACATGGACTTTAATATTACAGAATTTGATCTTTTTCTAAGGTAGCTTATCTATTAACATAGTCACTCCTTGCTTTCATCTGTCCAGCCAGTGAAGGCCTACAACAGTTAGACACCCTCCCATAGCTTTTCACTCTCTCCTTTAAAAAAAATAAAGATAATTTTTGCTCTTAGACAAGATAAAAGTCCCAAAATTCCTACCCAGAAGAAAATGGTAAACCTTGAGTTATAAAATGGAACAGCACAAAGAGATTAGGAGGAACTCTTAAGTCTTTTATCTAAGTAGTACTATAGATATTAGTGTTGATCAAAAGAAGACAGACTTCTCATTAAACAATGTTTAATGGGTCTTGAAATTCTGTGACAGATTTTTCATCAAGTTATTTCCAATATAAGGTACCTATTTTTAAAGGAATGCCTTAAAACTGCCACACATACACACAACTTCACAAAATAGTCTCCATTCCTTTTGAAGGTCTCATGATGCATTGTTACCATTAACCAGCCTTTTACTATTAAATGAAAATATCTAAATCGAGACAAACAATTCTGAGACTTTTCTTCCATCTTGATGAAGACTAGGCTGGTACACCTCAGTGGAATCTATTTTGTTAATATCAACAATTAGTTGTCGTTAAGCCAGAAATGTATAAGCCATTGTGTAAGCCAGAAGGGCTTGTTCGTGAATCTGCCCATTCTTGGAGACAACTGCATCAAATTTACCAACACCAGCAGCGATAATCAGCACAGCAGAATCAGCCTGAGAGGTACCTATAATTGTATTTTTGATAAAAGTTTCTGTATCCTGAGCCTTCAAATGATGGTCACATAATACTTGCTGGTCTTGAATTTCACAAGCTGCTATTCCATGCTCATATTCAGCTTTTAGTTCAGTTGCTAGGCCTATGTGAAGGATCCCTTACCCATCTCAGCAGCCTTTTTCTCAAAGTTTTCAGTGATTCTTTTGTAGATTTTTTCACATTTGTGGATCAGATGGCCAGTAATGGTAGACTTGTCCAAATCAATGTAATCAATGACGATAATGTGATTGTGAGTTTTTCTCTTTTCTACTTTGGCTTGGATTTAGGGATGGTTTTCAGGACACTTTTGTCCTGGAGGCAAACCCATGGGGAAAGTTGGTTTAAATTCTGTGGCACTAAATATTTATGTGACTTTGGAATGACACTTTGAGCTGCAATTTTTTGTCAAAGAAGACAAGAAACTAATGTTGGTTTTCTCAGCTATGAAATTCTCAGATGGTAACTAAGATGCCCTAGGAAAAAGTAAAGAGTTTAGAATCAGAAATAACCACTAAAATATATCCATGTGTGCATCCTGCTTCTGCCACTCCTTGGCTGTGTGAACTTTAGTTAGCTATTTAAATTTCTAAGTCTGTTTCTTTAGCTATGAGGTAGCAGCAATAATATCTAGACATTTCATACATTTGGGAGGGTTAAATCAATGTATGTAAAGATGTTTATAAATAGTAGATGCATATCTTTCAGATTCAAAATTTAATAATTTTTCTCAATTTCCTTCTCCATGTCCTTGCAAAAAAAATTCCTGTTCTCTTTTATAGGGTAGTTTACATACCAACTTACCTCTATTGAGAAGGAAAAGAAATAGCATGAAGGAACATTAATTCGACTTTACATTTTGCCAATTGATGGAATTTAATAGCACATCTTCAAATCCATATGTTGCTATGGTTACTGATGATAATGTACTAAGTATTAACCAAGTAAGTTCTATTTAAGGAACAGTATCCAGAGAAATGATAAATTTTACTTATATTTTTTCATTACTATGTTGTTTCTATATTAATAGAAAGATAATACCTTCCCCAACGTCCATTCTAAATTCCAACTCTGTATTTTAATAATCTTGCAAAATACAGTAGTAGTGGAACTCTTGCTCACATTTTTTTTTTTGGATCTTGGACTAATCGTAGGCTGAAACTGTCATCCATTCACTTCTAACCCCACTAAGCCAGGAGTAGCTCCATTAAGGTTTGTAGCAAAGTGCAGCTCACAGCAAAAAAGGACTGAAATCCTCAATTCATCTAAAAAACAGGGAGTCTCTCTCTTCATCTGGATCTTGTCTCAACATTTCTTCTCACTAAACAGTTAACCATCATCAAGATGCCTGGGGCAGAACGTCCTTTCATCAGCTGCTGCTTCTACAATCTCACTGAAGAACAGCCAAAGTGAAGAGAGGTGCTGTCTGCCTCCTTTCTGCCCATATCTCTTGAGTGCCTACAGTTTCTGTCTCTCTGGGGTCCTAGTGTCTCTTAAGGGGAAAGGAAGCGCTTCCATGTAGCTCATAATTGTTAATGGGCTAGTTGTCCTAAATTCTCTATTTTCTGCTGGTGTCATGGTGTCTCAATTTCACTCACCATATGTATCTGAGCCTTATTGAAGGAAGCTAAGATAAGGGGAGAGGGTTTGAGAATGGTGGAATTATACCAGAACATACAAATATATTATCAAATTTTAGCTCACATTTTTAGTATAGACTGTATTGTTTCAATCCATTTATTGTCAACCCACAGGTTGAAAAAATAGTTCTTAGTTGATGCATTTACAAATCATTATTATATTCTAAAAGATGCTCTTCTTGGCATTCTATTGATATTATATCCTACCTGATGTTTACTTTTATTTGTATGAACCATATTTAGTCTTCCTTTGATAAATGTGTATTATCCTAAATCCTCGATCCTTAAGAGAATTGGAAGTTTCTCTACCATGTTTTCATTTGGAGGCAGTGAAATGCAAAGATACTTGGGGTTGATTTAATTCATTTTTCTCTGGAAAACTACAATACTCTAAACTAGAAATATACCTTAAATGGAGAAGTCAGTGTTTTACTCTAGCTATATTGTCAATGCTCTGTCTTAGATTTTACTGATGAGCAGAAAGAACTTTGAAGTTTAGCATAACCAAATTGTCTAAATGTGTCTGACTAAAACAAGGTAAATGAGACATAGACAAAATTAGTTTTACTGGTTCAGACCTTGTTATAATTAATAACCAAGTAAGAATATAATTTGGGAGTACTGAACCTGGGAATCCCATAGCAAACAAAGGGAAAGGGGAATTAAACATTTTTGTAATGTGTTAAACATTTTTTGATTGGTTTGTAACATTTTACTAATTTCAGGTATACAACATTAAAAATCAGCATCTGTCTATGCTACATTATGTTCACCACTAGAAGATGATTATTTTGGAATTCAGCGTAATTTCATGTGGGATTGAAATTATATATGATAATTGCATTTTCAGGCCAGCATATACATCTGCAAAGGTGGAGTAAGGTATGAAGGAAGCATCAGATGTGCGTGTCTGGAGGTAGGTTGATGGTCTATGGAGAATTTGGTGGACAGGAGAGCAGGCTGAAGAATGACTTCTGTGGGCTGGTTCTAGTGATGGTCCTTGGCAGCAGGGTCCGTGATTTATTGGAGTCTGATTAGTAACCACAAAACCATATCAATTCAGCTTCCTAAGTACTTATTAAATCTGTGCATTTGTCTTTATTGTCTTTATTTTTATTGCCAGAACCCTGACACCATATTTTACCAGTAATTCTGGAATAATAGCCTAACTAGTCTATGGTACATCTTCTCTTTTTCATTGAGTCTCCATAATACAGACAGACTGATCTTGTATATATCCAATTTTTAGAGAATATCGCTGTATTTGAATCTGACAATAACTTTCCATTGTCCTTAAGATAAAGTCCCTCATCCTTAATGTGGTCTATAAGGCCCTCCCTAACTTAGGCTTTCTCTACTTCAGTCTCAAGTCGATCAACTTCCTAACATTCTTACTTCCATTTTTCACTGTGTCAACCTTTCCATGTTAAAGCCTTCCTGCATGATGTTCCCTTTTCCTGAAACACACTTCCCCCAAGCTCTTTTCCTGATCTGGGGCAATGGTATCTTTGCATTGTCGGTTCTTAAGGGTATTAGTTCACTATTGAAACTCAGAATCATACAACCCTGGATAGAAGTCTTTCAAAGACTGATTAAAATGTAAAACTGGATTTATTTCATCTGAAAGTCTTCAATATATCCTAACACACACACACACACACACACACACACACAGTTATTAAAACAAAAAGATGAATTTCATAAGTACATATTAATTTGTCTGTAAATGTTTGTGGGCTGGCATTTAATCCTTAGAACTAATTCTTCATTTAATGAGTTCAAATTATAGTCCAAACATGAATCATATCTTGCCAATTTCTAGTAGGGTGTAGAAACTTTGATTAAACCATTTAAACTCCATTTAATGCTATTGTAAGGTGGGCAGGTTACTTTCCCTAACAACAAGTGATTATAATGAAAAGTCATCCTTTGACTGATTAATTGACATTTCAGTAAATAACTTAATAAAATAACTAATGTTTAATATAACTCAGATTCTAGTCACAGGTCCAGATGCATGTTTATTTAGCCCAGAGGTATTAAAAAATATTTGAGACAGTATTTAAAAATTGGGAGAATGAAAAATAATTGAGACTTCTGACCTCCTTAACCTGGAATATGATGACCTGCGGGTCACATTCTCCTCTTGTTATGAGTAGCTTGAACTAAGTGGCAAGTGCTCCTTTTAGGGAGAGTAACATGTCTCAAGACTGAGATTACAATCACTTGGAGGGCTTATTAAACCACAGATTTCAATCCAAACAGAAGTATCTGACACAATAAACCAGGATCTGAATGGTTGTGTTTCAAGCAGGTTCCCAGGTAATGCTGGGGCAACCGGTCCTCACTGTGAGAACCACTTAAAGTAGGAAATGGACTTTCCAGCCAACCATAATCCTCCTACTTCTTACTGATTCCACTACCATTTATCATCAAGTTCACATTATTACCTGCATTGTGTTTAGGTGTAGCTCTACTGGAAGTGGGAAAAAACAGTGAATATATGTGAAAACCAAAAATATTTCAGTTTACCATACAAGTACTTGACTCTCTTCATTCAGGACCTTTTCCTGAATGACTTTGGGAAATGTATGCATTTGTGGGCTCAATTTCACGGCAACTTTCACATACATGGAGATTTTGCTAAGATCAACTTTCAGGAATTCAGGCCTACAGTTGAATTCTGACTCTCCCGCCTACCAGACATCAACTCTGTAACCTTGGAAAGCTCTGAATCTCATTAAGCCCCATTTTTCATCTATAATACAGAAATTTTAGTGATATTTTCTTTATCAAGTTAATTGTAAAATTAAAGGAACATGAGGGCACCAAGTGTACAACACTCAGTAGCTGTTAGCTGCTAATGCTATTGTTGACATTATAATATACATTTAAGAATGGTATAAGCTGTTAGATAGCAAAATATGAAAAGTGGGGAGGAGAGGAAAATAAAAATGTGGATTGTTAGAATGAGTTCAAGACTAATTTACTGTCATATAAGAACAGGAAATAAAAATAGAATTTCTAGTGCAAACCTCAGGGTAACCTAAAAACACATTTCCATGAAAAAAGCAAAGAAGAAAACACAAAAGGGAAACCAATCAAAACATAATGCATTCAACCCATCCAAGAAGAGAAGGGAAGAACAAAGACACTATCTGTAACAACACCTAGGAAATCATGAACAAAATGGTAGTAAACAGTTATGTATTAATAATCACCTTAATTATTAATGAACTGAACTCACCAATCAAATGACACAGAATGACTGTATTAAAAACAATATGCAACCTTCTGCTGCATTCAGAAAACTCACCTTCTTTTAAAAGATAAACATTGGCTAAAAGTTAATGATTAGAAGATAATCCTACAGTCGAACAACAGTGCCCCTCCAAAAATGCAAAAACAGCTATACTTACATAAAATTGACTTCCAACCAAAAAAGATAACAAAAAGAGAGAGATGGACATAATATAATAATTAAGGGGTCAATCTAGTAAGAAGACATTAACTTAATGACATAAGTACACCAAATGAAGGAACATCAAAATACATTAAGCAAGTATTGTCAGAACTAGTGAGAGACAGAGAGCAATACTACTGTAGGAGACTTCAACATACCACTTAAAACAATGGACAGATGAAATAGACATAAAATTAACAGGGATACAACAACTTTAAATGACCAGTTGGAACAGATTTGTCTAACAGACATACCAAACACTTCATCCAATGATTACAGAATTCATATTCTACTCAAGTATATATGAAATATTCTCAAAGATTGATTGCATGTTGGGACACAAAACGTGTCTCAATATACTTACAAATATTGAAATCATACAGGCATCTTCTCTTACCACAATGGCTTAAAACTAGAAATCAACCACAAAAAGAAAGCCGGAAGACCCCAAATTAATTCGAGATTAAACAATATGCTTCTAAATGATACATGTATAAAAGAGAAAATCAAAGAAAAATTTAAAAGATACTTAAAGACAAAAGAGGATGAATATACAAGCTACCGGAAAGTATGGGATGCAGCCAGAGCAGCACTAAGAGACCAACCTAAAGAAATAAGAAAACTCATAGATAAACAAGCTAACCCTATAACTATAGAAAAAGAAAAACTAAAGTAAAAAATCAGTAGAAGGAAATAATAAAATTTTGAGCAGAAATAAATGAAATAGAAAACAAAAATACAATTCAGAAGATCAATAAAACCCAAAATTGGTTCTTTGAAAAAATAAACAAAATTGACAAACCATTGACAAGACTCACTGACAAAGAAAAAATGAGAGAAAATTATCTTAACTAGAATCAGAAATGAAGGGGGAGAAGTTATAATTTTTACCACAGAAATACAAAACATCCTAAGAGACTACTATGAAGAGCCCTATGTCTATGAATTAGACAATATCAAGGGCATGGACAGATTTTAGAAAAATACAGTCTACCAAGATTGAATCTGAAAGAATTGCAAAACCTGAGCAGAACAATCACAAACAAGGAAATTGAAGAGATAATCAAAAGCCTGCCTAAAAATAAAAGCCTAGGACTGGATAACTTTACTGATTAAAAACTAGTGGGTTTTACCGAAACTTAGAAAAGAATTAATACCTATTCTTCTCAAACTTACCCGAAATATTGAAGAACAGGGAATACTCCCAAACACTTTCTATGAGGCTAATATCACACTGACATCAAAAACTGATAGAGACATCACCAATAAAGAAAATTGCAGACCAAAATCTCTAATGAACATAGGTGCAAAAATTTTCAGCTAAATATTAGCAAACTGAATCTGACAATACATCAAAAAGATCATCCATCATGTGGGACCAAGTGGGATTTATCCCAGGGATGCAAGGATGATTCAATGTACATAAATCAATTAATGTAATACAACATATCAACAAGAGCAAGAGGAAAAACCACATGATCATATCAATAAATGTGGGTAAAGCTTTTGACAAGCTTCAACACCCATTTATGATAAATAAAATGGAAATAGAAGGCACATACCTCAACATAATAAGACCATATATGATAAACCCACAGCCAACATCATAGTCAATGGTGGAAAACTGAAAGCATTTCCGCTAAGGTCAGGAACAAGACAAGGCTGTCCACTGTCACTGCTTCTATTTTAACATCATACTGGAGATTTTAGCCAGAGAAATTAGGCAAGAAAAAGAAATAAAATGAGTCCAAATTGGAAGGGAGCAAGGAAAACTACTGCTATTTGCAGATGATATGATTCTATTTGTTGAAAACCCTAAAAACCTTTCAAAAAACCTTAAGACTAATCAATGAATACCATAAAGTGTCAGGTTACAAGATCGATGCACAAAAATTCATTATATTTTTATACGCAAGCAATATGCTAGAGGAAAACAAGATCATGAAAATTACCCCATTACAATAAGAGCAAAAATAACAAATACCTTAGAATATACTTAACAAAGGAGGTGAAATGCCTGTACAAAGAAAATTACCTGCCCTTCTCAGAAGAAAAAGAGGATACAAAGAGATGGAAAGATATCTCTTGCTTATGACTGGGAAGAATCCACATTGTTAAAACGGCCATCTTACCTAAAGCAGTGTATAGATTTAATGCAATCCTCATCAACATCCCACAGACATTTATCAAAGAAATAGAAAAAAAAAACCCAAAACAAATAACTTTAAAATTTGCATGGAACAACAAAAGACCCCAAATAGCCAAAGCAATTATGAGAAGAAAAAACAAATTCATAGGTATCACATCCCCAGCATTGATCTATAAAGCAATAGTGATCAAAACTATATGGTACTGGAATAATAAAAGAGCTACAGATAAGTGGAATAAAACCAAATCACCAGAAACTGACTGGCTAAGACATAGTAAGTTAATTGGACGACAACATAGGAAAGACATACCACATCAGTCTTAGAACTTGGGGCTTCAACTCCACCATCAAGGGAAATGAAACCAAAAATAAACAACTGGGACTATATTAAACTAAAAAAGTTCTTCACAGCAAAAGAAAACATCACCAAAACCAAAAGACAATCTATTAACTGGAGAAGATATTTGCATTTCTTATTTCTGAGAAGGACTTATATCCAAAACGTACAAAGAACTCAAAAAATTCAATAACAGAAAAACAGACGATCCAATAAAAAAAATGGGCAGAAGAATTGAAGAGACATTTTTTCAAAGGTGATATACAGATGGCCAATAGACACATGAAAATATGTCCTTCCTTTGTGGCTATTAGGGAAATGCACATCAAAACAACAATGAGATATCACCTTACATTTGAGACACTGGCTATTATCTATAAGTCTGAGAGCAACATATGTTGGCGAGGATGTAGAGAAAAGGGAACACTTTTATACTTGGTAAATTGGTGAAATCCCTAGGAAAACAGTATGGAGATACCTCAAAAAACTGAAGATAGAAATTCTATATGATACCGCCATTCCACTTCTGGGTGTTTACCCAAAAAATATAAAAACACTAATTTGCAGAGATTGATGCACCCCCGATTTTATTGCTGCTCTATTCACAATAGCTAAGAAATGGAGACTACCTCAATACTCATCGTCAGATGAAATGGATAAAGAAGATAAGGTATATATACACAATGGAGTACTACACAGTCCTTAGAAGAGATGAAACCATGTCATTTGAATCAACATGGATGGATCTAGAGGAGATGATGCTAAGTGAAATAAGTCAAAAGAAGAAAGATAGATACCAATGACCTCACTTAGGTGGAATGTGAATAGACAAAACAAACCCTTGGGCACTTGCAATAGAACTGAGGTTACCACTAGGGAATGAAATAGGAGGAGAGGATGGGCAAGTGGTGGTGGGCTCAATTGACAATGTGAAGAACTCTTGGTAATTTGATGGAGGGCAGGGTCTGCTGACATATATTTTAAGAATGGGGAGCTTGCACATACGGGGAACCTACACATATGGGTTTATGTAAATTTGTAAAACAAAGTTACCACAATAGAATACTAAAAAAGTGGTGTAAGTTGGAAGGAGAGGAAAGAAACTAAGCAGACAAGGGAAGTGTCAGGTATCTGGAAAACTGGATCAGGAGTGCATAAAGGTTTACAAAAATTACAAATAACAACGTAAATAGGGCCTCAGACATTTTTTGAGTACAAAAAAATGAGGAAGGAATATCTGCTATTTAAGGACAATTTTGTAATGTTACATTTAATGTAAATGTAATACAGAAAAAAACCCAAGCACTATCCAACTAGTGTTTTAATTATTGTCTTCTTGGTTAAAGAGAATGATTTTCAGTCAGAAAGGAAAGAATTGGTAAGAGAAATCTAAATTCTTAGAGACAGAAACAGAGCTAGCTAAATGGGTTCTATTAACCCTGCCAAAGGCTGCTGGGCACAAGGGCAGGCAGGATTGTGCATCTGCAGTGTTGGCATGAGAACTAGGCATTATATGGACATGAGATAACCATGTGGAGATCAATTGACCATCCTACAAAGATAAAACCTTTTGGATTTTGTGGTTGTCTTTGAGTTTGCAAATAATGTCATTGCTAATCATACAGATAACATTTGATTACTTATGATGTGTTAGGTAATATAGATCTTTTCATGTAAAGAATCTCAGTCCACTATAAAGAATTATTTATCATGAATGTATGTAAGAGTCCACTATTAGAAAGAATTATAACTTGAACATTTCCTCTCACTCAGCATCGTTCTATGTTTAACTCTCATACTTCCCAGCTAAGAATAACATTTCAGGTGATTGGTGGTTTCTCCCTCTTTCTATGGACTGGACAAAGGCCCTGGTGGGATCTACAGAACACCTTATCCAGTAACCTGGGGGACTGGGAAAACCTCTGGTCCTACATCATCTGTTCAGGTTGCCTTATCTGGAGACAGCCTTTGACTGGCAACATGGCCTTTTAGGACTGGAGGCTCATCCAGATGTTTTGCTGCATCACTTAAGGACAGCGAAACAATATGAGGTGATAGGCCTTTGTACTTAGACTGTCACAAAGCCATATCCACTTGGGGGTTTTGCTCTCTCAGCAGGGGCCACAGCCTAGAAAGAAAGAAACTTGGTTCCTGGGCCCATCATTATGTCTGCTCTTATTATCAACTCCACTCTCTTCCCTGCAGCCCACGGAGAATCCCATTCTGACAGGGTGTGGAAGAAATGATGACCCTTTGACCCCTCCTTTTCCCACATTTTTGGATAGACATCATCTCCCCAAGCTCTTAAGTTCCTTCTTTAGAAACAGTGCTGAAAAGCCCATTGACTGATTTTTTGCTTTCTAACTAGCTGCATCCCCTCCCTGAGGTGATGAGCTCAGAGTTGCCACTGTGCTTAGAAAATGGGAAATACCAGGAGGAAAATGTACCCAAGTAATTAGATCACCACGCCCACACCGAATTCTGTATTCTTGTAGCCACAGAATTAGAAAATCAGCTAGTGGCTTCGATATTTGCATTAAAGGGTCCTTCTACATGTCAGATTCTATAATCCTGCTAATGTTGGGGGGACTGATTAGTTTGTGCTGTCAGAAAGGAGAGGAAGAGTCATACGGGCAGCTTTTGAGACAGAGGTCAGACACTGAGAGAAAGGACTGTGGCCTCTCTAGAGTCAAGAGTGCTTGGCAAGATTCTTAAGAAATAATAGTGACCTGATCTGAAAACTCTGGTCTACTGTCTGTTGACTCTGCCTCTTGAAACTTCTAGGGTTTTGTGGGGGTTTTCATTTCTCTGCTAGCTGTTCCTCAACTCCCACTTCTCCTCTGACCAGAGTTTGACCGGATGCCTCAGTCCTTAGTGACCCTTGGACTCTGATACCTCATGGTGGCCTCTGAAATTTTACAGAACTTCAAGATCCATGAATATTTGTTGCATGGGTTGTTCAGAGGCAGTGACAAGGTTCCCCAGCCTGCAAACCTCAAGGGGCTGTCAGCCACGGTGGGGAGAGAGACTCTGCCTGACCCAGCAGAGCGTGTCCTGAACACCCGCAAGGCTAGTGCCCAAGAGTTCAGAGAAATGCTTGAAGGAGAACTCTCAGCTGCTGAGTCAAAAACAGGCGTGTGCTGTGACACTTGAATTACAGCTGCTTTTTGGAACCCCACCTAAAAATAGCACAGCTCAAACTGCAGAAATTCTGACCTGAGTGAATATGCTGGAGTTCAAGAGAGTTGAGCTATTCTTAGACCTTTATAAGCAACTAAAAATGAAATCTCAACCCCAGCAACATCAGCAGTTAAGACCGATTGTCTCTTCAGGACATGTGCGTTGAAGCCTCAGTGAGACCACATCAATGAAAGAACACCTATCACTATTCAGATATTTACTGGGATAGTTTTTTATACTCTATATTAACAAGGAAACAGTGCTTTTGCATTTTGGTTTATTAGATCAAGAATGAGGAAATTCCCTTCAAACTGATCCCTCCAGTGTTGAATCAGATTCTGAAAAACCTCAGAATACCAATGTACCTATTTTAAAATTGCTCTTTAAGATGGATGTCCTACTTTTTATGCTACATTTTTGACCCTGATTTGATCAGGGAATTACAGTGATGTTGTCAATACCTATATGGCAGTTCATTGACTTTTTAAGTAATCAAAATATTTAAGGTGTCTTCACAGAAAATTCTTATATTCATAAATCAAGGTAAGAGTTATTAGCTTCCTAGTACCATAATCTGTTGTGGGAAATCTTTTATGTGACTTGTATGAGAGGAAGAAAAAAATTAAGTTTCATGGAACTCCATTGTCAGAATAATAAATAATTTACAATACATTGATTCAAAGCCTACCCGACCCTCTTCCTAGGGCTGCAGAGATGGGCCCAAGAATCTTGGAAGGATGCTTCGCCTCACTTCCTGTGTCTCCTTTGGAGCTGGACTTGCAGCCCAGTGCCAGCAGAGGATGACTGAACTGTTAAGAGGTGAAAGGGCCACGTTAGGGCTCTCAGCATCTCTCAAGGGCACTTGAGGAACTAGCTTGCAGGGAGCTTAGGAGCAGCCAGGGGTCCCCCAAGAGAGTACGCTTGCACTTATTATTCCACATGATTACATATTCAAATTGGTTTGAATTCTCTGGGCACCCAAGGCAATGTCAGGGGAGGTGGAAAGAAGCCTTACGGGTAAGCGCAGGCACAGTGGGGGAAGCTGGTCTGGTATTAAAAATAGGCTGTGGTTTTTTCCCTATGGGGAATAAGCCCCACAATCATGACAAGTCTGACAACAAGCAAAGAACCGTGAATGTAAAAAATGAGGCTGAATTTCCAAGTGACATATGATAATTTCTTTCAGTGCAATGAAGCATTCTACTTTGCACAAGCGAGGACTACTTTTTCTTGAATCCTTTGTAACTTGCTTTTTAAGAGTCTCCTACAATAGCCAGTTACGTTAACACGTACCCATCACCCTTTCCTCTAAACTAAAAACCCCCCGAGAATTATGAGTAAATGTCTGTGACATTTTGGTCAGCTGGTATTGGTGCTGGGGGAAGTTTTGAGTATTAGTGACCTGGGACATAACCTTTGTTTGTCTTTACTAATGTGGTTTCAGAGGACTCAAGCTTGTTGTGTTGGCAGGTGTGGGCAGAGGCAGGGGAATTTGGAAGACACATGAAATTGTTTATTAGTCTTGTATGTTTTTGACCTTCCAAGGACAGAATAGAAAAAGCTTTGCATAGGAAAATATTTCAGTGATAGAATGAGAACAAAAATATAGATAATAGTGAATGCAATTTGTTTAAAGCACATTGCAGGGTTGCAAATCCTTATCAAGTTTACCAATTCATTGTAAAGATCCTCGCTGAGGTGTGCTGCCAGACTTGGGAGGACTAGAAATTAGGAGGGGGTGGGACTTAATGAAAAGAGACTTGGAGGCAAGGGCTTTGGACTCAGCACAGCTTATTTAAAAGGTATGACTCTGTACTGCAAGTGATGAACCAGGTACTAGGCAGCATCCGGAAAACCCAACAAGAAGCTGTGGGCAGTAGAGAATTTCAGAGCAAGTGATATTCAAAGTTCTCACCAGTACATTACAGTAAAGAAACGATTAAATAAATTACAATAATATATTTCATTGAATCCAGTACATCCAAGGTATTATTCTATCAACATGTGGCATTGGTTAGACTTTAAACGCTTGGTAGCCACACGTGGAAGGGACAACACAGAAGTCAGACAGGCTTTTGATTTGGGGAAGTCTGTCAGGCTAGAGGAAGACGAGCAGTGTGGTGACTGATAGAAACTGATATGTTAATTGATAGACACAGAAGAGAAAATAAGAAAATTCATTAAAAAACTTCGACCCCATTTGTAATCAAAGCTCTAAAAAATTAAAATATCAAAAAATTAAAATGTCAAAGAAATCGTATTTCTCACCTGTCAAAATAACCAAGGTTAAAAAAACTACAGTTCTTTGAATGTGTGCTAACACTAATGGGCTGCTATGAGCAGTGTAAATTGGCATCACTCTTTTGGAAAATAGCTTTACATTTCATGTCGACGAGGCTTTCATTTTTTTTTTCAACTTCTAAGGCTACAACAAAAGAATAAAAACAATCACTTACTGAGTGTTTTTCATATAACAGATACCGTGCTTAACACATCATAGATTTTAAGTCTTTTAATCCTCACAACAACCCTATCAAGTAGTTTTTATTATCCAGTTCTAACCATGCAAAATAAAAATATGGAAAAATTTCTCAGTATGTTATTATAACATTGCCAAAAGGAGCAAAAATAGAAGCCTAGAAAAACTTGAAAATAAAAAGCTAACTTTTTCAGAATCAGGGAATGGTTACTACTGAATGGAATTAATATATTTATTAAAGTTCTTAAAGGATATGTAATGGCTGGAACATAATCTGATTTTGCCTCAAAACAGTTGCAAAACAAGTTGTAAATCTGGGTGGCACACAGCAGTGAGTACTGATTTCTCAGGCATGTGTGCAGGCTGGCTGGGGTGTGATTTTGCTTTTGGTTTCGGGTAAGCTGGCTTTGGTTGCAGGTTATGGCATGAGGCATGGTATTCATTTTTGGTGCCTTGAAGACGCGTCGGCTACCAGGGGGAAGCTCTTCTCATGACAGACTCCCGGGAGACAAGAGTCATTGTATAGCACATTTGAAGCATCTGCTTGCATTGAGTCTGCTAACTTCTCATTGGCCAAAGCAAGCCACATGATCAAGCCTGAACTTGAGGGTGGCGGAGTGTCCTTTGCCTGCCATAAGAATGGGGCAGGGACAGGTATATATAATTGCACTGCAGGGGAATAAAGAATTGGCACCAATAATTCTATCTAGACAGATTTTTTCTCCATCAGTGTTATTCATATGCCTTCCCCATATACTTATCCCCATGTCAACATCCCCCAAATCTCATTCCATGACGGCATCAGACTGAAAAGATAACATCTCTGAATCTGCATCAACTCCTCTTGGTTTAGAGACCATTGAACTAAAAAAAAAAGCAAGCATCTCCCCCATTCCACACTCAACATACAAAAGTAGAACAGGAACAGATGACCACAATAAGCACCTCTTTTCCAACAGGGGAAGAGTAAGAAGCATATAGCAGTCACAAGGCATAGCAGCTGTGGAATACTGGTAGGCAAAGTTTGCCCAATTCCCTTGCCTTGGGGGAAAGAAATACTCTTGGATTAGACCCCATTTCTCTGTGGAAGCAGCTCTAGTCCATTCTTCCCCAGGTTCTTGACTCTTCCCTTTGGGTACTCCCCCACACCTTTTCCCTCTCCTACAATCCCCTTTAGTCAGATGTGAAAACTGTTGAAATTGTAGATTCTGTCCAGTTCTGTGACTGAACAGTCTTTTGAGTTTGCTTCCTACCTGAAGAAAGCTGGGGGAAGAGGAGTCCACAGAGAGATACATTTGTATTTCAAAAAGTCACAGTAACCTTTAGTACCCAAGTTGACAGAAACTTACTGAATATAGTTTAACTTTTCATCCCTGCACACCCTAGAATTCCTGGGCTCTGTTAGTTGACTGTCAGTTCTTTGTGAAGATGCTATGTTTTCTCGGGACCTGTCTTTTTACAGTACCTGTTCAAATGCAGTTAGTAATAGCCCGTTTAACTCTATTGACATTGTGCCTTGAAACTTGCTTGCCCATCATTCCAACTTTATCAGGTTCATTTTTTCTGTCTCTTGGTTTACTGCAAGTAACAGTTTATAACAGATGTTTCACTGTTATATAACATGGATTAACATTTTCCCAGCATCCCATTAAAATTTTCTTGTTGCCTGCTCCCTAGTCCCAAAGTCGATGGCAAGTATTTTGGGATTTATTATGACAACATCCCTATTTCTAGTACTAGCTTCCATCTTGTTCAGCTATTGCTTCAATGATGGTTAACAATCACAGAATCTCAGAGACATGCAGCAATAAGCATTAATTTCTCCCTTAGGTGGGTTGACTGGGACTTGGCACCATTTCCAATTGAGCACCAGCTGGACTTAGTTTCTGGCCTCCTGTGGGGTTCAGATCTTCTCTGCCTCTGCTTGTTCTGCAGCCAGGACTGTGGGAGCGCTTCCCATCACGTTCAGCCACATTGCAAGAGGGCACACTGACTGCATCAGCACATTCCCAGCTTCTGCTTGCATCATGTTGTATTAATCGTGATTCTTTATTCTGTATTTTCTTTCTTTTGTTAAAAGAAAGGTGCAGGCAGGGATGAGGGTGAGTAGGCAGGCAGGCAAGAAGATAGAGCAAGAGGAAGCACTCTATTTTATTTGGTTGTTTATCATGGTTTTGTTTCCCCTGGCTGGTGAATCTCCAGTATTGACAGTCTTCAGATCTGGCCAAGGGGGGATTTTGTTAAAAATGAAAAAAGAGACCACCCAAAGAGAAGAGTCAAGAACCTGGACACAAATGGGCTAGAGCATGGGGAGCCACTTTCACAGAGAACCAGGGACCTTGGGATGTGTGTGGATAACACCTGGTGAACTAAATCACTAGGCTACCAGGTTGTACCTATTCTGTGTTTGTTGATTCTTTGAGTCTTGCAGCCTCCTTGACACTGCAGGGACTAAGCCTCTCAGGGTGTGCTAATTCCCAGAAATAGTAAACTAACCTTCCAGTGCATTTCATATGCAAACCAACACAGAGGCCCTAACCACACCATCTCTGTATTGAGCTCTTACATTCAAGACCAGTACTCTGTCCTAATCACCCCAGAGACACAACTAGGGATAGTCTCTACATCGCAGAGGCCACTGAAACTTTTCAAACTATCCATTCTGCTTATCCTGCCTTTCCTGATCCTCCCCACAGAAATGACGACAAAGATCTTGCTCACATTTCCCCTTCACTCTGTCTCCCAGCTGACCCGATGCTTCGCCCTTGTGGTCCGTGGCGTGGTGGGCCCGCTTCTCTTTCTCCTGGGAATATAACAAATGATCTTTTTATGGCCATATTTCCTGATCTATTAGCCTTCCTACAGCTCACCTACATTTAAAAACACTCCCTTTGACCAACTACGTCATCTGGCTAAACCAAGGTATGGAGAAGACTTTCTGCCCACTTGCTTTGGCAGGTGTGAATGCCTATTTTAACTAGAATGGAGTGAAGGATTGGACACTATTCACCAGCATAAGTGTGGGTATTAAAGTGGAGTGAAGAATTAGGATCTGTTTATCTATCCACCTATCTATATATATGAATTAGGATCTATATATATATACACATATATAATGTTAATAAAGTTTTTGAGAGATACAATGATTTAACTTATGCAAGATCTGATTTCAGTCTATGCAGAGAAAGAAATCTTGACACAATGATGTTTTTTAAAAATTTCATATTCTTTCTTCCTCCAATTTACATATTTTCTTTCATGAGAATATTCATTTCATAATATAACATGTACAGTGTTAGAAACTGAGTCTTCTAAGTACTAAACTAAAATTGCATGAATGTCTTCTGCTTAAGATCAGTCGTGGTCCTAAAAGCATGGTCAAGGAGGATTTGCTGCTAATTCCACCTGTGAGAAGAAGGCTTCCCAGGTTGGAACCCACACGGAATCTGACATGATTGTCTCCTTTGTCACTGCTCTTTGAAGTGTGGTGCATAGATCACCAATACTGGTGTCACCTGGCACATACTCCCTCTCAGTGGTAACCCCAGATCTACTGAATCAGGTCTGTGGTTTAATTGTTTGCTCCAGGTGATTGGCATGCGTGTTAAATTTGAGAGAGACTAATGTATTCATGCTGTTTATTATATTAACATCATTTACATAAACACAGTTTTATTTCAATCTTCACAGTGATTGGTAGAAATTATTACTACAAAATGAAAAATAGGCAGAGTGTGGAATGGACAGGAAAATAGGGTGGTCCAATGACCAAGTACCAACACTGACTGATTTGGTGTATGATATTTATTGATCGCCATCTACTCCAGGTAGAGTAGAATTTCCTCCCAGAATGGTAACACACAACTCTGACTGTGGGAGGAGTTAGTAGGATGTTAAAAAGTGAGCTACTGTGTTAGTTTCCTGTGATTGCTATAATAAATTTCCACAAACGTGGTGACTTAATGCAACACAGATTTCTTATCTTATACTTCTGAGGGTGAAAAGTCTGAAATGGGTTTTATTGGGCTAAAAAACCAAGTGGCAGCAAAGTCTTACTTCTTTTCCGGAGGTCCTGGGAGAGATTCCATACTTCTGTTTTCCAGCTCACCAGCTGGCTCACTCCTCTTTCTATCTTTAAAGCCAGCAATGGTCAGTGGAGGACTTCTTCTTCAATGAATTTTTCTTCTGCCTTCCAGTTCTGCTTTTAAGGACCTTTATGATTACATAGGACAATTTACATAATCCAGGATAACCTGGCTATTTTCAGCTCAGCTGATTAGCAACTGGAATTCCATTTGCAACCTGAATTCCCTTTGCCAGGTAAAGTTCCAGGGATTAAGACATGAGTATCTCCAGAAGGCCATTATTCTATTTTCCACACCCATTAAATAGACATTTGGTGGTCACATATGTCTGGAAATAGTCTTCTCAGAGTTTTGCAGTGGATTTCAGCACGGTTAAGACCCTGAGATCTCTCTAAGAAGCCTGTTTAACTTTGCCAAACCCTGGAACACTTGCTTTACTTGCATATTTCATGAGGCTGAGCTAAAGAAATATGGAGAAATTCAGAGAAAATGAAAAGAACTGGTTTCTGCCCTAAAGGAATTGAAGAAAGCTTTTTATTTTATTTTTTAATCATCTATTGCAAATGAATCCCAGATTCATTAGTGCTGAGGGAATGCAGGGCAGCAGAGAACATCTGTAAAACCAGAAGCTCTAATTACCAGACTTTTCTTCCATTAAAAAGGCAACATTGAGTTCAGCAGTGGTTGTGGGCGTCGATGACTAGATCCAATTTTACGTATTTCCCATTTACCAAAGTGACATACTGTGGCATTATGAATAATTAAAAAAATCTATCCAGATCACTTTCTTAATCTCTTTAACTCTGTTTCTCATATGTAATATTGAGTTAACAGTATCCCTTGTATCTAATACCATTGCAGGTTTTCAGTCGATGTTAAGAATGCTCTTTAGCATTTGCATGCAGAAAAAGTTATTAAATTTCAGTGCCAGATATTATGATGGTAATGAGGACTAGCTCACCAATATCTCATTACATGTGCAACATTTTTCATTAATTTACTGCTTACATCATCTATGGCTACATACAGTGTTCCTGTAGTCAAAGAGCCAGCTTCTTTAATCTTTTAGATATCTCACATTGAAATACAAAAATACCAACTAGAGAAAGTCTTATAAAACAATTCCCAGAACTCTTTTGTCTTATGTGGTGAGCATGATTGCTTACAATAAAAAAGGTCTTGAAAGGTCTCACTTGTTCTAAGATTATTCAGGCAGCAATTATGCTATTGATGACAATCTGTTTTATGATAATATATTGTAAGCTATTCTGAACCCACTCAACAAAGCACAGTATAGTGCGTGCAATATTACTCAGGACCTCTCTTGCTACTAAGATACATATTCAGTTCCTTGATTATAAAAAAAGCTAAAGAAATTAGGCATTTGTCTCAAGAAGAGATAAAGTACAAATCAGTTGGAATCTAGACAAACACCATATGATTTCACTCATATGTGTTATACAGAGAAACCAAACAAACGAATGAGCCAAATCAAACAAAAATAGGCTTTTAGTCTTAAGACAGAATTAGTGGTTACCAGAAGGGGTGGTGGTGGGGTGGTGGGAAAATTCAGTAAAAAGGTGAAGGATAGACGTGGACTGAGAGCGAACCTGATGTAGCATATACAGATGTTGATTTACAGCGATGTCCACCTCGCACCCACAGAACGCTACCATGCAATGTCACATCAATTAAAAAAAGGAAACAAAGAACATACCAGCAAGGACAAGAAGAGCCCTTAGTTGTTCTTTTTAAAATAATTTTATTATTTCTTTTGTATACATTGCTATATGCATTTTAGGATATTGAATTAGCACCTCAATCTGTGTGCATTTCACACCACACCCACCACCAGAGTTCTGGTGCCCTCGCCACCTCCTTGCCCTCCATCGTAGCCACTGTCTTGTGTTCTGTGAGTTCTGGGGGTTTGTTCATTGTTTCGTTTCGTTCTATTTCACATATGAGTGAAACCTCTCTCTCTCTCTCTCTCTCTCTCTCTCTCTCTCTCTCTCTCTCTCTCTCTCTCTGTCTCTCTCTCTCTCTCTCTCTCTCTGTCTCCCTCTCTGTCTCTCTGTCTCTGTCTGTGTCTCTCTCATTTATTTAGCTTAACAGTTACACCCAGGTTGTTGCAAAGGTGACAATCTCACCTCTTTTCTCAACTGCATAGCATCCCATTGAATACCTGTACCACAGTAAACCAGTTTCTTTATCCAGTTATCTGTGGTGATGGACATTTAGGTTGTCTGCATGTCTCAGCTATTGTGATTGTGTTGCTATGAACATAGGTATGCAGTTATTTTTTCTGATTAGAGTTTTGTGTTCTCAGTGTATAGGCCTAGAAGTGGGATTGTTGGATTGAATGGTGGCCTCATTTTTATTTTTTTGAGGACTCTCCATACTGTTTTCCAAAGCGGTCACATTTATTTACATTCCCACTAACAGTGCGTGAGGATTCCTTTTCTCCATACCCTCTCCAATATGTGTTGTTTCCAGTCTTTTTGATATAGTCCATTCTCACTGGTGTGGGTTGGTATCACATTGTGATTTTTATTTACAGTTTTCTAGAGATGAGTGATGTAGAACATTTTCCATGTGTGTCTGCATCTATTCAGTTCTTCTGCCCATTTTTGGAGTAAAGACCCCTTAGTTTTAAGGGTGGGTGTGGAACTTTGCTCAACAAAAGTCCTTTCCACCTCCTATATCAGGGACTCTGTGTATGTAAGTTGGCCTAAAAAATGGTGGCTATCTCTCAAATAAAAATTTAATTTGTAATTTTAAAGTGAAGAATCACAAAAGAGGGAAATTATTGCATACTCTGACTTGTATTACAGACCTTATTTATCTTAGTACAAATGCTATCCCAATGTGTGTATAAGATAAAGGAAGAAGATATATTTATTTTATAATTTGCTGAAGTGAAAGAACCTCCCCAAATCTGACCTAAAATTGTCTTTAGATGGCTATAGGTTTTCAAGTAACTACTTGTATTGTAAGTGTGTAGTATTATTTAGGTTCTTAAGGTTCTTATTTGTTTTTAGAGAGTACGAAACACAATGTATTTCCCTTTAAAAATAATTCTTACAGTTGTTTTACCTGGGTGAACCTACCTGAAAAGAAAATAAGAGTACAAATCATAAGATGACCCAGTCCATGATTTAAGGAGACTAAATATCACCCATTTCACTCAAGGTTTTTTCCATTTTAAATTGAGATTATATCCACATGGACAGGATAAAAAAAATCTCACTAAAATATCATGTTGCCATTTATGTTCTCAGTCTGCAAAGTTTACTCCTTATTAGATAAACAGCACCCTTTTCATTCTCAGTAGCAGAATTTAACTTTTCCCTCCTGATATGTTTTCCCTCCACTTCATTTTGCTTTGTAGATATAATCTGGGTACATAATTTGAAGATGTGTAAATAAAAGGTTGATGGAAGCTGATGTGAGAGCTAATTGATTAGCTAATATTTTGGTTTTCTTGTAAACTCAGTTACAAAAGTAATTATGTAAAATAAAACTGAAAAATATGTGTAGCTCTCAGGACAGAGGAATATGAAAAGAGAAAAGTAAAATGAAACCAAGTGTGAGTTCACACTTGAAATGTACCTTACTTTTTCAGACTGGAATGCATACTCGGTAATGGGTCACACACGTGGCTTCTATATTTATCAGCAGCCCATGAAATGAGGGAAAATGACCTCTGATGAGAATCTCCCCAAGATAGAGGGAAGTCAGGTAATCAGCTGGAGTCTGAGCAGTTATTTCCAATAATGAAGCAAGAGAGAATGAAACTCTCTCTTTTACTCTGTCTCTCCCTGTCTTTCTGTCTGTCTCTCATTTTGGAACTGAGGCTAACGAGCTCAGTCTGTATAGCTGAATTCTCTGAAGTTAAGTGTGCCTATGACATAACTCTATTGTTCTCTGAATTGAGCAGCTCAAAGAACTGAATTTTAAAATCCACTTCCCTCTGTTATTTGCAAAAGGGAAAGAGTTAAGCTTAGCCGATCATCTGAACATATCAGATGAGACAACACATTTTTATTTTTAGCTCAGAAATGCAACCATGGGGCTTTAAAAACAAAGCCAACACATTTTTTTAGAGATGCTACAGTCGTGATCAGCTGGCACTGCAGAAATGGAGTCTCCAGCAAAAGGAACTATGGAGAGCACAGGGCTAAAGAATGAGTCATTGCTAGCTGATGGGTTTGCCCCTGTGGTAAAGAGTTGTGTGCATGCTTAAACACCTGAAACAGAAACTTCCAGTGAGTCCAGTGTCATTACTCTGGGAAAAAGTGACCCTTTAGTTCATTCACATATTCATGTGTCTCAGAGAGGTGAAACCTTGTCCTAGAAACTTTGTTCCTGATGGACTGTGATCTTGTGACAATTAATTCTTCGTTTCTCGGTGCATTTGCTCGCCATTCAATGTGAATGCAACTAGACACCCTCCAAAGTCCATTCCAGAACTCAAAATTTAAGCAGGATACTCATCTCTTTTCTATACCGCTTATGTGTAAATATATAATTACATTTTAAAAAACTTCTCTGAAGAAAAACTCAGTTTTTCATAGTCCCTGTTCCAAGACAGGAGAGGGAGCAAGAAAGAGAGCAGGGTTGGAGAGAGAGGGAGAGAGGGAGAGAGGGGGAGAGAGAGAGAGAGAAAGAGAGAGAGAGAGAGAGAGAGAGAGAGAGAGAGAGAGAGAGAGAGAGAGAGAGAGAGAAAGAAATCAAATCAGCAAACAGCAAACAATTTGAAATTTGCCACTTAAAGGTCCTTTCTTTTCTTCTGGATTAGAATTTAGTCTTTTGGCCTAATTACTCAGAATTTAAACTTGGTTGTTTAAAAACTCATGCTCCTGATTAAGGTTGCCTTTTTCCTTTCAGGGGTTCTACTCCCTCCTCTTCTTACACTTGTCCTTGTCCCCCTGAATGAGACTCCTGGGCAAAAGGGGTGGCTTTAGTGGCAGCATCGGGAGGTGGGATTTCTGATCTGGCTTGGGCTCCACCTGAGTGAGTCATTCTGGGGGTCCCTGCTCCTTCTCTGCACTGCCAGTCACCGCTCATCCTTTGACAAGTGGCAGCATCTGCTACTGGTGCCCTGGGTTGTGTCGGCACCATCTGAGCTCCAGGTCACCATACTGTGTGCCTTCTGATCCTGTCTGCCACCCTTCTCGGCCTCCTGTCCCCTCTGCAGCAAGGACTGTTGGGTAGGAGCCAATCACGAGAGACAAGAATCCTCAGACTCTATCTAAATGGGTTACACCTCCATTTCTATACCTCTACACCTAAACTCTGAGGGCATAGGACACCAGTGAGATTTGTCTTTTCTTTTTTTCTATATAAAGTGGATGCTTTTGTCCACAGATCCTAACCCCTACTTTGAGGTTTCCATTTTATAAGAAGCTAATCTCAGTCCTATGAGAGACGATACGCACTTAGGTCTCTCTTTGCTCCCTCCCTGCTGTCTGGGAAAAATGCTTTCTCTTTATTTGATAGACTGCCGTAAGCACATCAGATCACATAGTCTTGTCTTACTATGTCTTATACGAAACATTCCAGGCTAAGTTCTCTAAACTTGAATGCTTTTAAGTCTGCAAAAGCTGTTTTATAAAAATTAACAAAGTTTGACTCTGGCAAGTCAGAAATAAAAGATCTGGCTTTCTTATCTTCACAATGTACACTGCCTATCTATTGAAGAAGTTAGAAGCAGAAATAGATTACTCTCCTCCTGGCTTCTAAGGAAGAGTCCAAGGCTTCTATGAGCAGAGAACAAATGTGTAGCAAGAGTCAACGAGAATACAGATGACACCAGTTAATATCTCAAAATAGTTTTTAAAACAACATTGAGTTATGCTTCTGGGAAGATGGAGTAAAATGTGATTTTCTCTATCCCTCCTGCTAAGAACAACTAGAAACCTTGGACGTTCGATGTAAAGCAAACATTAGAAGGCTGGAGAGAAGAAGACAGAATGTCCAGGAATCTGGAGACCCAGGAATGACACTGTAGTGATTTCTCTGGACTTTCTTTTGCCTCATGTATCCTAGACTCAAAGCTGACAAAGCTGGAGAACTGGAAATACCAAGAAACACAGACAAAAAGAAAAAAAAAGAAACTCACACCAAAAACTGCCCCTCTAACCAAAGGACCAGAAAAGTGGCGACCTAGCAAGACGAAAACATCTTACACAGCCACCCACTCCTCCAGCACAACGCCATGGAAAATACCAGCCACATTCGCAGAGGCCTGGTCAGAAGCTTCCACCTTAGTCCCTGGAGCTTCCCTGCCCTCAGTGTCAGAGGAGACCGCCGGGGGTTCCTTCATCTCCCACCCAGCAGTAATGCAAAGCCTCCTCTCTCTCCTCTGAGATGGTGTCAGAGGAGGCCTTGTGGAAAGTTAGGACTTTCCCTGCTGCCTGGTGCTAACAAGACCATCTCCATTAGCTGTTAGCAGAAGCCACTTGGAGAGTGAGACACTACTGTCCCTACAGCCAAGATGGTGTCAGCCCAGACTTAAAGGAGAGTCAGAACTTTGGATTCATTCGGCAGCTATCAAGAGCCTCCTCTCCAAGTTGGGGGGCTCCTGTGGCCATGTGGACAGCCAGAACTTCTTTTTCGACTTTATAGTTGTCAGTGGCAAACACCCTTCTCAGAACAATGTCAGAGGAAACCACATGATTTGAATAAGATCCAGAGTCTCATAATATTCAAAATGTTCAAGTTTAAGTTGAAAATCACTCATCATACCAATAACCAGCAAGATCTCAAGTTGAGTGAGAAAAAAAGCAGTTGAGTACTAGGCCTAGAATATCTAAAGAACTAAAGAACTCTCAAAATTCAGTGGGAAAAGAAATTAAGCCATCTAATTAGAAAATGGGTAAAAGACATGAAAAGACATTTCACTGAAGACGATATACAGATGGCAAATAAGCATATGAAAAGATGTTCAGCATCATTAGCCTTCAAGGAAATGCAATATAAAACCATAATGAAATGTCATTGTGCACCTACTAGAATTGCTAAATAGAAAAAAAATTAGCGATAACACCAAAAACTAGCAAGGATTTAGAGAAACTGGATTACTCATACATTGTTAGTGGTAATAAAAATGGTCTAACAGCCTCTCCGGAAAACAGCTCGGCAGTTAAAAAATCCAAACAAGCAACTACCATATAACCCAGTAAATGTACTCCTGGACATTTATTGCAGAAAAGTGAAAACTACGTTCATACAAAATATTAAACGAATGTTTATATTAACTTTATTGTAATGCACAAAAACTGGAAACAGTCCAGATATCTGTCCGTGAATGAGTGGTTAAACTATGGCTGGCAAATTGGGTAAAGGGGATCAATCGGGTAGTGAAGGGAGCACTGAAACGGTGGTGGTGAACTTAATATATTATATACAGATGCTGATTTACACTGATGTACACCTTAAACCGAGATCACTGTAATGTTAAATGCAGTGTTGCTTCCAAAAAATTAACGCTAGTACTCAGCAATTAAAAGGAATGAATAATCAATACATACGACAACTTGGATGACTCTCCAGAGAATTATGTGGAATAAAAATAGCCAGGGTCAAAAAGTTACATACCGCATGATTCCATTTTTGCAACAGTTTCAAAATGGGAAACAGATGAGTGGTTTTCAAGGGTTAAAGAGGGAAGAGTAGAAGATGGTAAACGAAGGTGGTTATGTCTCTAAAAGTGCGGTGTCTGTATCTCACTGTATCAGTGTCAATATCCTGATTGTATCTTGCAAGATGCTGCCATGGGGAAATCGGGAGAAAGGGTCTGGGGATATCTGTGTTATTTATTATACTGTGAATCTGATAGAGGATGCTGCCTGTCTGCAATCTCCTCAGTAGATTTTCAGGCTTGGAAATCTGCAGTAGAGCAAACCACAAAGAAATGACAAGATAAGTCAAATTCTATTCTGAATTTAAATGAAGATACAGTAAATTCTTTATTGACCCCCTAAGGGGGCACACCAGCACCAGAATCAATCTCGTTACACACATTTGTTTAAGGGAGTTTCAGGATGTCCTATTCTTATCTCACATGAGATTGTCCCCCACAACTGTGTGGTCTTGCAGTGTTTAAGGACCGCTGTCCTACTCTCAAGTGTCAGAGAACGGTATATATTTATCTGCTCCACCAAATCTAGAGGTACTTCTTCCAGCCCAGGAGACTCTAGCTCCTGCTTTTGCAGGAGCTTTCTTTCTCCTTAACTTTCTCTAATAAACTTATAAAACTGAACTTTAACGCTCAAGAATTCTTTCTCGAACTGTTCGCCCCCAGACCCCAGAGCCCTGGCATCAAATGTATCATTAGCTCAAAATAAAAAAAGTTTAAGTTAAAGAAATAAAAAGGAACAGTGATCGTATATGTAGTACCCCATATTATAGTACCTAGAACAGTTGCTGACAAATAGCAGACACTTAATCTTGCTGAATGAATGAATAAGACATGGATTTGAAACAAGAGAATTCATAAATTATCTGGTACTTTAAATTCATAAATCTTAAAACTTCCAGGAGAGAGGAATACACTTTGACTTCCATTATCTATAGGTATTTTAAAGTCTTCTCTTCCTCCACAAATATGGTTCTTTCTTTAAAGTTTGTGGACATATCTTTGGAGGAGTTTTGGAATTAAAATATGCATGAAAACACAAACATTTTACCAAGGGCCAGGAGGAAATTTTTTATTTCTCCAAAGAAATTTTACTCGATTATTCTCATTTTTATTTATTGAAAGCAACATTTTTTTAATGGATTTCTTCCTACTTTTCTATTGTAAGAGAGAGGAGGAGGAAGCATTTTATTTTTATTTAGCTGTTCACTTTAGTTGCTCCCTGGGACCCGGGACATGAACCTGGGTCCTTGGGATGTACATGGTCTGCGCTCCTCTGGAAGTGACTGACCTAACCGCTACTCCATCAGGATGCTATTTTGCATGTACTTGATATCTGGGTCTTAGCTGGCACAGAAGACACACGCAGCCTTTTGACTGCTCTTCACTCTAAGTTGCCAGGTCAATAATCTCTCCAGTGTCCTGTTTTACGTTAGTCTAGCACCCAGTGAGATTTGGTAAATGAGCATTTTGGGGGTCAGGGGGTTATATTTTTGACCTACTTACTGACAGAATTATTGTGAGGATGCTGTCAGTTGATCCCTCAGCCTCAGAGAGCGGTTGCTTAGGAGCAGTTGCCTAGGAGATAGTCCAAGAGAGGCTGCAGAAAGGAAACCATGTCTCTGAGAACACATCCTGGAGTATTTCTAGCCTCACAACTCTGAGACCAGGAGAGTATATCTTGCAGTCACGAAGGAAGGATGAGCAGATTAATAATTGATTTATGCCTCTGAGGGAATTGGTATTAAATAATTTGCTCTAGTCACAGCCTAGAAGAATGTGGCGCCTGCAGTCAATTTATCATACAACTGGTGAAGCGGCTCCCTCTAGTGGTCGAAGCCTTTGATGCAGCATGAAGTAAAAAGTCGCCTTATTCCGAAATTAAGGCTAAAGAAAATAGAGATTTATCTTAGTTTGGGCCATTACTAGCAGTATCTGATGTTCACAAATTCTCTTTTGAGGTTTATAAAACATTTAAACTTCCATAGGACTGGGAAATGACCTAGGTTATGATTAGCAAACAGTCAGCCAGATGCAAAACCCAGCATTGATGCCCCATGCTCCCTCTTACCCTAAGCACTCTATTTTTCATTTTTTATTCTCTTTTGCTGCAGATCCTCCCAGTTCTCTGGAGCATGGCTGCTCATATACACATTAAGAATTCAGTGCTGTTGCCTTCATCAAGATCTGAGATCCAGCATCAGACTCAAATTTTTCTGTGAAATGAAGTCAATAGATTGTCTTTCTCCAAGGAAATACATTCTAAGTCTCATTCTCTAAATGTGGAATTAAAGGCCATTAAATTCCAAGCATTAGGGAGAAGTTAAAATTGGCGAGGGCAGTTGGCACAGTTTGGCTCATATCTTAGAATCGGTGTTTCTGGATTGTGCTGGGGCTGTTGAGGAGGCAGTGATGGGAGGCATGACTTTTAATAGTTGGAGGAGATCCTGAAAGTGTCTACCAACTCTCAAAGTTCCTTTGCCTGGAGACTTCCTGTCCTCCAATACCTTTTCATCATCTACAGAGTTTCCATTCTTTTGCTGGTTCTTCTAAGTGGGAAAATTTACATAGATTATCATACTATTCAAGGAGCCAAGGCTCTGACATTCTGGAATTTACTCCCTCTGGTAGAGGCTTTATGTATCCTTAGGCATTTTCCAGGTGGTGGCAAGGAGGAGGAGGAAGCGCTATCTGCTCATCCTGTCATTGTAGTTTGATAAAGTATATTTTAAACTTATTTTTGCTTTATTCAATTTTTATATTGAACTTTATTTTAAAGTTTTAAAAACTTTTATAATCTTCATTTAAAAAATATAAATCCCATTAAAGGATGTGCTTTTGAAAAAGAGCCCTGCAGAAAAAGAACACAGTTCTGACTTGAAAAGCAGAGGAGTGCAGTGATGGTGACCATGACAGAACGTGTTGTACTTAACTGTGTCAGGTGTTTATCTAAGTGCTTTTATCTACGGACTTATTTAATCTTCACAACAACAGTGAGATAGATTACTGCTGTGTTTCTTATTGTGAGGAAATGAAGACATAGAGGTTATGCAAAGACCCCAATGTCCTTGTCTGATTCAAATTTTGTACTTTCTTTACCTATCAAATGGGATAATAATTGCTGCTCGGTCTACTGCACTAGGTTGCCATGAGACCATTGATTTATTTCTCAAGAATGTGTTGAGTGCCCACCATATGTCTCTTGGAAACACAGTGTGATGATAGATATGTTCTTGCCTTCGTGAACTTTGTTCTAACAAGGGTGATAGAAGTAAGTGAATAACAAATAAATCATTTTGCTAAAGACTATGAAGGTTTAGCCTTCATAGGAGCTGAGTTGGGAACCAAGTTTGGGGACAGAGGTGGGCGTATAATGGTGTGACTGCAGCTACTTTAAGTGAGTAAACTTGGAGAAGGTGACATGTTGAGAACAAGAGCCCCATTAAGAGCTGGTCTTGAAGAAAGATTGGAAAGGATGGAAAATAGATTGCTGGAACGGTATGTGCAAAACCCATGTGGTGCAAAGAGCTTGCTATGTTTGCAGAAGCTAAGGGAAGACCAAATGAGTCAGTGAGGTTACTGCACAGTAAGGTATGGAAAGAGCTATCAAAATCAGGAAGTTAAAATACCCCGAAACAAAAACCCTGATGCATTTGTTGCACTTAGCCTGTCCCAAACCAGAGATTTTATGTGGAAAAATGGTTTAAGTAGTTCTTTGCTTCTTTCCTTTCTCTGTGCTCATAGATGAATGGGGTCATCTCTGCTCCTGCCCATTTCTTAGTGTAGCAGAATAGTTAATTGAAGCATTTGGGTTGGATCTTTCTGTATTTTCTTCATTTTCTGCAGTCCCCCTTTAAAAAAAAAACAACAAAAACCCTCGACCACCAAAGGAATAAAGCTGATGGCATTTTCCTTTTTATTGACCCTGTATCATTTATTGCGTTTAATGCTTATGTTTCTCTTCTTATTTATCTAAGCAATATTTTAATTATTAAAAAGTGAGGTAAGCATAAGAAATTTGAATGACTAATATTCTACCATACAGGATAAAATTATCAATATTTTAATCTATTTTTTTGCTTTGTTTTCTTGCGGTTCACACAGCCTACACTAGGTAATGGGAAATTGCCATTGTCAGGACCCTCACAAGATCAAACCTTAGGCCAGGGATCAAAGTTCGGATATCAGGGCAGGGAACTGTAACTGTCCCTGGTGCCACCCAGCCGACAAACAAATGCAATCATCTAGATCCATAAGGAAAGCCGATGGATGAGTCTGACATGTGGGATGTGTCTCACGTGCAGTACGTGACCAGGATGGACCCTCTGCACAAAGGAACAAAGGAACAGAGATGGTTGAAGAAACCCACCAACAGCTTCAAAGGACAATGTCACCTTGCCCATTCAGGAACTGAAACCTGGCCTGGTGACCCTCTCTCCATCCTCTTTCCTTGCCATGTGGGTGTTTCATTAAAAACCCCAGCCGCTGGCACAGCTGACCGGGTCTGGACTTCCCTTGGTCAGCTCCATTCCTTTATCCTCTAATTAAATCTCTGCTTGCTCACTCGCTTAACTCTGTGGTGGGTTCTTGGAGCGACCCAAACCCCACAGCCATAACATTGGGTAGGTTGATTAAAGTGGGGGTAAACTCTTTTCTACTTTTTTATATTTTATCAAAACATTATTAATCTAATTGGACTTTAAAAAGTGAATTTGTAGTAGAAGACCTTTTCCTTGACCCCAATGTAAAAGTGAGTCTGCCAGGAATTTCTCATAGTACTGTGGAGGCTATAGCTATGTCCAAGGACACGTAAACATCCTCCCCGCTCTGCTGTTGTACATACCTGATAAGAGTTGCCAGTGGAAACCACACATAGCCAAGGAGGTGGGTCTTTGCCTCAGAGTATAAAAGGAGCTCCCCCTAAACCCCCACTGCTCAGCGCCACTACAGTACGATAAAGTGCTTTTCTTTACTTGAGAGCCAGCTGTCAGTCTTCTTGCCATCCGGAGGCTCTGCCATAACAAATTCTAGTTATTTTAGGCTTTAAAAGCAAATAAAATATTTAAAATAATTAAATGCCTAAGCAAAATCTACATGCTATATTTTGTATTTTTTAGTGTCAAATAATTATATAACATTTATTAATGTTTTATCATTCGTTGAAAGCTTACTTTGATGTCACAAATCTCTAGAAAATTGGACTTTGAGGACTCAGTCTTGCCAAGTGTTAAGACTTCTGTAGGCTCTGCTATTAATTTAAGAATATAATTTTTTTCTTTTTTTTTTCAGGAAAGTTACAGGAAGGAATGAATGAGAGTAGGCAGGCAGGTAGGAGGAGAAAGAGAAAGGAGCATTTTTTTTTTCAGTTTTATTTAGTTGTTCATCTTGGTCCTTTCCCTGGGCTGTGGGTCTTGAACCAGGGACCTTGGCTATGGCTACATGTATAGGACTGTGCCTGGTGAACTAAACTGCTAGGTCACCAGGACATGCCAAAACCATCATTTTCTTTTCTTTCTCCCTGATACCTATTTTTTTAAGGTACCCTGATGTCAGATAACAATAACTATAAATCAAATTAAAAAAAACCCGACAACCTAGCTGAGTCTCTGACATAGGATAGTTATTCAATAAACACTCATTTTCTGACTCTTTTCTGAACCTAAGAACTTAGAAGTTACACTGTTTTGTTTCCCCTAATTAAATGAAAGTATTTTCCTTCCTTCCTCCCTTCCTCCCTCCCTCCCGCCACTGTTTCTTGAAATAATTACCATTCTCTTCTACCTTATCTCTAGCTAAATATGATTATAACCTATTTAGATAAACTTATTATTGCTAATTAACCTTGAGCCTTTGTTACCTGCAGTAAGTCACCAATCAAAAAACATTTAGACCTAGTATGTGCTGAGAATTGTGCTTATTGGGGAAAAGAATGGTAGCAAACTTTAAGAGTCTACTGCTATAAGTAACAACAGTTTTTTTTACAAATGGTCTCTACAGTTCTCTAAGAAATTAGATTTTTTTCCTCCTAAATCCTGCATTCCTTCATAGGCCATTCTATTCTGAACAGACATTAGAAAGATTTTTAACAGATTTAATTATAATATCTTACTTATTTTCTTTATTTTTAAATATATATTTGGCTTAAGACAACTAAGACAAGATTTCACACTTTTTCTCATGTTATTGAATAAAAAAAAGTCAATCCTGACTTTTAGAATCCCAATTTTTACATTATAATAACTAAAATGCTGGTGAAAAGTCACTGAGCAAAAATTGTTTTGATCTTCTCATCCAAATGTTTTTCTTAAGTGTGTCATACAAACAAAAATTTCAGATGGCTTTTAGGAAATAATTCTAATTTAATTTTAGAATCTCTCTTACTCATTCAAACACACACACACACACACACACACACACACACACACACACAGTTAAAAACTTGTTTAACTTCATTCCTTTGCATTTGGGACAAGTTAAGTAGCAAACTCGAGGACAAAGTGAAAATGCCATTTAGCCTAAGAAACTAGATTGTAGCTTTTCTCTACCAAGAAAAAACTGTACAATTTCTGACAGTAATTTAATGTAATCCATTTAAAAGTCATCTGACAGTTTTAAACAGGAAAATTTTACTTTCTCATCCGTATCAACAGATACTAAAATTCTACGTTTCCTTATGGCTATGTCATTCTTGATGCACATAATGCCTTCTTAAAATAAGACTCAGCAGAAAAATCTCCATAATCATCTAGAGGTTGGAAGGAAACAAAATTACTTTTTTTTGACGACTGAATAGCTTCTTGAATCATTAAAGTGTTCTTCACTCCAGCCATCAGTTCCAGCCCAAGGGTAAATCTTTCATATAGAAATATTTTCTAGCCTAAACTTTAGAAGCATTTCCTATAGTTTGAGACTAGGAGCCCTGTAACATCCTCTCCTTAAATCCAGTCTCCATTTCTCAAGGGAACTGCTCACAATTCCACTGCCATTTGGGGGCGAGGGACCCCTGTCTATGACATTCAATCCAATCTTTGTTCTCAGTTGTCTCTGCTCTGGAGGGTTCCAGTGCTTCCCAACTTCTCCTCTGAGAGCCAGTCAATATTATGAGACACATTTCTGTTGAAAGAATGCGCTTTAATATCAGATAAGAAATGACAAATTCTGGACTTCCGGCCAAGATGGGGACCGGGTAGGAGCGAGACTCATGTCCTCCCCACCAAGCAACTAGAAACTCACCTTTTCCCCAGAAACAAACACCAAGGGAAAGTAGGCACAGACACTGTAGACGCACAGCAGCAATCGCCCAACAAAGGGTAGGTGAAAACGTCTGGGTGAGAGCTACACGCAAGACTCAGAATCAGGATTCCTGCCCTGGCAGAGGGGGTGGAAGTGTGGGAAGAAATGCCCTCCCAGGAATCGCAAAAGCAGTGGAGAACCCTCCCATCCGGACCTGGATGCGGAGCTGGGAGAGAGGGTCTATGTGCAGGGCAGAAGCAGCAGCAGTGCCCTGGGTGCTTGAATGGGAGCCTCAGCGAGAAAATTACATTGGGCACCACCATAACCAGAGGGCAGCGAGGGGTATCGCCCAGTCCCCCAACTATCGCCGGCCCTTCACCATGTTGTCCCAGAGAGGCAAGACCCACCTAGCAGAAATCCTGCCAACTGGAAATCCTGCCGTCAGACCTAAAGGGAGAAGAGACTATCCCAGAGGTGAAAAACGTCAACAGTACACACTAGCGCCACCTTGTGGGCATTGGTGAAACTGCAGCCTGATTGCCAATTGTGTGTCAACGGCAAGGTGATGGTTGCTGTTGGGAGCTGGGAAGCTTGAGGAAGGCTCTGCATCCCCCACACAAACTCCAACCCCACAGACTGAACCATCAGGTAACAACAGAGGCTCACATAAGAGCATCAACGAATCCAACCAGTGGTGATGTCACAAAACTCAAGAAATCCTAGTGTCCAAGCCAAGATCCAGGCTTACTCAGTGCAAGTCAACACCTGAGACAAGGCCATGACTGCCAGGAAACCTAATACACAATAACAGAAATGACAGATCCTACCCTAAGTTTCTTAGACACAGAAATAGAGTTATCAAACACAGACAAAACACTAATGTGATCATCTAGGTTTCTATGTTTTTGATACTATGTTTTTGATAATAATTATGCTCATAGTAACAGGAAACATTGAAAGAATCAAACCATACAAAAGAATGGTGTGTTTTATATTTAAAAAGAGCAGACATCACTCATCTAATTATTAGACTTATTTTCAATTATTTCGCTTTACTTAAAATCATTAAATAAGCTAAGCAACAACTTTGATAATTTGTTTCTGATCCCTACCTACTCCTTGAAACCTAATTTCTTACTTTAGAGAGAAGCACATAGGATAAATATGATCCCTTCTTCCATTTTTTTCTTTCTGTAAGCAGCGGTGGATTTTTCACATATTTTGTTTGAACAATTGAGAACTTGTGTATAGTGTTAAACATTTCTCTTAATCTTAAAACAAGTAATTTGACTATTAAATTTTTTTAATTCTCAAAAAATTGAGGAAACAGTGAGGGATTGGCTTTCTGAAATGTAATTCTGAGTATCACAAGAAACAGCATGGTACAAGATTTCTTAAATAATGGGTTATATCTATATTGTATGTTTTGATTCAGAAAATAATCAAAAGCAGTGAAACCTGTTGTTTGTTATTCTTGGATAAAAGCAAGCCAAAGATCAGTAGATAGTGCATAAAGGCACTGACTTAGCTTTCAAAGAATTGAGAATTGGTTTAAAAGTTAGCATAGAGCTAAGAGCTAAGATTATGTCACCCTCTCTCTCAGGCCAGAAATACAGGAAACAGTGAGGAAAAATATAGTTTCCACTTGAAGCTGTTTGAGACTTATGTTCATTGAGGGAGAATTTAGGTTAATTGCATGAGTAATCTTCAGTTGTAAGTCAGCACCTTTTCAGTGAGGTTTCAAATGTTAGCTCCTTTTATCAAATTTGTGAGGAGGTCCAGAAATGTCATTCTAATTGGTGTTTCCTTCCTTGATATAGTATCAGATATAATTGTTTTAATACAGCTGAATATTAAAAATGGGAGAAAGCTCAATCTAAGTATATTGTTATAACTTTATCAAAGTACTATATATATATATTTTTTCACATGGCTCACCATTCTTTAAGTGTCAAAGTATTAATTAAATGTCAACTGTATGCACTTGGTAGTTGTGATGATGGAGAAATTAAATGTGTACTGTGTGCACTTAGAACAGTGGTGGCGGAGGAATTAAATGTTTGCTGTGGTGGTGAAGATCCTGATGGAGAGCAGATGCTGTTCTTTTCCTACATTAACACCATTGCTCCCTTAATCACCTTCCCCTATTACTACTTGTAAATCTCTACTTGTCCTTCAAACTTCAACCTAAATTTAATCTTCTCTGATGTGTCTACTCAGATTCAAACTGATTTAGCTCCTTCCTCATCTTTGTTTCCATGAATGCATCCATTTTGCCTATTATGATATTTTATATGTATTACACTTATCTCTACTAGCTGGTAGGATCATATCTTCAGTCATCTTTGCAACCATCTCCAACATTTGACCTCACTAAAAGTTCGATGATTGTTATCTTTAAGGAGCTCACTGTTAATTAGGGAACATATCTTTAAAAAATGAAAAATCATAGGAGGCAACAACTGATTCAATACATTTTTATTTATTCCTATTTTGGCCTAGGTAGACAAATAAGACAGATTTGATATCTAATGTCATAAAATCTAAAATGTGGGCATAGAGATAGATATTAAATAGTGAATCATACAAATTATTTTAATGAGTGTAACAATAAAGAAGTACAAGGTGCAGAAGAAGGAAGAATGGTTACAGGGCACAGTGTGTTCTAAGGCCCTGGCGCGAGAAGCTTAGCCTTTTGGAGAAAGTGAGATTTGTGTTACTGATGCAGGGGTGGGAGGAGATGCTGCCAAGAGATCATTTGGGAAGCTGGGCAGAGGCCAAATTACAGAGGGGCTTTTGCTTTACATTAGCATTTTTGGAATCCATTCCCAAATCAAAAGAAAATCACTTAAGAGTGCCAGGCAAGACTGCAACATGATCAAATTTATTTATTTAAAAAATATTTTTCTGACCGCCAAATGAATATTGGATGTGGGGAGAGCAGTTAATTGAATCGTGATCATAACTTATACTAGGGTGATATCAGTGGGAATGGGTGTTGGCTGGACAGTGGATGGATTTGAGAGACTTTCAAGAGCTAGAACACAAAATATTTAGAAGGATTAATTGGATCTGCATGTGTGTATATATGCTTTGTAGTGCTGGAAACATGAGAGGAGAAAATTTCAGACTCCCAGCTTTCTTACTGAGCAACTTTGTGAATGACAGCATGTTTTAGAAAGGTTCTGTGGAAAAAATTAAGACATGGAAGGCTGCCAACATCAGTCTTTTGAGGCCGAGATTCCCCTGGGTCTAGGTATAGTATTCCAGTGTCTCTTATAAAAAGGCAACAGACTACGATGCTGGTGGTCATAGGTAACTCTTTAAAACAGCTGTACCGGGGATTGTGGGGCCCTGACTTCTAATAAGGAATGAGGCCTTGAGTTCACAGACTTGTTGGGGCGGGCTCTCCCAGGACCAGGTGCAGTGGAGAAAGGGAGAACTGGAAAAAAGGCTGGCCAGGCCTTTCCTGTTGACAAGTGGAATTACTTTGCTGCAGAGTGGAGCTATCCTCACAGAGAAATGGATGATGTATAATCACTGTTCCTATGTAGTCCCCTTCCCCACAGCTGAGCTCTGCATCATCATGACACTCTTCCTTCACAAACTTAAAAGCATCTGGTTGAGCTTCACTGTCCCTAATAGCTGATCTCTTGCAACTTTCTCTGACATATCATCTTGTCTGTGTCCCAGCCCCTTTTACCAATTGATATAACACATTTTAAAAACTGTTTCAAAAAGTTTCAGCTTTCTGCCACTCCCGCCCCTTAGCTCCCTGCATCTCACACTTTGAACTAAATATAAACTGGCTCTGATGACTAAAAGTGAGGAGTCTCTTATAAAATGCACTAGATGGCAGTGGAGGAGCTCCTCACCACCGCTGAAAAGCGTGAGGGGACTATGTATAAAAATGGTTGGGTTTCAGCTTCCCACTGTTACCTGAATTAAAGGCAGAGAGACAACGCAAGAGGAAAAGTAGCACAATTAGGTAAATGCTGCTTCATCAATTTGATCTGCTTGGTATTCATGTCTTGCGGGGAGAATGTTTTCCAAGTATACTTCTCTCTTGTTTAATGAACTAAATGCCTTTGTTTTCTTTTTAAGCCATAAAATTAATTTTTGTTAAATAAACTCTGTTTTTCCTCACTGAACTTCATTATTAAATTGGAGATATAGTCCTTTAGAAAAAATGTTGTACGTGAATATTATGAAGTCATAGGAATGAAGCAAATCTTTTTTGAAATAGTCCATTTAAAGGAAAATAATGGTTACCTGCCAACACATTGACAATAATATTAATATCTTTCCAAAGTATCAGTAATACTGTGCTATATTTCAAATAAGCCATAAAATACAAAATATGAAGAAAAAAATATAGTATAATACCAAGTTCTTTAGAGGTGATCAACATTTCATGCTGTTTATGCCTTAAATCGTTAGCAGTTTGACTTGATCTTTCCATTGCCTTGAAGTACCTTATTCCCTTTTAAACTATGTATTAAGTATAATTCTTTTCTGTATATGAACTTGAACTTTTTCTAGGTATTAGCTCATGCTGATTCTTTAATGTCCAAAGAAGTGTTATAGTTACTTACCTGATGGTAGATTTTCTTATTGTAACTGAACAATACTTGCATAATGTGTTATAATTTATAAAAATTTTCATATACATTGTAATTTAATTTTTACAACAACATATCATGTAAATATTGCTATATCTCCATTTTACAGCTCAGAAAAGGGTAAAACATAAAGGCTAAGTTCCTTGTTGAAGATCACACACATTTTTAGTGACAGAACTTTGAAACACACTGGGTTCTGTGACTATAAATCATAGGATCTTTCCACTATTATTCACAGACTCCCACACAAATAGCACATTTAAAAACTTATGTTCGTTTAACCAAAAAACAACAACAACAACAAAAAAACCCCAAAACCCAACCCCCAAACGAAAACCAAGTCATGGAAAGAAGGAGAAAAACAATGGCCCACTGTGGGTAGACCATTAAAGATAAAAAGGAGTCAAACTTGGAGAACTTGATAAAGAAAGGAAAAGTGATTTCTATCGTAAGGGCAATGGGAAGCCATTGAAGGGTTTTAAGTCACGCACAACAGGATTCTTGCAACACCACTCTGGTTACACTGTAGGAAGAGATTTGGAGGTAGCAAGAGTGGTTGTGGGGAGGATGGCTAGGTGGCTGTATCAGAGCCCCAGGGGAAAGAGGTGATGTTGAGTGATGGCAATGACTATCATAAATGGGCAGATTTGAGAGGCATTCAGGAGTTAGAATACACAGACTTCACAACTAAGATAGGCTGGGAATAAAGGAAAGGGCAGTGTGTCAAGGATGGATTTTTGGGTGGGCAACAGTTATCTGACTATAGTCTAATAAACACAAATCTTTGTGAACAGAATTTAATAGTTTTAGGTTGCAGTTTAGAAAGGTTGTACTCTTTTGTCTGGAGTACTCTTCTTCCTGCCTCCCTGTCCAACAAATCTAAGGCTAACCTGTCTCCTCTAAGAAATCCTTTTCAGTTTCCAGCTGGAAATATATCCTTTCTCTCTTCTCCATGGAAACACATCCGTACCTCTAGTTTTACAATGATGTTACTGTCTTTACTTTGGTGCTGGTATCTATTGCCACAACTGGGTTGTATTTCTCTCAAAATATGTTTAAATTAATAAAGACTCAAAATATATTTGAATAAATACTTGAATTCCAGATAGATTTGAACTCCCACTTTTCTTCCATCTTCTAACAAGTAAGATAATCTTCAAATTAAAAAAAGGAAAATTCAATCATAAACAAGAAACTTAAGCCAAAGTAGGGACTGAGAGGATTAGGAAATACTGAGAAATATACTTAAGTTAATTTAAGTTCTGGCTCAGACACATGACTTTATAGACCAGTGAAATATGTGATCTCAGAACAATGAATGACAATCCTTTAGAAATCATGAAATGTCAGACTCCTTGAAACAACATAAATGGGAGAATGCCACCATCTAAGTGAGAAAGCAGAGTATGTTCTAGAAATAATAAATTACTAATTTTTATTTAAATCCTAGAAATAATAAGTTAAATCATCAATCACCTCCATCATTTATTCTATTAAAAATATATTACTACTGAGGATACAAATATGAGTAAGATGTTGTTCCTCATCTCAAGAAACCACAGTCTCTTGAGAGGAGACAAAAATATGAAAACAATGAAAGTAATATTCTGTGTGACCTGTATTGTAATAGAGGTATATATATGCTGCGATGGTAATACAAATACTAGTGAAATCAGTCGTATCTGAGATGTGGTCGGGATAACTGTAGATAGAAAGTGACATTGAATTGGAGTTGCTCTTTAAGAAAAAAAGTAGAAATTTCCCAGTAATTAAATAAGAGAGACCATCATGGGCATAACACAAAGCTTGATCAAGTTATAATGCCTGTCTGAATAGGTAGAACAAGTGTGTATGGAAAGACTATGACATGGGATAAACCCAGAAAGGCAGACTAGAACTGAGATAGAGAGGGCTTGGCCCAGGATCCATAATAAGAGGTTGGAGCTTGCTTGTGTAGAATATCTTAGGGCTCATTTAAAAAAAAAAACATGCTTTACAAATGTGCAAATAAAAAAATATGGAGATGACTAAGAATATAGTGGTATGGTTGAGAATCCACAGTGTCTGGCATAGAGGGATGCACAATAAATATTAAATTAATAAACTAAAGTTTATAAGGAAGTTTTTCAGTAAGCGACATTTATAATATTTATGATAAGTAACAAATATGAAAACCAATAGCTTCTTTAGATAGCTAGAAATTATCATGAAAACAATACCCTTCACAAAAGCAAAAGATATATAATCTATGTGCAAACTTCTAAGAAGTAAATAAGAGTCTAGAAGATGAAAACAATGAAATATTAATGGGTGTTGTAAAAGATGACTATTCGGGAAAGGACATGCCTTGTCATTGAATGAGAAATGTTAATATTTAAGAGATGACAATTTTTAGAATTTATGTAGTGTTTTAATCTTATTTCAAAGAAAATCTCAATGGACTTTCACTTTTCCTCTTTTAAAGGGTTTCATCAATTTAAAATACTGTATAAGTTTCAGAAACAGATTCACACCTCAGCAATGTATATATCACACTGCACCCACCACCACAATGCTAGTGTTAATGACCACTGCGATTTTTCACTATAACCATCACCTGGGGTCCCTTTCCCGTCCCCTTGCTTCCCCCTGGTAACACAGTCTTGATTTCGGAGTCAATAACATTTTTTTCCTATGCAAATAAAGAACTTACATTTATTTGGCAGGGGTAATAAGATATTCAATATTCAAAATCAATTTTGTAGTAAAATACACTGTTGAGAAAGATTTCTTTTTCTTGATGTTAAAAGGTATCAATAATTGAAACTGTGTGGTACTAGAACACATTGAACACAAAGAGAATTGGAATATCAGAAATGACTCAGAAATAAACTTTAATGAGTAAACAATAATTCCTGTAAGATCAGTAGAAAAAGTGGTTTATTCCACAAATGATTCTGACAAAGTTTGTTAGCTGATAGATGATCACTTACCCAAGCATCGAAATACCAGATTAATCAATATTAAATGTTATAATTGATTTAAAATAATTCCATTGTAATTATTGAGGAAATATTTGTTGTAGTGTATAACCTGTGATTTATGAGGTTGGAAAAATGGATTGTTGATTTTATAGAACATACAATATGTGATGGCTCTTGGTAGCTGCAGGTTTTACAAGATGCTACCTTAATTAATTAAGATGCTATTGTGTAAATACTTATATGCAATGTGTCCATTTAAAAAATATGCATCCTTTTGGATAAATATTATGAATACAGAACAAGACGGATTCTTGTCTTCATGAGTAAGCCTTACTCTACTCTATTTGGAGCAAATTAGATCCAAGTGGACTTCATAAAGACAATCTAATGAAAGGATAGAGAAGGTCAGAATGTATAAAAAGAAAGACTCAACTTTATGCTGCCTGCAAAGAGTATACCTTAAATGTAAAGATAAAGAAAATGAAAAAGGAAAAGTTTTGAAAAGACAAGCAATTGAAATACTAATAAAAGCAAAGGAGGAGTGGCTGTATTAATAGTAGACAAAACAGACTTTAGAAAAAGGAAGATTACCAACAGTAATAAAGACAATAGAAAAAAATGAAATTGATAAATCTATAGCTATTTTGTACAAGAAGAAAAGAAGAAAGTTATAGGTTATCTACATAAGGAACAAAGGGGGAGAGATATCACTATAGATCTTGTAAATATTAAAATGATAATAAGGAAATGTTCTGAATAAATTTATGGCAATACATTGACAACAGATAAAATGGACAATTTCTTTTTTTTTTTTAAAGGAAAGGTGTAGGTAGGAATGAAGTAAGTAGGCAGGCAGGCAGGAAGAGACAGGAGAAAGAAGCATATTTCATTTATTTTATTTAGTTGTTCACAGTCATTGTTTCCTCCCTGACCTGGAACTTGAACCCAGGGGTATGTGGCCTGCTCCTTTAGAGGTGACTGACCTAATTGCTACTCCGCCTGGGAGCACCAAAATGGACAATTTCCTAAAAGACACAGATTAAAAAAAAAGAAACTTTAATATCTGTTAAAATATTGAACTTTTATTTAAAGAAATCACCCCTTGAAAAATGTCTAGCCAATATGACCTCAATGGTCAATTATACCAAATATTTAAGAAATCAAAAATATCAATCCCATGTGAATTTTTTCTGATAAAAGCATTTATAAACAGTTCATAATACATTTTTATGAGGTCAAGATATACCATGTTTATGGATTGGAAGACTCAATATTGTTAAAATATAAATTCTCACCAATTATCCATAGGTACAATTTAATCCTAGTAAAAATTGCAGCTGAATTTTTTGGGGTTAGAAATGGAAAAATGATTCTACATTTTATAGGAAAATATAACCTAGAACCTAAGAACCTAGAGCACTTAAAAACAATTTTAAAAAAGAGCAAAATTACAGGACTTTCAACTTACTGAAGTTATAGTAATCAAGACAGTGTGGTGTTGTCTAATAAAGACTTATAGGTCAGTATAAAAGAATAGTGAATTCAGAAACATACTCATACATATAAGGTCAATTGATTTTCTGTAAAAATATTGTAGTAATTCCATGGAAGAAAGCATAGCTTTATATTTTTTTTTTTCTGGAACAATTATTTATCCTCATTAAAAAATGAATTTTAACTCATCTCATGCCATTCACATAAATTAATTGAAAAGGAATCATAGAGTTAAATATAAAAATTAAAACTAAATAAATTCCAAAGGAAACATAAGATAGTCATGTGGTAGATGTAGATTTCTTAGGGAACACAATATGTATAAACAATAAAAGGAAAAAAATTGGACATTATGAAAATGAAAAATTCTGTTATAAGAAAAAAACTTTAAGAATATGAAAAGATAAGCTGAAGACAGAATACTTGTAGTATATCTAATGAAGGACTTATATGCAGAATGTGTAAAGAAGACTTATATTTTAATAATAAGATAAGAAGTAATAAAAATAGATAAAAGGGATGAACAGAAATATAAAAAAACGATGTATGCATGTGGTCATTAACACATAAAAAAGAATGAAATGTTATTAATCAGCATGGAAATGTGAATTAAAGCCACAATCTGATGCTACTATACATACTTGAATGACATATTAAAAACTACTAGCAATAGCATATATGAGTATAAATATGGAATAACTGGAGTTTTCATCGAAAATACTTTGGCAGTAAACCTGACACAGGTCCACATATTATTATATCATTTCATCCTATGACAGCCTTGTAAAATATTACATTTTTTCTCAATTTTTAAGATGAGGAAAATAAGGTTTTAAATGGTCAAAAAATGTGTCCAAGCCTCCAGTTAGGAAGTTATAGAGCAAGGAAGCGAAACCTGACTGGCTTCAAAGCTCCTGCACTGTCACTAACTATATAACATCCTATGACTCGCAGGGGAGGTGACCTCTGGAAAATCCTGAATGAATAGTTTCCAAGATCAGTGTGACTGGAGCAAAGGATTATTGTGAAGGAGCAGGAGGAGATAATACTGCAAAGGTAGTGAGGTTCTGAATTGTGAAAAGAGGAGGCACTGCTCCAAATGACCAGGCTAAACAGATTTAGAGTCAACTGCATTTTATTTTAAAAGACTCCAGTGTACTGGTTATTAATGAATGCCTTTCTGGGATCCTCTTAACCAGACTTTTTAAAAAACAGGTTTCCAACTCTCCCTAAGAGTTTTGATTTTATTTTGTAAGTCCTTGGTTCTTATTCTGTTGAAAACTACAGATTTTTCCTCCCATGTGACATTCTAAAAGGTGTTCACAGAACCCCTTCTAGATTCCATGCACAGATCTTTCATGGGTTCAGGTGATGAGGAGAAAAATCATTTGATAAAATGACATGACACTTGTACTTTAAAAAGAAATAACTTGGATAATAGCATGGAGCATGAGCTAGGAAAGAATTAAAATGAAAGAAAAAATTATTAGGAGATTGTTTCAGGCTTCCAAGCAAGAACTGATGAAGATTTAGTAATATAAAGATTATCAATTACTATGTAACAGTTATGTATACTTGTTAGTCGTTCTTTGAAAACTGTTGGAAACCCTGCAGTCATATTTAAATTCAGTGGTACGTTATAGGATAAATGAGGGTCTGCTGATCTGTAGCAGATGATTATATTTGGGACCTTGGTGGCTAGTATACTAAACTTAAAATAGCTGCTTTAGGTTCAAGTTTAGTGTTCCCTCAAGAGAGCAGAACATTCCTTGAAATCTTTGGTGCCATGTATAAAACACGTTGCTACAGTAATAGGTATTTAGAAGGTGGTAGAACGGGAAAATTTGGGGGAATCATTTCACCTATGTAGGAGGAAGAATCAGAGCATGCTACCACTTGTGGATATACAGAATGCAGAAAAAAAATTTATATATATGAAATGCCAGCATATGAAAGACTAGTTACATTTATTCTCTCATATTTCAGATATTAGAGAGAAGGTCAATGTAAGGGGTCAGATTTGGGTTCAGTTTAAAAAAGAAGTGTGTAAGAACTGGAGATATCTAAAGAAGAATGGCCTGCTATGTAAGCAGTGGGAACTTCAGGCAAAAGCTAGGCATTTATCTTCCAAAAGTCCTGTGAACATTCTCCATGGTGCCACAGGTGGGACTGGGGCATGTAATGGATGACAGGGAAATTGAAGCAGGAAAGAGTCACTTGACTTTAAATTATCTTAAATTCTGAGAGTGTGCAGTACTGCATAATTAGATCTCAACACTTCCTACTTATTTAAATAGATGGAATTAAATTATTGAAAAAATATGGCCAAAGGACACTGGAGAATGCAGCAACTTCTATTTATTTTTTTCCTAAGGGAATGGTGCAGGCAGGAGTGAAAGCAAGCCAGAGGCAAGCAGGCAGGAGGGAAAGAAGATGCATGTATTTTATTTAGTTGTCTATCTTGGTTGTTCCCACTGGCCCTGGGACTGAACCTGGGACCTTGGTATGTATGTGGACTGTGCCAACCCCTACTTCACTCACCAGCAACTTCTGATAGATTGAAGGAAAGACGGGTGAGAAGGCAATCTTTTTGAATGGAACTTTTGGACACTATCTCTGTTGGCATCTTCAGTTTCTTTCCCTGGGCCTAGTGGGCAATGATGATATTTCATGGAAGAAAAGTGAATTTTTAATGACTGAAAATCAAAGAGCAATGAAGCACACACAATATTTGATAAGACACTGGAAGGGAAAGAAAGGAAAAAAGGGAATAGGAATCCTTTCTGAGTAAGAGTGGGTAGTTTTGAAGATAGCAATGCTAATAAAATAACTAATAATATTTATACAACTTATTGAACTTTTATTATGTGCCAGACTGTGTGCAAAAAGTTTTGCAAGCACTGATTCAGTTAACATTCACCAAAACCCTAGGAGGTGGTGTCAATGTCATTCCTCATTTTATAGAGAAGAAAATGGAGTCTTAAGTGATTAAGTATCTTGCAAGTAAGTAGTGTTAGGACTATTAAAGAGTCATTTAAATGTCTACCCAAAGATTTTCAGTCTCCAAGGTACATCCACAGGAGTTTGTAATCCAAAGTTTATATAGTTGAGAGCTATTTTATTATTTTAGTTTTAATTAGATTTAAAAGCTTAAATAACTTCCTCTCTCAATAATGCATTCTCAATTTCTCTGTCTCTCTTAGATAGAGCAATGCTGTAGCTGTAGAGCCAGATGGAAGCAGCTTGGATTGACAGGGGTTCTCTCTATTTGTAAAGAACAGTTTCATGTTCATCTACCCATCTGCTTGGTATCCATGCAACCATGAAAGAGAACAGCTTTTGCATATTTATACTCTTCTTCCTCCTGCCATGTTGAGATGAGAAATTACATGGTCATTTAGATGTCTGACTGTCCATTTAAGAACATCTCATAAGGTCCAGTAGAGTAACAGTACAGATGGAGAACATTTTTATTCTTTTTTTTTTCCCCAAGAGATTATGTGCCTGTTATAGTTAAACATATGGGTTCAGTTCAGATTGACTAAGATTCCTCCTTATAGCGACTTACCTCAACTTGTGAGTCAGTTCTCTAAATGATTTGTATCAGCACAATTATATTGGTTCATGAAGTCCCACAGTTCATGCCCACTCCTTTATTTTTCCTTTCTTAATGATTCTTTTGCCTTCTGTTTAGTCTTGCATTGATAATCCAAGGGAATGGAAAACATCTGTTCACAGCAAATACTCCTGTAATATTCATATTCTCAAGATTAAGATATAATAATCCTTGTACTATAGCATAGGAAGTGTCAAAAATGTTTCCTTTCAATAGCCTATAGTTGACACATTTTATAAGAATGTCATTTCCATAGCCATCCAAGCGCAGAGGCAACATTAAAGAATGTAGATGTCTCTCTGTGAAACTCCTAATTCCATAACCCCATTCATTTGCAAACTCTTTTCTACCACACATGTGATATTGGTTAAGGCTAATCACTAACTTTCACACATGCCCATCACACTGCATGTGGCCCTTTAGTAAATCATTTACCCTGAATTTATCTGGACATGAATAGGAACAGCAGGAGACTGGAGAACAGAAAATGTGATGTCCTTTTAGGCAGGAACCTGGCCAAAGACATCAGATTTGCCATACTTCTTGCTTTGTGCTCTTGCTTTTTCTTTGTCCACTTTCAAGTGGAAGAAATGTGTAGCATCGATAACTATATATGTATACACACATATACACAGAGTATGTATGTTATTATATATATGATATAAGGGATGAGAATTATCCCATATATATATATATATAATTACTTATAAAAAAATCACTGTCAAACAGTCAAGTGCTAGTTTTAAGTAGACTTGGATTACTTGTAAATGTATATTACAAACTCGGAGGCAACTACTAAAGAAATAAGAAAAAAAGCATGACTGATAAGAAGGGAGAGAAAACAGAACCATATAAAATGCTTAGTTAAAATCACAAAAAGAAAAAGAGTGAAGACAAAAAATAGGCAAAGGAAAAATTAATAGGAAAGAATAACTAATATGGTATATATGAATCCAGTTATATCAGTAATTGCACTGAACATCAATGGTCTAAGTGAAACAATGAAAAGTCAGATTGTAAGAGTGGATCAAAAAGTCCAGTTATATACAGATTATAAGAAACCCAGTTTAAATTTAAAGAGATGGAGTAAGATATGTCATGATAATATGAATAAAAGGCTGAAATAGATACATTAATTTTAGTCATCAGGAATAAAGAAGAACATTAGATACTAACAGATGGGTCATTTTTAAGAATACACAACAATATTGAATATTTGTGGACCTAATAACAAAGCATCACAATATCTGAAGCAAAAATTCATGGAATGACAAGGATAGATGCACCCACTATTAGAATTGGAGACTTCAGTATCCATTTATCAGAAATGGATAGATCCATCAGGCAGCAAATCAGCAAGGACATTGTTGAACTCAACTGTGCCATCAATCAATTGGCTATAATAGGCATAATCAACTACTTTCTCCAAGAACAGCAGACTCTATATTCTTCTCAAGTTCATATAGAACATTCACCAGGGAAAATCATATTTGGGCTATAAAACATGCCATAACAAATGTAAAAAATGTTAATCATCCATCTATTCTCAAATGATAATGAAATTGAACTAGAAATCAACAGAAGGATAACTGGAAAATCTCTGGGTAGTTGGAAATTATATAATACACTTTTTGAATTAAATGAAAAATCAAACATTTGTGGGATGTAGAGAAAGCAGAGAAGGAAATATATAACACAGAAAATGCATGCATTAGAAGAGAAAGTAGATCTAAAATCAATATTGTAAGCTTCTACTTTAGGAAACTAGAAAAAGAAAAGCTAATTAAATGCAAAGGAAACAGAACATATGTAATAAAATTTAATGTAGAGATCAATGAAATGGAAAATAGAAATTCAATAGAGAAGGTCAGCAATTGTAAACAAAACTGGCTTTCTAAAAATAAATGAAATTGATAAGACTCTAGTCAGACAAATTAAGAAAAATAAGAGAAAGAATGCAAATTATAATATCCAAAGTTAAAGAAGGCACATCACTACAGAGAGCCCATGGACATTAAAAGGATAATAAAGGATTATTATGAACAACTATATGACCACAAATTTGATAATCCAGTTGAAATGGAATTCAGAATCCAAGAAAATTCACACAAGAATAAATATGCAATCTAAATAGGTTTATGCTAGAGACCCCTGATGCCCTTGAATATCCTTTCCAAATTCATATGTTGAAACCATAACTTCTATTGTAATGGTAACAGAAGTTGGGGCCTCTGGAAGGAGATTAGATCTTAAGAGAAGAACTCTCATGAATGAGACTAAATGAGACTAAATATAAATCTTGTAACTGAGTCTTATAAAAAAACCACAGAATACTCTTTTACTTCTTCTACCATGTAGTTTCAGTCACAAGGTCACACAGAATCTGCTGACATACTGACCTTTCACTTCCCAGTTTTATAGAAAACTGAGAAATAAATTACTATTGTCTATAACTCATCCATTTGTGATATTTTTGTTATAGCAACCTGAATTTATTAAAACAATCTGTATCTATTAAATATATTGAATCAATAATCAATAACCTTCCGTAACAGAAAGTACAGACTGTATATGGCATAAAGAAATCCTACATAAGAACAGTGACAGCAAATATGAAAAGCGGGGAGAAAGAGAACAAAAATGTGAGTAGTTAAGGATAAGTGAAAAACTAATATGCTTTCAAATAGAAATAGGAAATAAATATAGAACTTCAGGGTAACCTCAAAATACATCCCCAGGGAATAAGCAAAGACAAAAACAAAAAGGGAAACCAATCAAAACATAACTGCACCCATCTGACCTAAGAAGAGAAGGAGAAGAACAAAGGCATTGTCTAGAGCTACATACAGAAGACAAATTATGAAATGACACTAAGCAGCTGCATATCAATAATCACCCTAAATGTTAATGGACTGAACTCACCAAATGACAGAGTGGCTGAATGGATTAAAAGCATAATCCAACTTCTGCTGTATTCAGGAAACCCACCTTCTTTCAAAAGATAAATAAAGGCTCAAAGTCAAAGGCTGGAAGACAATCCTACAGTCAAATGGCAACCACCAAAGATTCGAAATAGATGTAATTGTATCAGATAAAATGAACTTCTATGTAAAAAGCATAACAAAAGACATAGATGGACATTATGTAATGATTAAAGGTTAAATCCAGAAATAAGACATAACACTTATTAACTTATACACACCAAATGGAGTATCAAAATAAATTAAGAAAAAAAAATTCATAGAGAGAGACTTCAACACCACACTTACAACAATGGACAGATCAGCCAGACAAAAAAGAGGGGAACAACTGCTTTAAAAAATCATCTGGAACAGATAGATCTAATAGACATATACTGAACACTTCACCCATTGACTACAGGTTTCACTTTCTTCTCAAGTATGCATGAAACATTCTCAAGGACAGATCATATGCTGGGACATAAAATATCTCACAATAAATTTACAAATATTGAAATCATACCAAGCATCTTCTTTGATCATAATGACTTAAAACTAGAAATCAACCACAAAAAGAAAGCTGGAAGACCCCAAATTAATTGGAAAATAAACAATATGCTCCTGAGACACTCTTAAATAACAGAGGAAATCAAAAGAAAAGCTTAGAAATACTTAAGAGACAAATGAGAATGAAGACACAAGCTACAAGAATCTAAAGGTTGCAGTAAAAGCAGTACTGAGAGGAAAGTTCATCGCAATCAAGGTGTACCTTAAGAAACAAGAAACATCGCAAGTAAACGGCAATAATTCTACATGTAAAACAACTGGAGAAATAAGGACAATTAGAGCCAAAAATCAGCTAAAGAAAGGAAATAATCATAATTCAAGCAGAAATCAATGAAATAGGAAACAAAACACAATCCAGAAGATCAACGAAACCAAAAGTTGTTTCTTTGAAAAGATAGACAAAATTGACAAAAACCACTGGCTAGGCTCACAAAGTAAATAAGAGAGAAAACTCATAACCAGAATCAGAAGTGAAAGGGGAGAAGTTAGAGCAGATACCATGGAAATTCAAACCATCATAAGGAACTACTATGAACAGCTCTATGCCAACAAAATGGACAACCTTGAGGACATGGACAGGTTTTTAGAAAACTACAATCTACCAAAACTGAATGTGGAAGACCTGGAAGCTTGACTGGAAAAATCACAAGCAAAGAAATTGAAGAAATAATCAAAAGTCTCCCTAAAAATAAAAGCCCAGGACCAGATGGCTTCTCTAATGAGTTCTAGCAAACCTTCAGAGAAAAATTAACACCTATTCTTCTCAAGCTCTTCCAAAATATTGAAGAACAGGGAACTCTCTCAAATACATTCTATGACGTGGCTAACATTACACTGATACCAAAAGTTGATAGAGATGTCACCAAAAAAGAAAATTACAGACCAATATTCTAATGAACACAGATGCAAAAATTCTCAACAAAATATTAGCAAATCAAATCCAACAGTTCATTAAAAAGATCATCCATTATGACCAAGTGAAATTTATCCTTGTGATGCAAGGATGGTTCCACATACATAAATCCATTATATATCATATACCATATCAACAAGAGCAAAAAGAAAACCACATGACCATATCAATGTAGATGAAAAGAAAGCTTTTGACAAGAGCAAATGCCCCTTTATGATAAAAACTACATGAAGTGGGAATAGAAGGTACATACTTCAAAATAAAAAAGGTCATACATGAAAAACCCACAGACAGCATCATAGTCAATGGCGATAAGTTGAAAGCATTTACTGTAAGGACAGGTATAAGTCAAGGCTGTTGACTCTCATCACTGCTATTTAACACTGTACTAGATGTCTTAGACAGAGCAATTAGACAAGAAAAGGAAATAAAAGGAATCCAAATTGGAAAGGAGGAAGTACAACTATCATTATTTGAAGATGATATGATTATATATATTGAAAACCCTAAAAACTCTGTCAAAAATTTTTAAAACTCATCAACAAATACAGTAAAGTGGCAGGCTACAAAGTCAATGCACAAAAACCTACTGCATTTTTATACACAAACAACATGCAAGAAGAAAGTGAAATCATTAAAACCACACCATTTAAAATAGAAGTTAAATGAATAAAATACCTGGGCATATACCTAACAAAGGAAGTAAAAGACCTGTACAATGAAAATTACAAGTCCTTCTTAAAAGAAATAGAGGAGGACACAAAGAAATGGAAAGACATCCCCTGCTTGTGGCTGGGAAGAATCAATATCATTAAAATGACCATCTTACCCAAAGCAATATATAAATTTAATGCAATCCCCATTAAAATCCCTTGGGCTTATTTCCAGGAAATAGAAAAAAGAAAAATCTTAAAATTTGTATGGAACAACAAAAACGCCGAATAGCCAAAGCATTTATGAGAAAACAATAATGAATCTGAGGGATTACACCCCCAGTTATTAAACTGTATTATAATGTAATAATGATTAAAACGGTATGGTACTGGACTAATAGCAGAGGCATAGATCAGTGGAATAGAAATGAATCACCAGACATTGACCCACTCACATACAATTAGTTAATCTATGACAAAGGAGCTAAAAGCATACAATGGAGAAAGGAAAGTCTTTCAATAAATGGTGTAGGGGAAACTGGACAGCTACATGTAAAAGAATTAAGCTAGACCACTCTCTAACATCATCCATAAAAACTAACTCAAAATGGACTAGAGACTTGGACATAAGACTAGAAACCATAAAATTCTTGGAAGACAACATAGGAAAGAGATTCCATGACATCAGCTGTAGAGAGGCCATTGGGGACTCAACTCCACCATCAAGGGAAACCAAAACAAAAATAAACAACTGTCTACGTCAAACTTAAGAGCTTCTTCACAGCGAAAGAAAGCATCACCAAAACCAAAATAAAATCTACTAACTGAGAGAAGATATTTGCATTTCATATTTTTGACAAAGGCTTAATATCAGAATATACAAAGAACTCATAAAAATCAATAACAGACTATCTAATAAAAAATGGGAATGGCCAACAAGCATATGAAAAGAATGTTCCTACTCTCTGGCTATCAGGGAAATGCAAATCAAAAACAACAATGAGATATCACCTTACTCCTGAGAGACTGGCCTATATCCAAAAGTCTGGACATAAGAAATGTTGGTGAGGATGTAGAGAAAAGGGAACACTTTTGTACTGTTGGTAGGAATGCAAATTGATGCAACCCTTCTGCATAATTGTGTGGAGATTCCTCAAAAAGTTGAAGATGGATATCCCATATGATCCCATCATTTCACTTCTGGGTATCTACCCAAAAGATACAAAAATACCCATCTAGGGAGGTTTATGCATCCCTATGTTTATTGCAGCCATATTAACAATAACTAAGAAATGGAAAACCTAAGTGCCCAATATCAGATTAATGGATAAAGAAGCTGTGGTATAAACATTCAGTGGAATACTACATAGCCTTTAGAAGAGATGAAACCTGTCATTTGAATCAACATGAATGGAACTAGAGGGGATTATGCTAAGTGAAATAAGTCAAAAGAAGAAAGATACCAGATGACCTCACTCATAGGTAGACTATGAATAGACAAAACAAAGGAACAGAGGAAACAACAAATCCTTGCACACTTGCAACAGAACTGAGGTTACCAATAGGTAATGTGACAGGGTGGGGGGTAGAAGTGGTGGAGCCCACTGGACAATGGTGAAGAACTCTTGGTGACTTGGTGGCGGGCAGGGTGTGTTGACATATATCTAAGGAATGAGGAACCTATACATAGGAAGTTATTTTAATGTGTTGAATAATTACAATAAAAATATATACAAAAAACAAAACAAAACAAAAAAACCCCGACAATGGAAAGGAGGTCTTTTGCATAAACTTTGGTAGGAAAGATGTCAAGGTTATCAGTCAGTACTCATAAGCTGTGAACACACCAAGATTTCTAGCTCCTTAAAAATACTCATTATTGATTTTACCTATAAATACAAGAATACTCACAAAATGGTAAGGATTAGCTGATTATTTTATATTTTCCTTGTTCAGCAAAAGGCAAGAGAAAATATGTCTGAGTTGCAACATGAAAGCAATTTACCACCTCATCACCCTTAAACAAAAGATTCAAATCAAAATGTGTTCAAACTTGACGTATACCATATGCCTGAAAATGCTCACTGAACAGTAACCTAGGTGTGAGGATAATAATGCATATAAATGGTAACCAATAAATATTTCAATGAAATTTTTATTCTTGCACAATGGGGTGTTAGATAATATAGGTGTTTAGAAAGGGGTTCATCTAATCAAATTCCCTTCTTCTCGAGATCAGTACATCACAGTCAAAAGCAGGAAAGTGATTTAGTCAGGGACACAGCAAGGACTAGCACTGAGTTATTTTGATTCTAAGTCCCAACTATGTTTTTGTTTTTTTTCTTCTTTCTTTTTTCTCTCAAGTTATAGATTCTAGGCAAAGTATTGACCTAGTACCCAACTAATGGTTCATACTCAAAGAACACTTGCTAGAGAAAAGTTGGATGAATTGTAAGAGGGTGAATCCCTTTTATAAGAGATGCATTGATCACATTATAAATCAGATTATACTAGAGACCACTTGTCTTCCTCGGTAAAAATATTTCTTTTATCACCTTTCCTCCGTGAGTTTATAGTAACCTCATCTTTTGGCCAGCAGACACTGGGGTATTTGCCACTCCCACTCTGTTTGGCTTTCATTTTATACATTGGACTATTACAACACTCTTAAGTCTCTCATCTTTGAGTTTCATTCCATTTAATTCCATCCTACTTGTGCCTCTGGAGTTATTTTTAGAAAACACGAAGACTCATATCACTTTCTATGCCTAAAGCCTACTGCCCACAGGCTGAAGTCCAAGATCTTTAGCATGAGGCACAGGTTCTTTACAATTTAACCATGATTTGTCTTTTCTTCCTCTCCTCTCTAGTCTGTGCTTCAAAATGTCCTATAATTGTTAGCTGAAATCATGTTCAGGTCAGAACACTTGGAACATCCTTGACTCCTTGCCTTCTCTTATATTTCAGATCAGCAAACCCTAAAAATTTTATCTTTAAAATATATCCCAAATCTAACCATGTTTAGCCACAAACATTAACACCATCCTGGCCCACTTTACCATGATCTTTTGTATAGTTTGTTGGCTACTTTGTAACTTGTTTCCCTATTGTCTATATCTCATATATAGGGCTAGCGATTCTCTTAAAACCTAAACCAAGTCACATCACTCTGCTCCATTGCTTCTCATAATACTTAACACAAAACCCAGGGTGGTCCTTAACATCTCCTGCTGCTCTCCCTCTAGTTCACCCTGATTTTGCTCACAGCTACTGCACTATCCTTGCTCTGGCAGCACTTTTGCACGTGCTCTCAATCTTTTCTTCCTGAACACATTTCTTCCAACTATACCACACTGCACCACACTACTCCCTTATTTACCTCTGGTTTCACCAAGAATGTCTCTCTCCCTTCCTTCCTTTCTCCCTTCCTTCCTTCCTTCCTTCCTCCCTCCCCTCCTTCCTTCCTGCCTGCCTTCATCTTTAAAAGAAAGAAAGGAATTAAAAAAGAACATAGTAATCTTATAGCAAAAATGGGTTCAACCAAGATCCTAATTCAACCTGGAAAAATGATAGACTAATGGAGATAACTTAAGTCTTTGATCTTTTAAAGGCAACCCATAGAAGGATAGACTTGTTGGAATATGTTTTTAATAATTAGATTATATCCCTCCAGAAATTATTACCATTTTCAGTCATTAGAACACTACCTCAGGAGTCACTAGAAATGGTGCAGCAAAGACTGGTCTGTTGGTCTCTAGTGGAACTTGTCATAGAGGGGATACCAGAGGGGAGCCTTCAGGTATTTTTTAAATCTATCGACCTATGAATTCATAAAATACATTACATTTCCTGCTTCAAAGAATGTCCTAAATGTTAAAGAGATGAAAAGGAGTCATTATGAATAAGGGAAATAAATCACTGTGTCTTGCACAGCTCCCTTCTGTCACTCAGGTAGACTATTAGAGAAAATTGTGGTACATGTTATAAATAAAGGACTGAAGACTGAACAATGAGACCAAAGAAAGAGCATCAGTCTGGGCAGTATCAGCTGTTACAGCAGCAGGAAAGCAAGGACCACAAATTCTTTGCAACATGTAATACAAATAATCCCGTCCAGTGCTTAAACTGCATCAGCTGCTGAGAGCCAGGAGCAATGCTGGAACAAGTAAAATCTGTTGTTAACAACATAGGAAACTGGTGGAGAAGGTCAGAAACTTTAGGAGAATGCATTTCAGCTCCTGGGACTTGTTTGTGAGTGTTTTTGACAGCAATAGTTATTCCTTTCTTTCCTGACCTGCAGCCAAGTGCCGGGCCAGAAATTCTAAAGGCCCAACGCACTTTCCAGGGGACCTGCTCACTCAGCCACCTTCTTCCAGCTGAAAAGCCTCCTGGTGGCTCAGGTGTTAAATCTGCGCCAGCAGCAGAGTCCATATACAGCCCAAGGACCTGGGTTTACCACCTGGCCTGGGAGACCAACCAGAAATGAACAAGTAAATAATTTTTTTAAATTTCTTTCGCCTCTCTCTTGCTTCCTGCCTGCCTGCCTACTTGCCTTCATTCCTTCCTCTAAGAAAGAGAGAGAAAGAAAGAAAAAAAGCAAAAGAAAAAAGAAGGAAAGAAAGAGAAAGAAGATAAAATACTGGTTAACACTGCCCTCTTTTTGTTTAAGTGATACATGGAAACAAGATGGGGGTAAAGGAGAAGGGTTGAAATAGAACACTTAACCAAATGCCACACAAAAAAGATAAACTTTTCATCTTAAATTTCCATTATGTTTTAAAATTTAAACACTCAGTATTTTAACAGTTTCCATTATGTTTTAAAATTTAAACACTCAGTATTTTAACTGTAAAAGAAAATGGTGACAGCAGTTGTCATGGATATGCCAAGACCCTGGAAGGGGCTTCTCTGGGGGAAGCTCAGAATTGGTAAATTCTTTGAGTATCAGTTGAGGAGTAGCCCTGAATAAGAAACTAAAGTAAGAAACTTCATAAGAAACTCAAATTTTGTTGTCTATTTTTGTCAAAACAATTCTTTCCTTTTGAAAGATCCCCCCACTGCCTGCTGGAATATGTCGCACTCTTTGCTGGCTCTCATTTGTCTTTGGGAAATAGTTCAGACTCTTGCATTCTAGAAAACCCTTCACACCCAGCTCCACACGAGAATGGCTAAGTGTCTCCCCTTCCACCCCCACCCACATGTTTCTCAGCAAAATTCTGTTTCCAGAACCTATCGGGTTAGACGCAGTTCTTGGCCTTTGCTAATTTTCATTTTGCCTGGAATGTTCTTTCACCTGCTTTATTCAGCAAGCACCTTTCCGTCTTCAAATCTGGGGCTAGTAGTGATGATGATTTAACACTTTTTGAAGTCTTGTCCAGATCCCCAGATGGAGTTATTTTTTTCTGTGCATTAGTGAAAAATGTTATATGTACCATGTTATGGTCTCGAGGAACTTATTTAAGGCTCATGTTGGACAATTGATTTAAACAAATATTATCTTGTCTGTCTTTACACTTGCTTGAATGATGAAGTTTAGTTTGAGACTTCTGGAATCAGGCTGTCTGTACTTTTCTGTTAGATGTGCTACCTATTAAACTTGGGAAAATTACCTAAGTTTCATGAAAAGTGTTTGGGACAGTCTGGGCTCGTGTACTCAATGAATTTTCACAATTTTTCTTATCTTATATGCTCAGAATCTGGACACTTCCTGATATTTAATAACCATAATAGTGAAAAGTGGTAGACTATGCCATCACCCCCAAAATGTGCTTCTGGCATAAGGATTAAGAAACAGAGGAAAATCTCTAAAAACAGTGAAATTCCCTCTTGTAAGGAAGTTTATAAATAAAGCATCTCCCTTTGTAAGGGTGTCTCCTTTGCTGTACTGGGACGAGCAGGGTGACTCTGTATCACTAGAGAATTTACCAACTTTAATCTATAGAGCAAGTCTCACCTGCTTTTTGCTGACCTTGCACTTCTGTGACCCTGAGAATGAGTGCCTCCTTAAATTATTTAATAGCTTTATTGAGTTAGACTTCACATACTATTTTCATTTGTAAAATTCAATTGTACAGTTCAGCAATTCTTAGTATATTCACAGTATTGTATAACCATCGCAATTTTATTTTATTTTTCTTCATCTAGTCCTGGGTCTTGAACCTGGGTCCTTGGGTTTTATACCACTTGCATGTTAACTGCTGAGCCACAAGGGTGTATCCAATCATCATGATTTTAAAACATTTTTATCTCCCCCATCAAACTCACGTCTCACTTTCCCCAACTCCCAAGCTCTAGGCAACCACTAATTCTACTTTCTGTCTGTAGATGTCTCTTCTCGGTGTTTTATATAAATACAATTTAAAAACATGTAATTTTTTGTAACTGGTTTCTTTCACTTAGCATGTTTCTAAGGTTCATCCATATTGTAATATCTGTCGGTACATTTCTTTAAATTATTGTTCCTTGTATAGTTATACCATATTTTATTGATCTGTTCATCAGCTGATTGATATAGATGTTTTTTTTTTACTCATGAATAATGCTGCTATAAATACCTGTGTGGACATGTGTTTTCCTTTCTCCTCTATGTATGCCTGGGAGTAGAACTGCTGGGTCAGATGGGAACTCTATTTAACATTTTGAGGAACTGCCAGACTGTTTTCCAAAGTGGCTACATCATTTTACATTTCCACCAGCAAAGTTTTCAAACTCTTTGTGTCCTTACCAATGCTCCTATTTTTCATCTCTTTGATTATGGGCCCCCTCAGTGGGTGTGAAGTGCTATCACATTGTGGTTTTGACTTTCATTTCCCCTAAATGGCAAAGGAGCATCTTTTTAAGCAATTATTAGTCATTTTGTATCTTCTTTGGTGACATGTTTACTTAGATTCTTTTTGTTTTTAAACGTGTTTCTTGTCACTATATAGTAAGAGTTATATATTCTGAATATAAGTCCTGTGTCAGAGAAATGATTTGGAAATATTTTCATCTATTCTGTCACTGTGCACCCTGAAGCACAGAAGTTTTTAATTTTGATGACATCCAGTTTATTTTTTCTTTTCTATTTTGTCCTTTTGGTGTTATATCTATGAAGGTCATGAAGACTCACTCTTATGTTATCTCCTAAGAGTTTTATAACTTCATCTCTTATATTTAGGTTTATGGCTTATAGGAGTTAATATCCTGGGTAACGTCCTCAAATTCTGCGTCCTGGATGACTCACTCTCTTCACCCTAGCACTGCTCTACTCATGGTAATTATCTAATGTAAATTATATTATGATTTCCATTTAAAATGATTAAATTGAAGCTGGAGAGGTTAGTTTCTCCCAAGTCATACAGTGAGTACACCCAGCTCAGTGTCAGAACTCTTACCTGCAGTGCTGTACTGCTGGTTTCTTGGTTTACCCTGATGGCTTTTTGAATCAATAAATAACTTATAAAAGTTAGATTCCAATTTTTGGTAGAATCTCTATTCACCTGAAGAACTTGGAAAAATCACCTTATTTGTTATTTCCTGAGAGTAAGCAGAACTTCTAGAGAGCAGAAATGGAAACTATCCAGCAGAAAAGCTCAAAAGCTGCATTTTGAGTCATGCGTAATAATGTGATGCTCCAGGACACTTTTAGCTGGTTTATTCTCCAATTCAAAAAATATCTATATTTTGCCCAATGCCGTGTGCAAGGCATTGGGCAAGGTACTGGTCAATGAGAAAGACTGGAAAAGAGAGAAACTGACCACATTTGAGTCCTGCCTCAGACATGGTGTTTTCTGGAGGATTCTATGGAACATAGTGAGTCTGCTGAATTGTAAGTCCATCATAAAGATAAATAGCTTGAATTACAGAGATAGGGTAGATGAGAACTCTAGGCTACCCAGGACATTTTATTGGAGGTTGAGGATTTGCGCTGTTAGTGACAGTTGCGAATTGTGAGAATAATTTCATTTAGTGCATCTACTGTTTGGATTGAGTAATTCACCTTCATAGTTTAAAATGGTACCTTTTTGTTGTCAAGATACAGGGATATTAAATTCTAAGAAACACACACGAAAATAAATCCATACTTAGACATAGCCTAGTGAAATGTTATAGACATCCATGTTCAGACAAAACTCTCAAAAAAAATAAAAAGCTACAAAGAAGCAACAAAATTGGGTTTATTATAGGGGAATAGGAAAAAACTCCTGGAGACTTGCAGGCATGTAAGTAAATAATTGTTAAATAAATGAATGTTCTTTCTTATGTAAATTTTCAGAAAGTATGCAACTCAGTTATCTTCCTGAAAGAAGTTACTTGATGACATTATCTTAAATATTGAAAAATAAACAAAAAGAAATCACCAAGTTGTTAAAAATATGTCACTATAGTTGAATGGACAAAACAACATATAATAAAGTCAAAATAATAGTCAAAAATTATTGAAAATTATGTTGCTAAACTATCTGAGGAATTAGTCTATATTATAATGTAAAATAGGTTAGCAGTGAATGGGAAGGGGACTTCCTCTTCCATATATTAGGTTTAGAAATAATTTGGTTATGGATTTTAGAAATTAGATAAGAATTATGAGAAATATTAAGATAAAATGGAATTAAACATGCTCTCTACCTTTTAAATCATTGCACTTAAATAATATATTAAAACTGAAAATCTACCAAATTCATTTTGTAAAATTTGCATAATCTTAATACCATATCTAGCAAAAACAATTAAAAAATGACCCGAAGAAAAATCTCACTTGTGAATATAGATGCCCAATATTTACAAAATTGTAAGAACTTAGCAGTCTTTAAAAACATTGTATCATGACCTGATATGCATTAAAGAATGCAGAAATGAAGAAAAATTTAAATTTATTAATAATATTAATTATATAAAAGCACATTAGAAAACAACATGTAATAATCTCAATATAGAACAATAGTATTCATCTTTCACATCTTTTTAAAAACCTTTCAATCTATACTTTCTTAATCTTATTAAAATATAGCTCCACTAATAGCTCTAATGTTATATAGAATGATGAAACACTAGAGATGGGAAATTTCTATTAAAATAAATATACTTACTTCTCTATTATTTAATGTTTTAGAATTATGAATGAAGGAACAAAGTATTGAATTGTTATAAGACAAAAAATATTGGAAAGGTGGAGTTAAAATTGTTGTTATGTGTATCTAGAAAATTCCAAATCATTGAAACAGTTTAAAATTAATAAGAAAGAACAACATAGTTTAAAAATATAATCATACAAAAATCGATAGGTACATGACTCTCACATGTACTGCATTACAATTGATTAGGAAAGAAATATTAAGATCTCTCTAATAGAAAATTTGACAAAAACAAATATATAATGAAATATAATTAATTGATGAACATGTAAAATGCATAATTTCACTAAAATAGCAATGCAAATTTAAATGTTCAGGGGACACTCACTTATCAAAGTCACAGAGCTTTGAAAGACAGCACAATTGGTGGCAGGAATAGAACGAATAATATGTTTTTGATGGCAGTGCAACCAACTTAAATATGAATTAACAGTCTTTAAATATTTATTGTCTTTAACTCAATTGTTTTCCTTCTGATAATTATTCTGCACGATTCTAAATGGCAACTAGCTTTATGTATAAAGATATTCATATGAAATGGTGAACATTTGGAAATTAGTGGGTAAATAAATGGCTGCATAACCTTTCCTGGAAATAATATGCAATGTTATTAATTCTGTTTCCAGAGAGAATGAAACAACATGACAATCTAAGATATAAATATAACTGCATAAAGCATATGCAAATTGAAATTACAGTTATATAAATGAAAACAAATCCTATGGATGGAAACTAGAATTTCCACTGAAATGCTCACTGTGGTTGGCTTTGGGGTCGGGGTGGAAGTAACTGAGTAACTTAGTGAGCATTCTGATGCTAAGCATAAAATAGCAATATCATCTCAGTCCTCAACTTGTCTCCAGTCTAGTAGGGGAGAGAGGCCAGGTCTCTAAAGACACATTAGGCTTGACAACCCTGCTCCAGGTGTGATCAGTAAGGTATGGGTACACTAGTATAGCTTTAGGACTTTGACTTTTCCTGAGCATTTATTTTAATAGCACAATTAGGTCCACTGCCTATTCTGTAGAAGGCATACTTATAGAAGGATTATCTTCAGGTGTCATTCTCTAGAGTCCTTTTCTTTTTTAAAAAATTGTTTTATAGTTCCACATTGTTATATGTATTTTAGGATATTGAAATTGCAATGCAGTCTGTGTGCACACCAGAATCCCAGGTCCCTTGACCATCACCTTGTCAATTCCTTCCTTCTCTTGTCCCCTGCCTCCACCACCATAGCCAGCTTCTCATCCTATGAATTTTTTAGAGGTTTACTCTTCATTTGTTTTGTTTTTTATATTCCACATATGAATGATACCATCCTGTACTTCTCTATTTCTCTCTGCTTTATTTCACTTGCATGATCCCTTCTGGTTCCATCTCTTTGTTGCAAAGGGCACAATTTCATCTTTTTTAACAGCTGCGTAGAATTCCACTGAGTATATACCACAGCTTCTTCATCCAGTCATCTGTTGATGGACTTTTAGATTGCTCCCTGTCTTGCCTTTTGTGAACTGTGATGCTAGGTTTGTCCTTTTTATTACTTGTCCCTGTTTCCAGATCTCATGTCATTCTCTTTCCTTGACTGGTGGAGCATATGCTCTAAATTACTTTGACTTCAGGACTCTTTTACACTCTTGAAAATTACTGAGGCATCCAATGAACTTTCATTTAAGTGAGTAATAACTATTAATTTTTATGCATTCAAAGTTAAAACCGAGAAATTAAAAATATTAATCATTTAAGACAATGATAATGAAAACATTGCATGTTCACATAAATAAAATTTTTAATTAGTGAGAAGAGTGTCATTGTTTTACATGCTGACAAATCTCTTTCATGTCTGATTGAATATACGACAGCTGATTCTCAGATCTGCTTCTGCATTCACTTTGTATACTATCAAACATCAAACATCATGTCTCAGTACTCAGCCCTCATGAGAGAATGAGAGCAGAAAAGACAAATAAACCCTAATATTGTAATGAAAGTAGTTTTGTCTTTATGGACCCCCACAGGAATTTAGGGGTCCCCAGTTGTCTCTGAATCATACCAATCAGTGCTCTAGTAATTTCTTGAAAAAAGCTAAACTAAAGTAAAAGCTTCCAAGTCTAACAAGTTTTCTACTTGTATACTTAAGTATTTGGAAGAATGTAAAACTCTGAATTGGAAATTATTTTTCTCAATTCTTCCAGGCATTTCTCCCTTGTTTGTTTGTTTGTTTGTTTTACCTCCAGGGTTATTGGTATGATGTTTGTTGACAATTTAATTTCCAGTTCTGTTTATATGTCCTTTTTTCAATTTTTTTGGTAACTTGAAGCTTTTAAGGACTATCTCCTTTCCATCATACTGAAAGGAAACACAAAGGCATATATAGATTTGCAAAGTTATGTTTTTCCTTTCTGTGAAATATTCTTCTGTTAGTAATTTGATCATTTCTTCTCTTCCATTTCTTTTGTTTTCTTTCTCTCATTATGCAGATACATGATCTCTTGGTTGAATCATCTTTCTTACATTTTCTCTCCTGTTTTTGAACTCTTGCTTTTTTGTTCTACTTTCTGTGAGATTTCCTCAACATTATATTCCAGGTCCTCTGTTTTCATTGTAATTGTTATATTCTTTATTTTCCATGAGTATTTTAATTATATATGTATATATACATACACACCTATATATCTTATTTTAATTTTATTAAAGGAAATTTACGTCATAACATGATATAAGTTTAAGGTGTGCATCATAGTAAATCCAAATCTGTATGCAATACATTAAGTTTGCCACCATTTTAGTTCTTCCCTTAGTTACTTATTTTTAAGTTACTTTTAGTTACTTTTTTTCTTGCTGCCTGCCTTATATATTTCTCTAAGTTCCTTTTTTAAAAAAATTCTGTTTTTAGACCCTTTCCTCAAATGTCTGGGGATCCTTGACAGTCAACTCCCTTTCCTCAAATGTCTGGGGATCCTTGACAGTCAACTCCCTTTCCTCAAATGTCTGGGGATCCTTGACAGTCAACTCCCTTTCCTCAAATGTCTGGGGATCCTTGACAGTTAACTCTGAGAGTGAGGTATTAAAAATCTGAGTGGCAGTGTGTGTAGAGTGTGGAACTCAAAGGGTCATGGAGGAGAGATGCAGCTGTCTCACTGAGCCTATTGTATCTGTCCAACTCTCCCCCTGAGTGGCTGGGAGGAATTCTTCCATGTTTTCCCTGGAAGCTATCAACCTGTCTGCCAGCATTCTGAGAGCAGAATAAGGGATGTACATGTCCCCCTAAACTCTGCTTTCACCTCCATCTCCAACCCTGCCTAGCTCTGAGTCACAGCGCCTCCCTCTTTTAAGCTCTCCAGAGAGACTCTACCTCGCCTCTGCCTGAGAGGAGAGGGAAGTCTAACGCTAGGAACTGGAGCTGGACATCTTCTTTCCCAGACTTCCCCAGCCCCAATTTCTGCTTTCTCAGGGGTCCCTTCGCAGTTTGCATGCTCTCTAAGAGTCTTTAGTCTTCAGCTTCTGTTTTGCTATCAGTTACTCATCATTCCATGATTCCAACAGGTGTATGGGTGGTTCAGTGACAGGATTCTCACCTGCCATGGGTCCAGTCTTTCAGAATGCTGTTGACATGTCTGAGCTCATCTCTTTCTTTGTGTATTTGAGGGTGTAAGCTTAAAAACAAAACAAAACAATGAAAACCCCTTTTCAGAAAGTAACAGATCAATGTGTGTTCTCTCCTCTGCATTTATCTGGCAGTCAGTTGAAAGTCTGTCATGCTTTAAAGACAATATAAAATCCATTCCTGCACTGTATAGATTTTCCATGCATGAAGTCAGAATTCTTATTTAGTATATCTCATGCACCAACATTTATTTTGGTCACGGACTGCAACATTTTGAATGACTATATGACAAAAAAAAATCAAAGTCATTAGTTACATCTTTTATAGAATATAAAAGAGTTAATAAATTTGTCTCATTTTATGAAATTTATGATGTCAACAATGAGATGTTAAGATGGATTTTCTTGAAAGTCTAATAATCTCTAAGGACCTAGGAGATATATCATGTATAAGTCATATGCTAGGAGTCAAATGGAGGGTTAAGACATTAAATCTTACAGCTTTAGAGGGTTTATGGAGGATCTTGTATTACTTTGCAGATGAAAAGAAAAAACACACCAATAAAATACAGCTGAAATTACTTAACAAAAAATGATAATTTTATGTTTTGGGGTTTGAAATAAAAACTTTTCAAATTTTTGGTTTAGTGCCTTTTTTTCTTGACCCAGATAAACATTTTGCTTACACACTTATTTACGGTGCCCCAATGGGGCAGTACCAGCAGGTTTCCACAGGATTTATTTCATACACTCGGCTAAAATATAAAAATACATGCCTTTAATCAAGAGTTGCTAACTTTCTTCAACAGCTACTATATTTCATCTCTAAAAAGGTCATTTTTTCATCATAGGTACTCATGTACCTTCTGCTATGAAATGGGTTACCATTTTTATGAATACTTTTTTTTTTCCTAACTGACCAGTTAATACACAAATGCATATAGCTCTTAAATCTATTTTTCTGAGGCATGAATGGAGCATTCTATAGCTCAGAAAATTAGCCTGGAATATAATTTAAGCTAATCTTCTTGAGACTATGGATGCGAAAAATATATTATTTATAATTTTCATTACTTTGTTAGTATACTGCCTTTTAGAGTTAATACAAAGAATTTGAGGATAATAGTTACTATAAAAATTCAAGGTTGCTAGTACTATGGAAAAGACTGAAGGTGAATTCTTTTTTGATTGTGCTACCTTGTATTTATCAGATTTTGTGACTTTTTAGTGTCAGTATTACCTTGATTCTTAGATCTTTTCAGACTTATTTTATCTCTTCTGTCTCGTTTATACAAATTAGCTGAAATCTGTTTTACTTGATCTTCTTGTACTTCCTAATACTTTATCTCAACCTATATTTCATATTTAGAAAATGATGTTTATGTCACACCTTTTTTATCATATTGCCCAAATAGCTTCAGCAATCCCAGTTATTCCAAGAATCCTTCTTTATATACTATTTCACTATGGAACTTACCTTCTAACAGATGTATGATAGATCTCTCCTAAAACATTCAATACCTATCTACCTTGGTATGTGGAACTAAAGGTCAATCTAGGCCTTGTGGATTTGGAGAGAAACTCTTACTATTACCTTAAAGAATACAGATGACCTAGAAATAACCTTTCGTTTTTGTGTGTATAATCTTTTTTAAAAAATTAATTTTATTGAAGGAACACTGCATTATAACATTATATACGTTTAAGGTATAGGCCATAGCAAATTGACATCTTTATATAATAACCTTTTGCTTATCATAGAAAGCTCTCTTAAGGCAGGGCAAACATCTAGAGGCAAGTTTTTTTTCATGAAGGCATTATCTCATGTGACAATCCCCTTCCTCTCTCCTTGATGCCACAGGTTCCTCTCCCATTCCTTGGCTCAAGACATAAGTCCTCCATCTGTCTCGTTTACTTTAGAATTTATTGCCATGTTAAGCTTCCATATATATGTAATTAAATTTAGTCTTTTTCTCCTACTAATCTATCTGATGTTAATTCCTTTGGTCGATCAGCCTGAGAAGACCCTCAGGGGAACGGAGGAATTTTCCCTGCTCCTCTACACTTGAAAAGTAAAATTTTTCTTTACTTATTTTGTTAGCATTGGAAATACCCTTTCATTGCTGTCTTTCATTGTTCACAATAATGTCTTAACAGAATATATTCATTTATGTTTCTAAGGCTTCTGACAACATCTGCACAAACAGTTTTCAGGGCTGTCCTGTTTTCTAGTTCTGCTCCAGAACCAGGAATATTGAATTCCGACCAGCGTGTTCATTCTTGCTTGTACCGTGGGATTCAGCATTGAGTCATCTGCCTGCCAGTCTGACCCTGGTAGAGCATTTTAACACTCATGGCTGGTTTCCTTCATTTCCAAGCACAATTCCTTGCCCATATGCTTGAATTCTGGTAACTGGCTTTCTCTCTGTTTTTAGAATTCACTTTGTTTCAAGTGCTCCATGACATTTCTGGCACTCTGTCTTGATCCTTGTCCATTCAATTGTGGTTTCTGTCTGGTATCCCTTTGCTTTACTAGATGACCGCCACCTTGTTTTTTGCCAGATAACCTCTTTGGAATTGGTGCTCATTCCTTCCCTCACGATGAATGCCACCACTCATTCTAGGCATCTGGTTCCTCCACTGCAACTACTTTCTGAAAACCCTATTATTTTATTAAGAATATGTTTCTCTGGATTGAAACTAAAAAAGAAAGTTGCTGTCTCGTGCACCAAGAACATAGCTCAGACAAGGGAGGAGGAGAGGTGGAAACGTCAGTTGCAAGGGCAGGACCTTGGTAGTCAGGGTTGATGGAAAATAGGACATTAACATTTATTACGGAACTGTTCCATGCTTTAAAAGGTGCCAGATATTGTCACATCTCATAATAAACTCTTTTATTTCCACAAGTTTCTGTGAAGTAGCTATTATTTCTATCTCCCAAAAGAACAACTTAACTCAGCTGTGAGTAAGAGGGGTAAAACTGGGTTTGCTGATCTCAGCTTACCAGGCAGCACTTGGTACATTAATCAATTTAGGTTTTATATTCTGTGTCTCGCTACTTCTCTTGTTCTAAGTTATTTAATATTTGCTACTAAGTTAAAGAGAACAAATTATAAAATACGATTATAAGTGACAAAATTGAAAGTCAGTCTTTCTTAATCACAAGTCATGTTGAAAAATCACTGTCACAATTCTTATGGGAAGTTTTGATGTTGATGAAACAAACTCTTATACATTAGACTTTCCATAGAAAAACACATCAGATAACTAATAATGGTTAGAAAGTAGGAAGCCTTTTTTTAGAGTAGCTCAGCACAGATATTCAAGTGAGTATTTTAATTATGGTACAAGGTTCTAAATTGTTTCCCCTGGACCATTAAGAAAGATATAAATCATTAAACATGATTAATGAAGTCCACAAAATTCTCAGAGCAGAGCAACAACTCTGTTGACTGACATTTGTTTAAATAAAAGAAAGTATCAGTAATTGCAAACCCAAAATTAAAGTACCATCAGAGGCATTAATAAACATCAGTTCTGTCCTTCGTTTTCACTAATGCTTAGTGCTTATTTATTCATTAACTCATAGAGATTTTAGAGGAATTAATTGGAGGTATCTAAATGAGAAAATCTGGAATGGCTAATGGAATCCCCTCCAGTAAAGGTATTACCTTTCAACCTGTACTGATTAAAACAGAATGGAACAGACTCTCTTACTTTCTTATTCCTAGTGTCTGCTGTTGGTCTTTTCAGAATGCAGGAAGGGTGAGATAGTCAGGTTTTTTTTTTCTTTTTCTTCATATCACCTCAAAATCACTGGCAACTCGTTCGAGTTTTAATTAGGAAACTTAATTCAGTGGAAAAAATTTGGTATCTTTTGTGGGGAGGGACATTGTTTAGATGAAAGCAATGATTTATTTGGTTAAAGTTTTTGTTTAAGGGTTTGCTTTCATATAAATAGACTTTTCTGGGATCACACTAAAGTCACGAATATTAGTTATTACCTTGAGATACCTTTTGCATGTTAGCACATATGAGAGTCAGAATCTAAATAGTTTTTTTGAATGAATGAAAACCACATGATTCAGAGGACATTCTTAATAATTGCTTTAGCTTTGTATTAAGTTTTATGTTTGTTCCAGTTTGGCTCTGGAGTAGCTTCAGAGTTTAACCAGAATCTAAACTGACCTCAAGATCCACTCTGGTCTGATGTCGGGGATTTCCTGGTCTATTCCAGATCATTTGGCTATGGGGTTAGATAGGGCCCCCTTGGACTAACTCCCATTTGTTCTAAATTCCAGTGATAAACTTGCATATGAAACATGCATATGAAAGCGTGGAGGGCCCATTATGAAGATCTTTTCATAGGGACATTCCAGTAGATACTAGCATGTATTTCTGACATGAAGACACGATGAGTAGGGAAGACTTAGCTACTGTGCACTTAGGGACAATGTAAAAACAAGTTCTTTTTTGGCAAAAATAAGAGATAATTTATACAAAAGCATCCAACAAACAGTTTGGCACAAAGAATAGACATTTAATATTAGTTCCTTTCTTTCACCTTCTTGACAAGGACAAAATACATGCTTCAAAATCTTTTTGGTAGCAGTGTGTGTGTGTGTGTGTGTGTGTGAGTGTGTGTGTGTGTGTTTAGGAGGATGGTAGGTAAGGAAAGAATGAGATATTTTTTATTAAAAAATATACATATATGACAGGATAATATATTGAGCATTAATTGTTATGTCTTCTGTTGTCATCCTCACAATCCCTTCTAACCTTGCCTGATTGGTTAGTTAGGTGCTTGTATCCCCTTACAACAAAAATTTGGAAAGGAAGATGTGATGCGGTGTTCAGACTTTGTGTCTCAATGTAACACTGAAACCCTTGGCAGAGATAACAGTTATGAAAAATAAGCAGGAAAGTACTGAACTGCAAAAGACTGGATCTTCTAAATATCAACAAAAGACATTGACCTAAATATCCAGCTGTGTTGCAAAATTGATGATAAATCAGAATGAGTAGCTAAAAGATTCCTCAGCCTGGGGAACTGAGAAGCAGAAGCAGATTAGACAAGAATCAGGAGAATGAGATCTGGTGGGCATCTCTCACCAATGGTAGCTCCAAGGGCTGAGGGGAGACAGATGATGGTTGATGACGGAGCTCCCTGTAAAGGCAAAGATCTGAAGACAGACCTTAGGCTCTGTAAATGCTGTGTGACCTGAATCCCATGTTCCCAAGGCATTAAAGTAATGGAGCACCCCAATTATCTTATGACCATATGCCATGAGGAAGGCACAAATGCTAGTGAATGCTAAAGAGTACAGAGATGTCCAGCAGCTGGGAATAGTCCCATAGGGGACTGCACAACTCAGAACCTGCATCCCAAGGCAGATGACCACAACAGAGTCTCAAACCCAACCCTCTCCTAATACTCATGACAGACAATTCATGATGCTGTGTCTTCTCCTAGCATGTCAAATTAGCTTCAAGGAAAAGAAGAAGTATAAAAATCCTTACTGGATAAAAATCACCAGTTGAGATGGAGCCATGAAAAAGAAATGTCACTTTGTTATGAAAAAATAATGAACTGTCTTTCTTATTCATCTAAGTATATATATTTTAAGAAATATACAATCAGTGCATATACATAAAAGCTAAATATACTGCTAAAGTTGGTCTAAATACCAGGAATGGTTCTAAGCTATATTGCTGGGATGCATTTGAGAATGGAGCATAAAATTAGAATGTTTTTTCTTCTTCAGTACCTAATAGTTGGCACTGTGCTAATTTGGAGGGCTCCTGCCCCACCTAAAGACTGTCCGCCTCCCACCAAAACAAACAAGCAGTGTAGGTCCAATTGTACATGTCTGTAGGCCTGAAACAGTTCGTTGACTACTGCACAGCCCCTGTATACAGAGTTTCATCATATGCTCCTTGATTCTCTTATAGTTTAACCAACACTTTACTATATACATTTAAAAAAAAAATTCTGCAGTCAGTAAAAATACCTAGTCTCCATTAATGTCTCATCATTCCTTTATTCACACATAGGATACCCGCTAGATGATCTTATCTTCTTAATCTCCCACAGCTAATCACTCACAAGTCTGGTTGTTTCTGTCTGCTGAGTATCTTTAGAGTTAAATCTTTCTCCCATGAATGTTTCCCCTTAATTCCATAGAATCTTGCCTTAGTCTAAACCCAGGGCTATTTCAGTAGGCCATTAACTAGTCACTCTTCTAATCTTGCTTTTTTGACCTCTAATGCAACCTCCTCTTCATTGATCATATTCTCTTGCCTGAAATTTTTTGATACTTCTTCAATGCCAACAATGTCAAATGGTGAGAGCAGCAGATGCCACCTCTCCCTGACTGCCTCTATCCTGCCCCAGTGCCTAGTTGTAAGAGCAATATGGATGTCTATTAACAGAATAAATGAATGAATGAAAAAATTATGAGACCTTTGATCATTAGTTCCTCAGATTGCATTTGTAGGACTTAGAAACAGTCTTTTTATTGAGTCATATAATTCCCAATGAATACTGGCTTGTTTATTTATTTACTATTATGTATCCTGGGCTATGCTAGATACAGGTAGAACAAATTGAATAGAACATGATCTCTTTCTTAGAGAATCTCAAGGCTGAGAAGGAGATGTGCATAATATAACCATTAAAACAAGAGATAAGTGCTTAAAAAAAACTAGTACTTAAACATTTATTGGGGAATAAACTGTGCCAGTTTGCTAATACCTTTCATGTATTATATAGCTTTAACCTCCAAACAACCTATCGGATAGATTCCTATTTTACAGATGAAGAAATGATATTTTAGAGATGTTAAGTGTTTGCTCAAAGTCGTACAAATACTAACCGGTAGAACCTGGATTTAAACATAAGTCTGTGTTCTAAATATCTGAATATGAAGATGTAGAGGACATAAACTGCTGTAGAAACACTAAATATGGGAACCTAACAAATTGTAGAGAGATCATCATAAGTGTATAGAGATGGAGAAGCTGTGAAAGTAGATGTGAAAATGATTTAAAGGAATTACTTTAGAATTAATCTATCTACTCACAGTGAAATCACCAGTTATTTATTCTCCCTTTACTCTTGTCCATCAGGTCTAAACAACCTCAAATCTCTGTGTTCTGTTTCTAGTATTTCCATTTCCATACTACCATGTTATTATAGAGACCTCTAGGAGCTTCTACACTTTTCTAACATTGGTAGGGGCAGGTGGATATTGAAGGGGATGGAGAGTTGGAATTTGGATATTCAGACACCAAGCTTCGTAGTCTCTTCAGCGGCATCCTGAGAATAGGGATTTGCAACAAATTAAGGCAGAAATGAGGAAAGATGCAATACTTATCTCGTGTCATCTAGGCATTGGGAAATCTTTCTAAATCCATTTTAAGCCATACTACACACTTGAATTAGTTCAAAGAGAAATAACCTTACATTATAATACACTTAATTCAACTATAATTACTAATCTGACAAAATACTTGTTAAAGTTATCAATTAAAAGACAAAGCACACTAAATGGACACGTCTAGAATAGTATGACCAACAGTACATAAATCCATTGTTTATTTTTGCTGAATTGCACTCTCGCTTTATTTTGAAAGATTTAGTCTTTCCCCTTCTCCTTTTCCTATCACATTCACCCTTTTTCCTTGCTACTCTGCATGTCTTATTTGCAGCACTTACTTCTCCAGAAGCAAAAGACAGTTATTTTAAAAATAGGAGAATAGTTTTTTGCATTCTCAGATACTGTTCCAACTAACAAATTGTAGATCATTCTCTTCACAATGTCTCCTAAAGACAAAACAGGCCTGAGTGTTATAAAATTCCTCTTCTGAATTCAATATGCCTATTTATATTTCACTTGCAAATGTGTTTCTTATCCTTTGCATTAGAAATAAAGATTTTCCTCTTGTTCCCCAGTTCTATTTTTTTGTTAGATAGAAACCTCTGTATTGGAGAGTACAAAGGGTTCCCCAGGAAGTGTCAGGGTATGTAAGAGTGTTGTATTTGCTCTTCTTCCCTGATCACAACTAAGATGAAGGAAAACCCTGATGGGAGCCTAACATATTTCAAGGTCATGGGATTTCATTAAGTTAAGAACCATTTTTTTTTTGTATGTATGTATTGATTTCTTCATTTTCATGCTAAGACAAATTATTGTCTTGCCCTTTCTATAACAACTTGAACAAAAGTAAACCACTCTCAATTTATCAGATGGTATCTTCAGAGGTCACATGTTTTGTTTGGACAGCCATGCACTAGGGGGAATTGAGGTTCTGTATTCAAGACCATCACTTATGAGATTTTTGAGCAAAATTCCCCTTTGTCTTAGCTTGGGTTACCACACAAAATAACACAGACAGAGTGACCCAAACAAAAGAAAGGAGTTTTTTCATAGCTCTGAAACCTGGGATGTTTGAAAAGAGGTTTCTCTCATGGTTGGGCTCTGAGGAGGCCTCTCTTCCTGGTTTGCAGAAGCTGCCTTCTTGCCGTGTGCCTTCAGGGAGAAGAGAGAAAGGCCTCTCCCTCACCTTCACCAATTCTATGTTTAGGATTCCACCCATATGACTCCATTTCATGTTAATTCCCTAGGAGAAACCCTATCTTCAAATACCATCACATTGGGGAATAAGACTCAACATGTGATTTTTGGGGGTGAGGTGGGGATGGCGAGCATAATTCAGTCCACAGCATCTTGTACCTTAGTTTATTAATCTAAATATGTTTAATAATATGTAACTTACATATGGCTTAAAGGGTAAAGCTCAGATAAGATTATCAATGTATGTGAAAGCTCTTTGCAAATTATAAAAATCTTACAGAAATGGGAGACATTAATCAATAAAAAAAAAAATCGAAGAAATATAGTAAATAGAAAAGTCAATATATTTCTGACTTCTAAGTTGTATAGAGACATTTGAAAAATCCCTTACCTATCTATCTCAGCCTAAGCAAATTGGGACAGCAATGTCTCTTTGAATGTCCTCAAACAGACTATATAAATGACTGTGCAAGCATACTTTAAATTACTTTACTTTAAATAAGTAATAAAATATTTGTTCTTGTCTAAGAAATTAGTTTCAGGATACCTAGTGATTATATCCTGAACCCTTTCGAAATTGTATTCCACATGTGAACACTGGATTACTATTCTAATAACATTTCAATATCACTAACAACCCTAGTCAACACATGAGAAAGCTTTGCATAGCAGACCTCCACTTACATTAAGTGTCTGATTTATGTAAATAATGCCAAAAATGAAAAACCTTGCCATTTTAATCTCTTTAATTATTATTTATTGTTTTTGACTACTGAGAATCAAACAAATGATATGTAAAATAAGAGAAAAATATTACATCATTAGGATATTGAAGTCACTCTTCAGTCTGTGTGTATTTCACACCACATTTACCACAGAGTTCTAGCGCCTTTTACCACCACCTTCTTCCCTCCTCCTCACTACCTCCCTGGTCGCCACAGTCTTGTGTCCTGTGAATTTTGTTGAGATTCATCTATTCATTTGTTTTGTTTCTTTATATTCTGCATATGAGTGAAACCATACTATATTTTCCTTGTTCTTTCTGGCTTATTTCACTTAACGCTATATCAAAAAGACTAGAAACAACTGTTGGAGGGGCTGTGGAGAAAAAGGAACCCTTCTGTACTGTTGATGAGACTATAAATTAAATTAATACAGCCTCTTCAGAAAGCAGAATGGAGATTACCCACAAAAATAAAACTGATTTACCATTAGATGCAGCAATCTCACTTCTAGAATATACCCTGATGATACAAAATCTCTAATCAGAAAAAACAAATCTGCATCCCTATGTTCACAGCAGCACAGTTCACAGTTGCTAAGACATGAAAACAACCTAAATGCCCATCAATAGATGACTGGATAAAGAAGATGTGGTCCATATACTCAGTTGAGTTCTATGTGGCCACTAAAGATGAAATCACGCCCTTTACTGGAGTTTCTTGACTTCTGGCATGACTCAGTAGTTAGGAACCCAGAGCAAAAGCAGATCTGAGAGTGAACTGGGTTGGTATTAACTTGGGAGACTTGGCAGGATTGAGTCCAATTCAGATGAGATTGTGAAACTAAGGTGTGCTTTGAAAGTTTCATGTTAGCTGGTCCTGTGTCCTGAACTTGACCATAAACTTCTGCAGATGGCATAGCACAGAAATTAAGAGCACAGGTCTGGGGTTAAGACAGATCTAGTGGAGAATTACAGTTCTGAGAGCAATTGTAAAAGGCTAGTCTGTCTCACACAGCAACTCTGATCCTAAGAGGTGGGATTTCTGAATAGCCATGATTCTGGATACCAATTATCAAAACATATTTGCTTCTTATCTGCTACCATGAATAGATTTGTCTGATAATATTTAAAGTAAAATAAAACACAATGGTAATAAGACTGGCATTAAGGTACCTGAGAGACATGGGCTGTAAAACTGATAGCATTGAAATTTGTTCCTTTGTTTAAAACATACAATCTTTACTTTTGAAAGCCAAAATATAGATACTTTTTTTTCATAAATGATGAAACATTCAACTTCAAGTCATAGAAATGTTAAATTCTTCACGTGTTTTGATCAGTGTTATAGTAGAACTGCTGTGTCTTTAGAATACTGATCACTTAACCGATTAAGGGGAAAAATCGCAACTGCCTCGCAAATTCACGTTGCAGTCTGACTAACTCTATCATACATATTTTTGACTAGAAAATATATCACTCCTCTTTCTTCAAGGAATTGCATTCGTAATCTGTGTTTTGCTATATTTCTACCCTAAAGGTAAAAATTAATAAGGACAAAAATGAGGGCAGAAGGTTAATGTCTAGTTTGTTGAGGGAGTGACTTATTCCTCCTGGAGAAAAATTTATATGAAGGCCACTAATCTCAACATTAAGTATTAAAGAAATAGAGAAGTTAATTAAAAACAAAACAAACCTTACTCCCAAACGTGTATACAGCGACCTGAGATAAATCTGAATGAGGACACAGAGCCCAGCAGTATCTTGTTGCAAAAAGGATTAAAATCACAATGTTTTCTACTTTTAAGATTATTACTCATTTCCAAGTATTTTTCTTTTAGAAAATAACATGCTATAGTTACATAGAATTACATAAAACATAAGTTGATAAGTTTTGACAAATATTTATATCTGTGTAACTACCATCACAATCTAGATAAAGACTATTCCACCACACTAAATGTTCCTCGTTCATTTACAATTGATTCCCTATTCACCCCCTTCCTAAAGCAACCTCTGTTCTGCTTTTGAACTAGCTAGAGGAGTTTTGCCTGCTCTAGAATTTCATATCAAGGGAAACACTCAGGATGTCCTGCTTTTTATTTTTTTTCTTTCCTAGCTTCTCTTGCTAAGTGTAATGTTAATGCTTTCATGAATAATTTGTTCCTTCTTTTTATTGCTAAGTAGTGTTCCATTGCATGGGTATGCCAAAATTTGTCTCTCCATACACCTGTTCAGTGGATATTGACCTGTTTTGGGGGAAGGGATTCTCCAGAGAAATTTGCGTTTTCTTCTTCTAGCTGCACCAGAATAAGTCAAGTATTGCTGCACAGGAAATCTTGAGCTGCTCCAATTTGTGTTCAGACTTTTCCTGGATTTCTGAGTTCTGACATGAAGTCTTCTCCATGTACCAAGGTCCCTACCCCAGTTATGTGAGTAATGAGCCTTCATTTCTGACAGCTAAGAGAGTCTAAGAAAATCTGGTGAATTGTAAGATGGTAGTGGATGCTATCCCAGAAGAGAAATCTGCAGGCTCTTCTTTAATCTGTGACATGACCCACAGGCCTCCACTGGTGTCTTTATTCAGAAAAAACAAGTCGGTCTTCCTGTGCCCTCAAAAAGAGATTGTGTTATCATTTTCTTGCAAACTCGACAAGCTCTGGCAACATCTCACGGCTTGGTGCTGTATTCCACATGGCCATTTCAGGAGACATCCAGACAGTAAGTCAGAGGCACAGGGAACAAGGGTGTGGGAATCCCATATGCAGGGCTAATTAAGGAAATGCATTGCCCAACTTGCAGTGTCAATTTTTACATTCTGGTTATATAATTTCTGGGGAAATTTCTTCTTCTGTTAAGCAACTATATGACTCTACCCCACAAATATGATTCTTGCTTTTAGTGCATGCCAAGAATGCTGTTTGTGCACTTGGGACCTTTTCAACTATTGATTCTTGCCTGTCTCTGGTTCACAAGGTGAAAATAACTATACAATTTTCTAATTTCTATGCTTATTTTTTTACAACTCTATCACACTATGGTAATATAGTATGTTTTGGGCTTAGTTGGATTGTTGATTAATCACTGCCTTAAGCAACTTCGTATTTTTTTTCTAGTTTGGGGCATAGTGAAAAGGCCTTCCACATTTGAAAGGTTGGGTTGCACAGGAGCTTATCATCGCATACCCTACCGGAGTAGCAGTAAAGTACGTTGCCGCTAGTCAAGCACATTTCATATGTATCTCAAGGACTCAGTTTTGTGTCCCAGGGCCGGGAGTAGGGGAACAACCAAGATGAACAGCTAAATAAAACTAAATAAAAAATGTTTCTTAAAAGATAACTAATCAGAGGTGAGTAGTTTGCAAATACTTTTGGTACTAGCGGGTTCATTGGACAGAGGTTAGAATTGCACATTTAGTCACAAACCAAAGTTCCATTGTCTAGCTTTCAACGGGGAAGAACCCTGGGCGGTATGAGGTTTTGCCTGCACAGGCACACATTCACAGTGCACATGTGGGTACATAAATAGATGAATTAGAGAGAAAGAAGGAGAATGAATTTTTGGCAACATTTTCCTTCATGACTGTTCTAAACATCCAAATACAATCATACTGTGGGGTTACTTATATAGAGAGAATCTTTTGTTTTTTCTTTCTTTAAATAGACTTTACTTTTTAGAGAAGTTTTAGGTTCACAACAAAACTGACGAGAAGGTACAGAGATTTCTCGATCTTTCCTGTCCCAGCATATGCATAGCCTCCTGCTCTCTCACAGTCTTCACCAGAATGACACATTTGTTACAACTGATGAACCTACATTGATACATCATTATCACCCAAAGTCCCTAGTTTACATTCTTGGTGTTGTACATCTATGGGTTTGTACAAATGTATGCCATGTATCCATCATTATGGTGCCACATAGAGTATTTTCCCTGCTCTAAAAGTCTCTGTGTTCTACATACTCATCTCACCCACCTCCCTAACTCCTGGCAACCACTGATCTTTTAACTATTTCCCTAATCTTTCCCAGACACCCATGTTGGAGTCACAGAGTATGTAGCCTTTTCAGATTGGCTTCTTTAACTTAGTGATAGACATTTAAGTTTTCTCCAAGTCTTTTCATGTCCCGTTTCTTAATAGTGTTGAATACAATTCTGTTGTCTGAATGTACTGCAATTTAACTGGGGGAAAAGTTACTCATTGTGGGTGGTTAGGAGGTAATCAAGTTTTGAATAAACCACATAAAGTAGAAATAGGAAATGAAAGACCTAAATATTTAGTTGTGGGAATGGAAAAGAAATTGTGTAATTTCATTGCAATATAAAATATGCAAGCAATAAATGCTGGTGGAACTGAACATAAAGAGAGCTGCTCCCTGGAATAAGACTTGTGTGCAGGGAGTAAAAGAAATGTGGAATGCAATTAACCATATTAGTTATCATGTTGTCTATTAGAAATGATTGTCTTCTAGTGACTCACTGTTTTCAAGACTCAATCTTAGATTATTAAGTTGGCCAGCCAGTGTTTTAGGGGAATCAGAGAAAAGGAGGTCAGAGAAAAGTTGTTTCTCCATGCCTGAACTTTAAATAATAATTATTTTATAAAGCAGTGAATGAGTGAAAAATGCGGGTCCTAACAGGCACTCTGAAGTCAAAAGAATCTTTCCACAGAAGTCTGTTTTCTGCTAAGAGAATATTAAACAGTCATGTGATTGAGTTGCACCTATTTCTTTACCATCTGTTGTTGACATTTTCCTTCTTGAATTGTTTCAAAGTTGAATAGTGCTTTAAGTGGAATAGACAAAGAGTGGTCCTTTCAAGGTCAAGTTCTGAGGCCAGCAGCTGGCCACTGCTTTGGGGTTCTGCTTACCTAGAGAAGATATGGCATGTGCCTTTGAGATGACTGGCAATGATGACATCCCACTAGAAGTCTTTATTGTTTTTATTTGGAGCCCAGGATCTAATTTCAAAAAGAAATATCACAAAATAGGAAACATACTCAATTTTTTACGAGATTAAGCAACTTGGTATTTCTGACTTTTTTGAAACATATGAATGATATGCTGGGATTACAGTAGTTTTTCAACATAGCATTTTTATTCACTAATTCAATTAATTCATAATTCAAGCCATACTTATTGTGTCAGATAGTATTCTAGGCACCAAGGATACAGCTGTGAACTACATAGAAAAGAATTGTTCTCTCATGTGCCTTATCCTCTTGTGGGAGAAAGCAACTATAAGCAAGGAAGCAAATTGGATAGTTTTGAGGGTAAGAGTAAGGGAATACAACAAGTTCATGAACTAGAGAGCCACTGGGTGTGAGGACAGTTTTACATAAGGTGTTCAGAGAAGGTCTTTGCAGCTGGGACACAAAAGGATCAAATTTTCTTTAAAAAATGAAGTATCACTGCAAATACATATATGTATAAATATACACACATACATACATATGTATATACATGCATGTGTGTGTATATATATCAATCTCTATCTCTCTATATACATCTATATCTATATCCATATGCATATCTGTATCTATATATCTCTATCCATTCTATTCCAGCTTTTACTTACCCTAAAATGAATCTTAATAATCAGTGAGTGTATCCTGTGCAGGATGGCCCCATTGCTTCATTTTAGAATAAAAAAGGCCATCAAGAGTCTAGAGATATTTAGGAAATGTTGAAATATAAAGACCTCACCCTCCTCTCCAAAGAAGAAAAACAAACCCAGAAACAAATAATCCCAAAATAAGCAGAGCTAGATTTGAGAACTTTAAACAAATATTGAACTCAGTGAAAGTTCATTTTTGCATCAGACTGAGGAAACTACTGGCCGTGTAGAGCAGAAATATGCCAGGCTCTGCAAGTTTGGCTATTGGCATAAAGAAAGAATGATGGACTAGATAACATGACTGAAATCTCAAGAAATCTGGGGGAATTATTATGGCAAAGAATGCAAGAAGCAAAGGTAAGGCTGTCAAAAACTCAGTGAACAACCATCAACTATCGGCACCTGAATCAGTCACACTCCAACTACAGTAAACTAAACTGGTAGCAAGTGGCGAGTATGCAGCAGGAATCGATTTGGACGAGATGTTGAACTAGATTTGAACTCCAAGCCTCCGAGGGATTATGACTTTAGAAGTTTGGAGGAAGCGGAAAGCTCTTAGCACACCCAGTATCTGGGCAAACGACAATATTTACGTGATTACAATCATGTAAATACCATTTCTGGTGTTCAATTTGTAAAGAAATCGTGAAAGCCTTCACTATCATGACCATTTTCCTCTTCCCTTAGTGCATGAATGGAAAGCTGGGGCTGATGGATGCTAGGAAGCACAATGGGGAAGGGAAGGGGAAGGGAAGTGGGAATCTGCTAATACCCTCACCTCCAAATGAGGGCAGGGTACAAGAAAATGTCTGAGGAAGACAGGAGATGTGAGTCTGCAGTTGTGGAGACAATTAGTCTGAGAACAGCGAAATGACTACGTTTGGGAAGCAAAGGGAAGAGGAAATGGGAGGTGGCGCAAATGAACTCTTCATTCATCTATCGCAGGAGGACGTTACAAGTAATCATTAAAGATGATACACCATGAAATAGCAATTTAAGCCTATTACTTAGAGATTTATAGGTAACCGCCAGAAGAATCCTTTTAAAGCAGTTTTCTCTGGGGAGAAATATCACAGATGGGGGTGAGTGGACCAGATAACTGGTGTTTTCCATTATGCGCCTGTGGTGCTAAATACTTTATATACAGAAAATTTGTATTCTGAGAAAATTGCTGAATGGTCTTTCCCACCAACCTACAAGGAAGGGGACAAATGCCTCCATCATCTGCTGGCATGAGGATAGAAGCCTTTTCTGTATAATGATACAAACTTGTTTCTAATTTAGTTTTCATGGCAGAGAGAAAGTCCCTATTTATTGAGATGGAGGGGAATCCCACCTCCATTTCTTCAGACCATCTTTTTCTAAGCCACTTAAAAATTGTGATAAGTATACATAACATAACAGTATCTCTTTTAACCATTTTGAATGGGTTTTAAAATTCAGTGCCATTAATTATATTGACTATATTATACAATCATCATCACTATTTCCAAAGTTTTGCATTACCTCAAACAGAAAATCTGTGTCCCCCATTCCTCCTTCCCCAGCCCCTGGTAATTTCTATTCTGCTTTCTTTCCCTATGGATTTGCTCATTCTATGCATCCCATATAGGTGGAATCATGTAACATTTGTCTTTTGGTGTCTGATGTCCTTTATCGTCAGGCTGTCTTCTAACAATTCTCTGAAAGCTTTTTGGGCTAATGGTGGGATTTGAAAGTCATGAAGAATGAATTTAAAGAATTTTACTCCATATAAAATCTTGGTAGGACTAGGGGAAAATGTGTTCTACATAAGAATAACGTCTGCAAGCTTCTCCAGAATCCAGAGCTGGTTACTGTGCAAAACTGTCTTGTATTGGGTCATTCCAGCAGAGAAGCACATTTTGTTACAGGGGAAGAAAGGCAGGTGAAGTCTGATGCCTTCCAAACACCACCACACTGAGTAGTGCTAGGGCTTGAGCTTCAGAACTCAGCCTCACTACAATACCCCTTCTTTCACCAACTGAGAAAGATGGAGTTGCTGCATGGACCTTTTAACAAGAGTGATCACCCACATCTAATCTTAGCACACAGGTGTGAGTGGCAGGTGTGCCCCAAAGGGATTTCACTTTTGCCAGTGGAATTACTACCCTTTATCTGTGTATAGATAATTTCTTTGTTCATACTCCGCATTTCTTTTACCGAACTTCTAACATCTCCAAGTTTGCTTGCAGGAGAATGAATATGTGTGCAGTGAGGTGAGTTACAACATACCTGAAGAGATTAAACCATCTCTTGTTATTTGTATCGATTTTCCATTGCCAACTAAAATTAGTTTCAAGGCTCTAGCAATTTGTAGGAAAATTCAAGACAGGATTGGTATCTGGTGGATTATTTCCTGTGCTTTCTTGAATAGCTGTCACTCTTGACAGATACCCTAGAATGCAGTTATGCAAGGAGATGCTAAACTGTCAGCATCTCATTAAAAATAAATTGCTGGAGATAACAGGGTGACTACTTGCCATACCCCAAAGCACAGAGAACACCAATATATTTGCAAGTACGTCCCCGGAGAGTTCAAGAGCAAAGCATCTTCATGGATTGATTTCACCTTTTCTGCATAGGCAAAGGCACAAGAAGGAGAATCTTAAAATTCACAGAGGTGACCTTTCTTGTGGGGGAATTGTGACTATAATGCAGCTGTCAAAATGAATTGGTAGGAGGTAGCAGACATAAAGGACATATGAAGTGTGCTCACGCGCTTGCCTCTGTGTGTGTGTGTGTGTGTGTGTGTGTGTGTGTGTGTTAGGGTAATGGGAGGAGAGTTTTTAAAACTAATTTTATTATTTATTCTGTTTACAATTATCTATTGATTTTAGGATAATAAAATTGCATATCAGTCGGTGAGCATTTCATACCATACCCGCTACCAGGGTTCTAGTGCCCTTGACTATTATCTTTTTTCCTCTCTCCTTCACTTCCACTTCCACCCTCCTGGTAGCCACAGTCATATATTTTGTTGGGGTTTGTTTGTTCGCTTGTTTTGTTTCATTATATTCCACTTATGAGTGAAGCCATTCTATGTTTCTCTTTTTCTTCCTGGCTTATTTGCTTAATATGATTTCCTCCAGTTCTGTCCAGATTATTGCAAAGGGCACAATTATGTGTTGGGATTTTCTTTTTTAGTTGCTGCAAAGAATGCCATTGAGTGTGTGCATGTATGTGTGTGTATGTGTGTACATTTGTGTGTATGTGTGTGTGTGTATTGTACAACTTCTTTATCTAGTCATCTGTTGATGGACAGTTAGGTGGTTTCCATGTCTTGGCTACTGTGAACTATGCTGCTATGAACCTAGGGGTGCAGGTATTTCCTGACTAGAGATTTTATACTCTCTGGGTATGTGCCTAGGAGTGGGATTGCGGGATCAAATGGTAGCTCCATCTTTATGTTTTTGAGGAGTCTCCATATTATTTTCCAGAGAGGTTGTACTAATTTACATTCCCACCAAGAGTGTAGGAGGATTCCTTTTTCTCTGCATCCCTCAGCGGGAGAGTTTTTAAGAGAACTGCTCTATTCTAAAAACTGGTAGTATGTTGCCTGCAGTGATATATAAAGTTATACTAATGGACCATTTTGAAACTTATTGCTGGGAATGCCAGTGGAAAGATAGTGATGAAAATAGTTATGTGCTTTAAAAAAAACCCCATCCTGCCTATGGGTGATAAGACATTTCTTTCACCTCTGGGGCACTTTGTCCCAGTATGAATTTCAGAGTCCCCCTCAAACCAAAGACTCACCTCAAGGAAGTAAACCAGAATCTCTTGAATCCATGGGGAGTCCGGGGTTGCTGTCACTGCCACATGGTGTCACTGTTGAAGCAGGCATCTTGAATGTCAGGGCTGCCCTTGCTGGAGAGCTGCAGTTACCTGGGGCATAGTAGGTGGCATGTTACCATTAATATCTGTAAGTTCAGGAGCCTGGATTGATGCTGTCCACTGAACAAGACACTTCAGTGACTAGGGCCTGAGACTGCCAACTTTGGGAGAAGGGCTGGAAGAGAAAGTTTCCAGGTGTTAGTCTAAGCTGCTGCCGCCCTACACTAGGGTGGCCTGGGCCTCAGGGCTCCTGCATTTGGGTGATGGACTCATTATTCATGTGCACACACGTATACACATTGACGCACCCCCATCCCCCGCCACGGCCTGTCAAAGGGGCTGGTTCCTAGGAGGTTTTCAGCAACCTCCTGAACTGTCTGAGACCAGCTTCCACCCTAACCCCTCAGTTCTCATCCTAAAAGTACAAACAACCCTTCTTTTTCCTTCACCCAAAGCCCACCTCATTTTGTTTCTCAAGAAGGATGACATTTCTTTGAGAGAAAACCTCATCTTATTTCACATGGAGTTAGTCCCTGTCCCAAGAACTTGCCTCACCCATATTATCTCATTCAACCCTTACAGCAATGGTGAAAAGCAAACATCATTAACAGGAATATAGAAGTGAGAAACTGAGGTTCAGAGAAGTAATGTAGCTCAGTGTATATCCAGGTGTGCCCTGGTGGCTCAGGCGATAAGCTGGCAGCTGGGGTTTAGCAACATGTAAAGACTCAGGACACGGGTTTGTGATCCTGGGCCGGGTAGGCGAGCATCAAAAACCATAAATATAAACATAAATATAAGTGCTTCCTCCTTCCTCCCTTCCTTCCTCCCTCCCTCCGTCCCTTCCTTCCTTCCTTTGTATGCTTCTTCCTTTCCTCCTCCTTTCTTTAAACAAACAAACAAAACTATATCCAGCAGATTTAGGATTTAAACTTAGATCTTTCAGGCTCTAAAGCTTAGAATCTTTCCAGTGCACTATGCTGATTCTTTAGTAATTACTTAGGGTTTTAGATATATGATTATTGAGGGACGATACTTACGTTAATTATTCCCTGACTGCTACAGAAAAAGCATTTGCCTACCTTACAAAATCATCCCATTCTTTTGGTTCTGGGAGAGTGTGTTTAAGCTCATGTCTTCTTTAACTTTGGAGCATTCTTATTTCAATTCACTCTTTTAGAACAGAATAATTTTCTGATTTACTCCTGCATGCCCCCAGATGAAATATGGAACCAGTCATTTGGATTCAGGGAGTGGGGAGACCCTGGAAGCTGCCTCACATGCAATTGTCTTTGTTGTCAGATCACCCCTGTGCCTCCCAAAAGGTGAAGCTGTGCTTAGTGAGAGATGTTCTCTTTTGCAGTATGATCAAAACTCTGGGCCTATGGAATACTTGGCAGGGTGTAATTCCTTTTTTCAGAGTTAAAATGACCCCCAAATTGACAGATATGGTAGTCACAAAATGAACTTGTGAAGTGGAGAAAATCAAAGGCCATGATCTTGGAAAACAACATGAGTTTCTGTCACTTGGCTTTGCCTTCACCTCACACTTGATCATTCTGTAGGGGTCTGGCTGTTACCCTATAACTGGGCAGTGCTTTTCTGACTCAGAAAAGCCCCCAGGTTCCTGCAACCCAACTTGAGGTCATTAATATGCTTTAGTGAAGTCCAAGTTCCTCTCTGTTTAAGAGAAAGGTATGTAAATGGTATGTCTGGGCCAAGCATCCAAATGCTGCAGGAATGATATCAGAAGAGGAGCATCAACACTTCGTAATGCTTTCATGCGAGCATCTTTTAGGATTCTAAATCCTCTTGTAGGTTGCACATTTTTTTTTTTTAATTTGCCTTAATGGTATCTCCATAAGAATGACTTGTTCATGTATTTGTGTGTTTTGGTGCCTCACAGCCCATTCCAGGGAGGTGCTCATCTAAATGAGGAAAACCAAACACAATCTCTTAACCTTTAAAATAGAATATTTACTTTGCAAAGTGTTTTTTTTTTTTTTTTTTAAAGTTTTATTTTCTGAAATTGAAGTAGAAAAAGAAATGATGGAGAGTTTGAAGTTCTTAATCCTGAAAGCTTCAACCTACACTAGGAATTCATTTGAATTATTTCAATTTTACTGAATCCTAAGGCACTGAAAGCTTCAGTTGACATGGGAGGAAATCACTAATGTTAGGGCAATAACTCTATCAGTCTCCACGCTAGCTTCCTGACTCTACTAATTCATACGTTTTGGTTTACTCCTATTTGAGGATAATGGTGTAGAATGAAAACATTTTTCATTTACTAAATGGATTTTCTTTGTAATATGTACTCCATTAATTTCCCCAATAATGTATAGATCATACCATTAATTATTACATGCCATGGGATGTCTTGCTTTGGTGAGAAAGCAGACACTGCTAACTTTCCTTCTTGATTTTACTAAAAGATAGAGCAAAAATTTGTGGATTGGCTTTTAGGAGTTCAATTTTAGAGTGCAGAGGTTCTTTGACTGCTTTTTACAGTCTGCCTCAAATAAAATTGATGAAATAAGGTATCTCACTAATAGAAATGAGCATTCCATGTTCTGGTCAAAATTCAAAGTACTGAAATATTTCAAAAAGGCAGTGGAGTCTATTCCAAAGTCATAAAAATAAATTCTTCTCTAAAGAATAAGAACATTAAGCATCTGTGAGACTTACTGGAACTCTGAACTTGAGTCTTTAAGACTGTACCAGGGATCATAAACTTCAGCGTCTACAGGGCCATGCCAGTAATATTAATTTTGGCTTGTGAGAACTGAGGTGAACTGCAGGGGATTTATAGTCCTTCGAAGGGGAAACTTCCCTTCAGCTCTTGCCAGTTATTGTCATTTGGAAATATGCAACTGGCCTTGTCAAGAACTTTCCTCTCCTGAAGAGACATCAGAAGTCCAAATTTGTATTAGAAAATTTCTGTTCCCTTGACCTAGACATACTGTCTTCGCTATTATCTCTGCACCTCCAACAGTCACCGCCAGGGGAGCAATTGAGCCTGACATTTGGTTACAGGCATCAATAATCTAAACTTTTCCTAAAGGTAGTGGGGGAAGAGCAAATAGCACATTATTTAACTTGTTGACTTTTTTTTTTTTTTAACAAGATAAAGTCTTAAAGATACTCATGCAAGTTATACATGAACATAATTATATAATTAAATAATATTTTAGAAAGTAAAGTTTCTATCAGCTAACCTAATTGATCATCTTTGATTAATATATTTAACAGATGATATGATATGGTACAAAATCCAATGATTTATATACAATTTCTTGACCAGATGCACTCTGTTACGAGTCATCCACCCTAGGGATCTCTGATGGCAGCGGAGACCTTGAACTCATGATACACATAGAAGACACAGAGGCAAATTTCACCCCTTCATTTTGGTACTTTTGGACTCAAGTTCTCTTTAGTTGCAAAAGATCAGATTTCTCTTTTGTCTTTGACTTCCTCTGCTGTGGGATAGTACTGTTTACAAGACATCCTCATTGCTGTGAAATCTCTTGTAAACTTAATTAAATGCCATTGCTTGTATTTCTCCATGAACCTTATCCACATACTCCAGATCCCTAGCTCATATAATCTTGAACTGATCAGTTAATGTCTTCATGCATGAGCATTAGTGTGAGAGTGCTGACCCTCAAAATTTCCAAGGTTCCCTCCACCATTCTGACCAATGCACTATGCTGTCTAACTTTTGGACCTATCCTCTGGTTAGTGTATAATTTTCTCCTTTCTATATTTTGATGACTCTAGACAAGTTGGACATGTCTTCCTAATCTACTGTAGTTAACTCCTCTTCCTCTAAATTCAAATGAATAACACGTCCATACCTGCTTACTAGGACGTATCACCCTGTGCAGGATGTGTATGTGACTGGTTTTAGAACTCTAAAAACAGCTTTTTTTTATCTGATCTTCCCAGCATGAAATACAGTTCTTGGTACATAATAGGCATGTGATGAATGGCCAACCTCTCAAGTTAACACTCTTGATTTTATCAAAGTACTTTTTTCTCTACTTATTTAAAAAAGAACTTTTTAAGGTGTACCTGTGGCTCAGTGGCTAAGGTGCAGACCTTGTAAATATTAAGGACCCAGGTTCACGACTTGGGGCTGGAGGTAAAAAACAAAACAAAAACAAAAATGAAAACAAAAAAGCAATGAAAACCACTGTTGAAGTAAAATACTGCTTAATTTTATAAAAAGTGGGTTTTCTCCAAATATCCAAGATTCAACTCATTATGAAAAAATGAGCTATTAAACTGACAGCTTGGATTCCATACCATCATACAAACATAATACATGTATATCTATTTATTTCCTATATATGGTGGGAGGCTTTGACTTCAGTCAGCACTAGTAATTGTACCTGAGTCATTTGTCCTCTAGCTAGGGTTTGGTCTTTTGTGCCAGCACAGAAAAGGATGTTTGTCTGACAATACTCCAATCACCAGGATTGTTGAGAATTTTCCAGTTTGCATATCCTGAGAAATCCGCTCCAGCTTATATCCATCCCAATCATTTTTACAAACAAGAGTAGAAGATTTGCCAGGTCACTTGTTGACATCTAAGGTTCAGCTTTCATAAGATGCAAAATTTCTGGAGATTTCTGGGATTTTTCTAATGCTGTCACTGCAGGGTAATGAGACTAAAAGTCTGAAGAAAAATATTAAAGCAGTCTGAAACTCCTATTTGAATATTCATGGAAAATACAGACTCCTTCTGAGGTCTAACGCCCCTGTTCTCTGAAGGGTGCCTGCCTTATTTCTCAGGAGCCTAGATGAAAAGCCTGGACATGGCTTCATTCTCCAGGGTGTTCAGAAATCAGTCTTTAAAACAGCTTGGGCTGACAAAAGATCATTCTTTGAAGGACCCATAAATAAGTGGTTAATAACTTGTCCTTACAAAATGTGGAAATCTAGAAATGTTTCCATTTAAATAAATAGATCTCTGTCATGCTACAATAAATTGTGTTCAGGTTAGTCAATTTAATTAAAATTCAAGCTATTCAAAGGTCATTCTTTTCTCTGAAAGTTCTTATATCTATAAAGATGAGCTCATACACCCATAGAGGCTTTTGTTTCAACATATTTTTAGAGTGGCTTTTAGTAACATCCCTGAACTTTTACCTGAGTATCTTATTAATGGGCAGTGTCAGAGATTTTTGCCTTCAAAAAGACTATTATGATTTTAACCATTACCATTATTGATTCTGTAGTGAGTTAGGTTCAGTTTTGATTTAGAATTAAGACATTTCCTTTGATGAGGTGAATGAACTCTTTCTGGATACCTCTGGATATTAATTATCCGGAAGGAGTTAGTCACAGAAGTTAAAATTGAATTCTTAGAAAAAGAAGATTGTGAAAAAAAAAAAATTACTGCCCAAATTTGTGGGGACAAAAGGAATATAACTGTGAAAATCTCCTTGAAACAAAACAAATGTACTGCTCATCTCTCTTCTCATCTCTAGGCATCACACCTATCTCCATCTGCCTGAAATTTTGCTTTCCATTTCTCTCCTGTTCACCTGTCTCCTTTCCACCTGTACTTCGGAATTTGCTTGGCTACTGCAGACCCAGTCTTTGCAATTCACCCAACAAATTTGTTGGGAACTTATGTTTTTCTCCACATCAAGAGAGCTCTTCTCTTTGGTTAAGGGCAGTAATTTTGAAATTTGCTAGAACTGAGTTTAAATCGCAGCTTCACCTTTTGCTAACCTTGTGCTATTCTGCATGTTTAAAAACATTCAATGCTGTAGTTTTCCTGTCTATAAAACAGGTTTAGTAACAGATCTCAGACAGTTGAAAGGACAAAATGAGATGCCTTATGTTTAGTGTTTGTGACAGAATGTAGCAGATAAGTCTGCAGTATCTCCTGGGTTTGAATAATATTGTACCTTCCCCTCCCAATCTTTCATTCAAGAAGTTTTTGTTTCTATTACTCTGTTGACTTGTTTTTTGATTAGAGGAATTACTCTCACTATTCATTTGACCCTAACCCCAAATAGGTGGCCAGGGGGTGGTAGAAAAATCACTGGATTGGAAATCAAATAACCCAAGTGGGGTTCCTGGCCCTGCTGTGTACCAGATAAGACTCAGAATGAGTGACTGACTTACCCTTTGAGCTCTGATTTCTTAGATAAGACAGGAATAAGCAGTGCTTACCTCACTGGATTGCTGACTAATTATGGTCATCTTCATTAAGGCTTACTTAATTCTGCTAGGCCCTGTTTTAAATTCTTTACATGCATGAATCTCATCTAAACCTCAAAGCCACCCTCTGAAGGAGTTACCATTATTATCTCTGCCCTGCTGATGAGGATACTGGGGTTCAGCCAAGCAGGGGTAGAGGAGGGATGTGAGTCTAATGCCAGAGCAGATGGCCATGCACCCCACAGCATGTTTTGCTACACAGCGAAGGGTTTCTTGTTCTCTCAAATGTGAAACAGTAAAGGGCTGGAATTTTGTTTCATGCTCGGAGTGTAGAATGTTTCATGTGTGTACGGCATCTCCCCAGTGAGACTGCAAACTCAGAGCATACACCTTGCTTTTGTTCCTGTTCATTCTTTTTCCTCAGGACCTAGCAGAACATTGCATTATAACAGGTGCTAAATAAATTTCCTTGGATATAAATGTCTACCCTTAGCTTTCTTTCCTCCTAAGGGCTTTCTTGTTACTGCTAGGTGGTAAAGTCTGAATCTAGTTATCAATAGTGAGAATGACACTATTAGAGACACTATGACAATAGTTCATTTCTGAGCACCTGCTTGTATCAGGCAGTTAACAAGTATTATCTCATTTACCCCCTCAATAAACTGTGGTTAGCACATTTTACAGATGAGGAAACTGAGCCTTGAAGCAATGATGTAACTTGCCTCCTATCACAGAGCTAAGAAGAGATAGAGTTTGGAAGCCCTGATTTAAAAATAAAGTTCTCATTCCAGACTTAAAAATTGGCCCTGGGTTACCTGCCACCTCCAACTTTTTGTCTTACAGCTATTTGCTACCAATTGCTTTTCTGTAAGTATTTTTCATTGTGAGAAATAGAGCTGACATGATAGTTACCATTTAAACCATTTTTTAAATGTGCAACGTTCAGTAGCATTAACTTACATTGTTATACATCTGTTACCACCATTCATCTCCAGAACTTTTCCATCATCCCAAACTAAAACTCTGTGTCCATGAAACAGAAACTCCCCATTTCCACCCCTACTCTGTAAACATGTTTCTTTCAGGAGTGTTTGTAACCATTGTACTTCTTGAGCAGGAGTGAGAACTTCTGTTGTGTAGGTCCTTGTGAATTCTGCATGCCTCCAATTGCCTGACTCAGCTTGGCCCAGGACCCTTGTGATCTTCTTACTTTCTATCTACTATCAGCGACCCCAGGATCCGAAAGATCTTTGGTGACAGATGGCTTTTCCCATCTGAATCAGCCCTTTTGTAGCTGTTCCCATCTTTCTTTTAGGCAGCCACATTCTGATGACGTGGAGCCAGAATTCTGAGTCACCAGTTTTATTTGCGTCAAAGAAAGTTACAATGACAAAGGAAATCTGCTGTAATTTTTTTTTCCCCCACACTGTGCTGATTTGCTGGGAGAGGGAGAATCCCTGTTTTCTGGATGGAAAATTTCAGCATCCTCTCTAGCTCAGTAATGGACAGAATTGAAATGAAACAATCTGGCCAGAAGGGCTAGAAATAATCCATCTGCAAATATCACGAGAATACAGCGGGTAATCAACAGACTTTGGAGTCTCATCTCAGATTGTCCTTTCCCAAATATTCCTCTTCAGGTTGTGGATGGCAGGACATTTTTCATCTCGACAAGGCCAGTCGTGAAACAAGCACAGTCACAGAGCTAGAGACCACGCTTGTTTAATGCTGCATTCTCCCCAGTGTCCTTGTGAGAGCCATTTAAAGTCCCCGTATCTTTAAAACAGAGTTGCTGTCCATAGCAAGTACAGTGCCTATGTAAATAAATGAGGTTGTTTTGCATAATGTGTATATGGACACAGATGTGATTATGGATCATTTGTGCCTTCCCTTTCTGGGCTGATATAGACCATAGTTTTTATTCCTCCACTCACTGCATATTCAAACTCACGTATTTCTCCATTTTTCTCACTTTCTGGCATTTATGTTTGCTGTTCCCAATGATATAAATCCTATACCTATTGTATCCAGTTTTACCGAGCAATGTTCTTTCGTTTTTCTGTTTTAGAAGTAATTTCTTGATGATTTCTTTGACAAATTAAAAAGGAATTGATCTTTTTTTTTCATTTAACACTCTCAGATTTACCTTTCTGACTTAGGACCCAGGCTTCTTGAAAACACTCTATTGGATGACAGCATAACCTTACAGGTCATTAAATCTTCTCATCTGATCGTACTCAAGGAACCAGAGGTGAAGAAACAATATTACGGTGACTAGTAGGAGAATAGAAGCATTTTATCTGGTTTTGATCTTTATATACATGGAATCTTACCATTTGTGCTCTTTTCCTTAAAATGTTTCCCCCCTACAGTTTGAAATAACATCCAAATAAGATTATAATTGGTTGTTTGAGTCTTTTATGTTATCCTCTCCATCTCTTTTATTTTCCTTTGAAATTTCAAAAAAAAAAAAAAAAATAGAAATAGATGCTAATCCTTTAGTGTCTCCTCATTTTGTCAATTACACCTCTTTACATTTCTTTAGACATGTGCCTGTCTCCAGTATTTTGGCAAATTGGTCATCCAATGTAGAGACTTGATCGGATCCAGGAGGCATAAAAAGTTTGGCTTTTACTTCTGTGGTGTCAGCAGTCACTGAAAAATCGTTGTCTGGCTCCTCAATGAGTATTCTGAAGCATGCAGAAGTTGGGTGGTTTGGCCAAGTGCTCAAGGCATAGCTGCTATCTCCTGGTTCTCATCTTTACACTGCGTCTTCACACTTTACACTGCAAACCAGCCCCGAAAACTCAGCTATCTTTTCTGAGTTTAATTCAACTATATTTTTGCTTATTATTGATTTAAGCATCTGACTCTTGCTTTTGTGTATCCTCTGGAGGGCACAGGCTGTGTCCCTTTTACTTTTTTCGGTAGCACACACACCTTTCAGGATGCCAGAGGCTTTGTGTGACCACAAAGTAGTCGAAAGGCCTGCTTTTTGTGACTTTTGTGTTTTAGAAGGATGGTATTGATTTAATCCAGGTAAGTGTTTATTTAAAAACCAGGTACTAAGTGCTCAGCAAAGTGAAAACATAAGTAAAAAGGATAAGACAATATATCCTTATCACTGAAACGTTCAGAGTCTTTTCATAGACTTTTCTTGTCTGAGAGGATCTGCTTAACATACATATTATCAGATGGGGTCAGTGGAAAAGATGCTGGTCTCTGAGTCTGACAACAGGATGGAAATGTTACCAGTGTTGTTTCTTGACCCTGTGACAATGGACAGGCAGCTTAGTGACTGTGGGTCTTACTTTCCTCATCTATAAATAAGTGGGCTTGTCCCACGGGTGGGTATGAGATTTAGATGAAATAATGATTGTGAAGAGCACTATAGTGATGATACATCACTTCATTGCTGCTTGGATATTATACGAAAGGGATAACCTGTTACTTTAAAAACAGCTGGCTCATGCTTACAACTATAATTACTAAAATATTTTTCTTTGAGTGAACCCAAATCTCCCTCCCTGTAACTTCCTTCTATTGATTCTAGTCTGTCTCCACAGAATAACTATGCATCTCTCTTTCTTTGCAGTATAAGTGTAGATTTTCTTTTTCGTGTTTTTTTTTTAGATATTTGAAACAACTATCGTTATGTTTCCATTTTCCAGGGAAACTGTCCTCAACATATTCATTGTTTAATTCATTGATTCATTAATCATTCTCTCACAGCAGGGCTCCAAACTAGTGATTTTAGCAGAGACCTACATCAGAATCACCTCGGGGTTTTTCAAAACATACACGTTTTGAAGAAGCCCTCTAGTTGATTTTTAAATTAATTATCTTAACATCTTAAATTGTCTCTAAAATGTTTCAGTATTCCTGAAATATTTTTATATTTCTTGCCAATATCACAATTAAAATATGACTTACTAATCTAAACAAATACTGGAGATATGTAGGAACCAGTTGGATTAGCTGAGGTTCACTAGTTGTTACAAAAAAGCAAACCAAATGAAAGTGATGACTTGGCCACAATAGAAGTGTTCTGCCTATGTGAGTTGAAAGTGGACTTGCCCCATGCTGGAAGGCTCTCTTCCAAGCAATGTCTTAGTGCCATATTTAAAACATGCCCCCAGGGTCATTGTGCTCATCTGCTTCAGGTTGAAAAAGAGGAGTATATAGTCATTTTTATGGACCCGACCTAAAGTATTATGCTTCCTTTCATTTCATAAACCACAAGGCAACACCTAGCCGCACGTGTACCTAGGAACAGGAAACATTGGCTTGGGGAGCTAGCCAATTTGGTGTGTAATATGTTATAGCTATTTTTTCTGATGTCACAAATACCACCTTTTAATGAAGCCATAGGATTTAAATTCCCCAGATGATAGGAGACACTGTAAACAAAGTTCAAAGACAAGTACAGATTGGAAGAAAATGTTTATAACACCTTGATGTTGGAAGTATCTACATCATATGGTGAAGTTCTTGAAGTAATAGTTAACAAAACGTTTGTAGTTGTTTTTAGGAAACTGCTAAGTCAGATTTCCTCCCATTCTATAATTATTCAATTACCTTTTGAAAGTTAATTATGAGAGTTTGTCATTGAATTCAGAAACACAATTATGAATCTTTCAAGCTATTATCTAGTCTATCACATAGCAGTTATATGTTATCTAACATAGCACATAGCTTGGTAGCAGTCATACATTTGTCATCATTTCTGCCTTTTTTTTAGCAGAGGCATCATATGTGGCGGGACAGTGCCGTCTGTCACATAATCAACTTTGTATTATATGATACTCATTTCTATTTACTTAGTGTTTTTCTTTTCTTCTAGGCTCTCTGCTAAACTCTTCATCCACATTTGGTTTTAAAAATTTCACAACTTCATTAAGTAGGTATCATTATTTTCCTTTTAAAGATGAGAGAACAGAAGCCAAACTATTTTCCCAAATTCACTTGACTTATTACTTTTCAGAGTTAGAGTTAAAATCTACTTCAAGATGAATTTTTACTTCTTCTGTGTCACCTCCTACGTAGGAGGTGCCTTTGGTTAAATATCAAAGTAGGAGAGATCAAACATGATGAATGTAATCTGGAAAGCGTTTACTGGAAATAAGATCTGTTATGACCTTAAATAAGGGATAAGATCTAGATGATATGAAAGACACAAAAGAACAAGAGGCTAATATATTGTATTTTGCTAAAGAGACCCAACCATTCCATAGGCAGCAATCTTTTGACCCTTTTAGACAAGATAAAAATGAAGAGCCTGAGATATAGAAAACTTAAAAGTCTGTCTGACATTGAGATCCCATGGCTCGAACATCTTCAAGACACACATACTGCTAGTGTTGTCTCTCTGTGGATGTATGTTTGAAATCCTCTGCTTGAGACTTAAATATCCAAAAGTATTCATGAAAAAAACCACTAAAAATGTTGCTTATGCAGATGGGCCAACATGCTGATTTCTAGAGCTCTGTCTCCGCCCGGTGGGAGGTAATGGAACTACGGTAAATTAACGAGGGCCACTTGGGTAGAATAATGATTATATCTGCTATCAAAAACACGTCAACTAATTATAGGAAACAGGAAAAACAATGTAAAAACCCTAACACAGCAATTTAAAAAAATATGCAGTTTCCTGAAGTTATCTTTCCTTATTGTAGTGAATTATTTAAGGCATTGATTTCTTCCCCATAGAGAGCTATACTGTTTTCCTGAATGCACTATTAGGAACATTGATTGGAAAGCATCAATACAATTCCATTTGAGGACTGTTGCACTTCTCTAAAAGTTTTGTTTTAGTTGCTGTTATATATTTAATGAAAGGTTCAACTTCATCTAAAAAGTTATTAACATCAAATTCAAGGGGAGGAGTTGTGCTGGAAGAAATAATCAGAAATAAATTTGAAAAATTTTCCATGGATTCACATCATGCATACATGATTCATACAACTGAATACTATAACCCTATTGATTAGAATTTAATTAATTTTGGCTGCAGTTGGAATATCTCAGATTTTAGTTTTTTATGAATCTCTTTTAACCCCTGGTAAAAAGCATAAATTAACATATTATCAGCCTTTTGGTTTAGAAATAGACATGAGAATTTGTCTATCTCAGAATCACCCAAGGCCTCTTTGGATATAAAATTTGGAGTTGGAAATAGCATGTACTATTTCTATCACATTAGTTATGTATGCAACACTAAAAACAAGCTTAGACTTGCTTTAAAAGGGCACTTTACCCTGTGTGTGGGAAGGGAAAACTAAACACCAAGTCACAACAGATTTGAAAAATTAGCAACTTATTGGATAGCTTATGAGAAAGGAACTAACAATTAATAAACACTCTGATTCCTAAATTTGGTTAAGCTTTAAATATGAAACTTGTTATGAAAAAGCAGGTGGTATTATTTTCCCAATTTGCAAAGGGGGAATGAGATATTTAAGTGACTTGCCTAGGGTCACATTGCTATTAAGACATGGACCTGGCAGGACTGGCCTCAAGTCTTCTTTCTCACTGCTTCATTGATAACCGCATCCATCTTTTTATTGAAAAAATCCTACTGATACCACTACTTAAAAGGAGCAAGGCCAGTTAAGGTAGTGATTCATAGTCATGTCGATGAAAATGCTTATTAAAAATGGAAACATGCGCATGCCTTATACGGGTACGCAATGTTTCTAATTTGTACTATCCATCAATTTGCAAATGCTTTTATAGGCATTATTTCATTTGCTCCTCACAGCAATCCCAAGAGAAAGGGAGAGCTGATAGTGATTTTCTCTTTTCACAGGTCAGACTTGGAGAGATTATTTCTGACCCAAGATATTGAGCTCCTTTTGATGTGGGATTTCTGTGTATCCAAAAGGAGATTGTCACACTACTTTCCTCTCCAAACCTCATTTTGGGCTCCCTGTGCAAGGTCCACATGCACAGAGACTCACAATCACAATGGATTTCACCCTCTGGTATTGTTCTCATCCTCAGGTTCAGACCCTCAAAGGATAAACACAGAAAGCTGCATCATGTAATTTGCTGTGCCTTGAATGGCCACTTTAAAAAATAAATGACACTCTGCATGATACTAATTCTAGACTAAATATAAAAATAATAGTTTTCAGCTCCTTTTAATTACCTGTTTCAAATGATCACTTACACTTTTGAGCTCTCATTCTACTATACAATCTACCTATTTAATAAATATTGACCAAATTAAGGAATGAAAGATGTCATAGTGCTAAGTGGGGAACTTGATGTCGTGAGGGGACCAAGTCTGTCACTTGCTAGCTTTGAGACCCTCTACAGAGTAATCTTTCCTAATCATTTGATCATTTATAAATACAACTATTAATGCATATTTTATAGGGTATAAGTGAGGATTAAAAATAGACCATACAAAGGACTTTGGAAGTATATTGTACAAAGTTGAAAGTCAATTATCATGGATACTAATAAAGCATTTTTAGTTGTGTGAAAGAATTATGTTTTAAAGGGGAAATTTTAAACTTCATTAAAAACATGAATGGCAGAGATACTTAAATATATCTTTATTATAGTAATATACAGGTATGACCCCATGGGAAATCTCTGTTCTCAAAAATAAATATGACATTTGATTGTTCCATTCATAATGGAAAGGAAATTAAGTTATGAGACAAAAAGAATGCTGGCTCTGCTGTTTAGTGACTCTGTGACATTGAGAAAACCACTTAGAGTCTTTGAAATTCCATGTCCTCATCAGTGAAATAAGATTACCTACCTTGTTGCCTCCTCTCTGTGTTGCTATAAAGATAGATTGATGTTGGCATACGTGTTTTTTGTGTACTGTATGGTCACATACACCTATCCATAAATAGCACTGCATCCTGGGTTCCCATGTGAGGAGCTAGGGTCTTCATCACTTTTTGCTTCATCCAGGAGAACAGAGGTGCTGGTAGTTACTTTGTTAAGAGAAAAAAAATGGTTGGTTATTTTGTATTTTTTATTTCCCTTTGAAGGTTCCATTTAATTCAATGAAATATGCCATACTGAAGGCTGCTTGGGGGGAGTACAGGAGAGCCTGAGGTTTGACATCAGTGTCTTTCTCGGGGTGGCACTGGTTCCGCAATCCTCAGAGAGAGCTAGTACTCTCAGGAGGGCCGGGGCAATCTTTCAGTCTCAGGAGCAAAGGTCTAGATTGAATTAGCTTTGGTTCCTCCATTACTAATTAGATGGCACAGCAGGCCTGCCTCGGGCCACGAAAGCATCAATTCAGTTCCTGTAATAAGCCTAATGAAGTGCCGCCACCACGTTTCAGGGTGCCAATTCTCTAAAAATTGCCCTGAAATGTAAAACTTCAAAAATACTGGAGCTACCCAATCAATTTCAAACACAATAGAAAACCAGAAAAAGTGCCATAGGTATTTTAAAAGAGATGACGATATTTTCTCCAATTTTAGGTTTGAAGGTGACCTTGAGATGAAAACTAATTTATCCCTGAGATTCCAAGAAGGATTATGACAGAGCTGTGCTAGGAATCAGAACCTATTCTAAATTTCTAAATATTTTTACAACTACTTTGTAACACATCCAACTATCCAATCACCTTTGCTATGCTCTTAGTATAAAATATGACTCTTCTTCATAATTGAATATCACCTATTTGCCGAATATTGTCTTGATTCAAGAAACTTTCGTGTTAGGTTGACAACTAGATATGTAGAAATAAAATAAAATTAATGGGGCAATATAAAATTCTCAGTATAAACTCATATTTTATATAGTGCTATATATTTTGCAGAGCATTTTCACATTGAGTTTCTCACAAGAGATCTGCAGTGAAGTTCATGGGCCTGGAACAATAAGCTGAGGAAAGTCATTAAGGAGATAGTAAAGTGATAAGGTGCAGATTCACAGCATCTCAGACTTGAAAGGAAACTAACATTTTATCAAATCCATAGTGTCACTCACATAGGAATTCTCTCTGTGGGTCGAACTGGTGATTGGCCAGTTCCACTTAAACATTTCTAATGTAGGGACATGTCCCAGGTTATCAGGCTGTGCTGTCCATCATAGAATGGCTCCATCTGCTAGAGTCTATTGCATAATATGTAGTCAAATTCTGTTCCCTGATTATCTTCCACATCTACATTTATCTTTGGTGACAGGAAAGCACAGTCTATTCTTTATTCAGGAGACATATTCAAAATACAAAGACTGGAAATATGTCCCCAACATGCAAATGTTCTCCATGCTAAACACTCCAGCTCTTTCAACAATGATCATGGTTTGATTTTCAGATTCCTAAGTCCTGCCGATGTGGTCCCTTCTCTGGAAAGACACTAGCTCCTTGCTGTTCAAGAAGCTGCTCTTTGTCTCAGTAGCTTCAGCATTGCCTGGGAGGTTGTTATAAATGTGGACTCTACACTCCAGGCCAAGACCTACTAACAAGATGTTTTGTATGGGCATTAAAGTTTGAGATGTATATTCTAGTCTGTTGGACTATCTCTTTAGATACAGCAACCAGAGTTACATAAATCCTTCAAGTGTTGTCCAAGGGCCACAAAATACAAGAAAATTATTTCCCTTGCTCTGAACATTATATTTACATGAAATCTCCAATCATTGCTTTACATTTTTTTTCAGAAAATGCCTTGCGGTTACTATCTAAGTTTATGACCAAGAATAAGGTTCAGATCTTTTTCATATGAAATCTTGCTAATCAGTTTTGCTGCTTCTTGTAATTGTGTATACTTACATAATTGATATTTTGCACCTATTTATGAGATTATGCACATATCATTATTACGTTTTATCCTGTCAATGGAAGCCAATCTTTCTTTTCTCTGGGAATAATTTCAAAGCTTTGTTTTATCAACCATTATATTATTTCTCACTCCCAGTTTGTGTCCATTTAAAAACAGATGAACATGTCTCTTTTTATTTAAGGTACTGATAAAAATAGTGAATAAACCAGGGCTAAGGGCAGCATGAAGTAATGTACTTTGAGAAGTTTCCTTCATAGACACACATTAAGTTCTATGAATGTTTTCTGGGAACCCATCATGTGTTGGAAACTGACTTAGCTGTCTGGAATACACAGAGAATGAGGTAATTGCCCAGTCCTTGAGAAGCCCACAGTCTAATGTGAATTCTGGATTTGAAGATCATGTAAAGATATTTCTTGCCAGTCCCTTCATTAGACTAATTATAGGAACAAAGTCTGTGTGCCCTGAGGCAGGTCTATTTTGCCACCTAATTAGTGATGAAAGAACCAAAGCTAATTCAATCTAGTCTGTCACTCTCTAGACTGAGGAATTATCCCAGACATCCTGAGAATACAAGTTTTCACTTGAAATTATAAGAAAAGACAGCCAACACCATCAGAATTTTATTTCTCCTGAGGAGTTTGTTCAATCAAAGAGCAAATGTGACCTTCTAAAATGTATACATTGGAGGGAGATAAAAGAAACTCATCATCTACAATGCGCACAGCAATACTCAAACCTATGACATAGGCTAGCATTAAGAAAAACCCTGGTTTCTGATCAGTTTTATGTTAGTGGGATGATATCTTAGAATTGATCCATCATTAATTAAATAAATAAACCAAATCAAGATATATAGCAAAATCAGAACAAAATCCAGCCATGCGTAAGATCTGAAAAAATTTTTAAACTGACCAATGCCTGGACCCTTTCAGTTCATGTTAGCCTTATTACATTGCCAGTGTCTAGAGCCTGCTTTGGGCCTTGTCTCTACCAGACTGCTGTTTCCTAATCTGCTGGCATCTTCCTGCCTTCCTCTGGGTCCTAGCATTCTTTATTTAACAACTCAACAACTATTTACTGGATGCCTTTTATGAAATGAGCCTTCATAAAACTTAATTCTGGCAGAGAGAAACTAAAAATTAAAGAAATGCATGAGCAAACAAAGAGGTACATTGAGTTCTTGATGAATGCTGCAAAGAGCATACAACATGGTAAGTTGTGAGTGACAATGGGGATGTGGTCCTTCATATCTGGTCAATGAGAAAAGGCAGTGTTGTCAAGTTCTCAAAGGAAATGGGAAGTGGCATCCTTTACTATTCAATTTCCCTGAGGCTGAATCCTGGGCCCCTGTGGTTAGATTTTCCCTCCCACCCCCCACATTCTCATTATCCACCTGGATCTCAGCCAGGTATCTGCTTCACCTCATTTTCAGGGGACATCTTATATCCTATGGTTGGTTTGGGCATTGTGTTTATATTGGCAAATTCTCTTGTATGATATTTGCAAATTCTCTCTTTTCCAGATCTTATGAATTTAAAGAAAACTTAAGTTCTCTTTAAAGACTCATACCTCCAAGCTTTCTTTAGAGAAACACAACCCTAATCTTGCTCCAATGATTAGATCCAGAAGCTTTTCATTGGTGTCCCCATAGCACCTGGTGCATTCCTTTCTGATGGCACTTGTCCTGATGTATTGTTGCCATTTACATGACCAGTGTCACCCCTAGACATTGAGCTACTTCAACTTGGGGATTAAATCTCCTGGTGACAGTACTTTATTTGCATGATATACATTTGAGACAAGTATATTACTAGTTATTCAGTGGGTTAAGATTCATATTTTTAACTTTACCTTATTTGACTGAATCTTACAGTCATTTTTTTAAATGTATTTTTCTGAAGACATTAACTACCAAGAATTATTTCATGTAAATGTATTTTTGTTTTTTAGGAGTGTGATACGTTTTGCAATTATTTTTTTTTAATTTACTTTTTTATTGTAGAAATTATTCTACATATTAAAATAATTTCTTATGTATAAGTTCCCCATTTTTTAGATATGTTTCAACACACCATGCCCTCCACCGAATCACCAACTGTTCTTCCTCATTGTCCAGTGGGCTCCACCGCCATTTGCCCCCACCCATCCCATTCCCTTTTGATAACCTCAGTTCTGTTGCAAATGTTTCAGGGTTGGTTATGTTTCATCTGTTCTTTTGTTTTGTCTCTTCACATTCCACGTATGAATGAGCTCATCTGGTATCTATCTTTCTTCTTTTGACTTGTTTCAGTTAGCATCATCCCCTCTAGTTCATCCGTATTGAGTCAAATGACAGGGTTTCATCTCTTCTAAGGGCTGTGTAGTATTCCATTGTGTATATGCACCACATCTTCTTGATCCATTCATCTGATATTGGGCACTTAGTTCATTTCCAGTTCTTAGCTATTGTGAATAAACATGGGAGATATATACTCTCTGTGGATGGATGCTCTTGTATCTTTTGGGTTGATGCCCAGAAGTGGAATGATGGGATCATATGGAATTTCCATCTTCAGTTTTTTGAGGAATCTCCTAACTGTTTTCCATAGGGGTTGTAACAATGTGCACTCCCACCAGCAATGCAAAAGTGTTCCCTTTTCTCCACATTCTTGCCAGCATTTGTTGTTTCCAGATTTTTGGATAATAGCCAGTCTTTCAGGTGTAAGGTAATATCTCATTGTTATTTTAATTTGCATTTCCCTTATAGCCAGTAAGTAGGAACATAATTTCATGTGCCTGTTGGCCTTCTGTATATCCTCTTCAGAAAAGGGTCTCTCTAATTCCTCCTTCCATTTTTTGATTGGGTTGCCTGTTGTTCTGTTGTTGTGTTTTATGTGTTCTTTGTATATTTTAGATATTAAGCCTTTGTCAGAAATATCTAATGCAAATATCTTCTCCAAGTTAGTAGGTTTCCTTTCAGATTTGGTGATGTTTTCTTTTGTTGTGAAGAAGCTCCTTAGTTTGACCTAGTCCCAGTTGTTTATTTTTTTTTGTTTCCCTTGATGGTGGAGTTGAGTCCCCAAAGGCTTCTCTATGACTGATGTCATGGAAAGTCTTTCCTATGTTGTCTTCTAAGAGCTTTAAGGTTTCTGGTCTTATGTCCAAGTTGCTAATCCATTTTGAATTAATTTTTGTGAATGGTATTAGAAAGTGGTCTCTCTTCATTCTTTTGCATGCAGCTGTCCAGTTTTCCCAACACCACTTGTTGAAGAGACTGAAATTAATTTTTAAATTACTCTATTTAAAATAATTTTGAACAACTTGTCTTACTAGACAATAGCCTTCAGTGGGGCTTCGTGGCACAGGTATATATATTTCTAAGTCACCTCTGGTAGATATTTTGCTCACTTTTAAATAACATTTGGCAGTAAATCTTTGAGTTTTCACTTTAGAAAGTTAAAGTAGTTAATATTTTTTCCATCATTCACGTGCATTTGTTCTTTAAGAGATCACTTGGGGTGTTTTTCAGTCATTCTCCTTTGATATAGAAATCAAATTTTTGGCATGCCCGATTGGCCTAGTGTTTTAGTTAATTGGCCATAGATCATATACACCTCAGGGTTACTGGTTCAAGACCTAGGATCTGGGAAAACAACCAAGACAAACAACTAAATAAGATAAAGTTCTTCTTCCTTCTCTCTCTTCCTACTTGCCTGCTTCTGCTCACCTTCATTCTTGACTATACCTTTCCTTAAAATAATAATAATACAAATTTCCAGGAAAATAAGTGTATGAAAATAAGTGATTTTAAGCTTGGTTTATACTAAGAAAAAGGGATATGTTTGTAATATAAGTGATAAAATAAGTAATGTGATTCTGGGAAGGAAAGAGAGTGTACCTCTCTTCAAATTTCCTTCTAGCTAATGAGTCTTTTCTGAAATTTCACATATAAAGTATTTTCTTGTTAAAATGCGAGTTCCCTGAGGGTGGGTGAGGCATTAGGTCTTGTTCACCCTGCAATTTGGTTCATAACAGATTTTTTTTTTCCTGAGGAAAAGTTAATGGCTTAGAAACTCCAGAACTGGAGCTGGAAGGGAATGAGAAAGAACTGCAGAGATAAGGATATGTCAAAGGAGAAACTGGTGAAATTATGTATTATCTGTAGATACTGGTTTACAATGATGCATACCTTGAATCTATATATTGTTCTGATGACAATATTGCTTCAATAAAGTATTTAAAAAATGATTGAATGTTTTAAAAACCCTCTGCAATATTTTTTGCCATATGAGCAGGGGCTTGGGACTCAGCCCAACAGAACTTGCTACTTGCCCCCCAATCCTTTACAGTTAGTTTTCAGATTCAACATAACTAAATCCTTTCATAACTTCCTGATGGATATTTTTAAATTCAGAATGAAATATCCTATTTATTGATTTTTGAGTATGCAGTTGATTTTGGCCAGCCATTCATTAGTAATGAGCAATATGATTTTAAAGATTCAATAACTATGCTCTGCCCATCTGTATATTTACTTATGTCTTCATAGGAATCACCAAGGGTAATTTTACATTTATCTATTCAAGCTCTGGCCAATGTTGAATTTAGCAATAAATTACTCACAGGCAGTTTTTATTTTAAAGTCAGATTAGGATTCCAAATTGTATGTGTTTGTCAAATACTGAATAATTCAGACGTCTTTTAACCAGTTCTTACTGAAAATGGTGAGGGTGGAGAATAGGACATAGAAGGGAAGTTATAGAATATAGCAGGGAAAAAGAACAAGAAGTAAATTAGCCACTGCAAGTGGTAAGAAAATAAATGGTGAATTACAGAGTTCCTTATACTCATTTGGATAGAGAATTTGGTCTGGGCTGATGATAGGAGGGAGGCTAGGGATGAGTAAAAGAAGCTAGTGTTATTGAATAGGTGTGTTCTGGAAACTGTGTTAAGCCTGTTACATGCATACATTATCTCAAGTAAACTATACTCCTCATCATATAAATAAGGACATTTTTGATGAGAGGTGTCAAGTAGCTTGCCTACTCACAGAGTTGGAGAGTGAAAGTTCTAACTTGTCGGATATTAGTTATCTAATTGATCAATTATCATTTGACCTTAGAGTCCAATCTTGAAACTATGCATTCATGGAGGCGGTCAAGATAAAGTAAGAGAAAAGAAAATGTGGAATAGGTGAGGCTCTTGGGAAATCGATTGGTGGGATTACAGGCACCCACACTACAGTTCCATCTTCTCTGTGAGGTGCTCTCTATATGCATAGGCAGAATAAGCCATTTACCTTCTGAGGATCAGATTTTATATGTAACTCTGTTATAGCCCCATCATAAACTGATTCATTCATTATATTCAAAAATTGATTTTTAGCAACTTTATAGATGATTAATATGTGTAAATGACACATGGTAAACTTTACATATTTAAAATGAACAATTTGATAACTGTGACACATGTATATGCTCATGAAATCATCACCATAATCAAGATCTTGGATTACCTCCAAAGGTTTGTTGGTGTTCCTTTATAATCCCTTCCTTTATCCCTTGTATCAGTCCAGGCTTCCAGAGAAATAGGAGTGAATAGGATATATATTATAAGGAATTGACTTAGCAGTTACAGAGACCGATAAGTCCCAAGATATGCAGTTGGGAAGATAAAAACTCAGAGGATTTGACAGTGTGGGTGCATCCTGAATCTAAAGACCTGAGAACCAGGAGACAATGGTGGAATTCCAGTCCAAAGGCTAGTAGCATGGAGCCCTAAAAAAGAGCTGATTTTTCAGTTAGCTTCCAAAGACAGGAAAAGGCTGATGACCTAGCTCAAGTAGTCAGGCAGTAGGAGTTCCCTTTTTCTCAACTTTTTTTTTTTTTTTATCAGGTCTTCAATTGATGGGATAAGGTTGACTCAATTAGGGAGGGCAATTTGTTTTACTATTGATTCAAATGTTAATCTCATCTAGACACACTCTCATAGACAGAATAATGTAGCCAGCTGACAGCTAAAAGGAACCATCACACCTCCTCTTGCCCCCTGTTCCCAGATAAATTATCTGCTTTTTGTCACCCTGTTTGTTTACATTTCTTAGAGTTTTATATAAATGATAGCACACAGAAAACACTCTTATTTTACCTGACAATTTTCATTCATTGTCTGACTTCTTTTCACTCAGTGTAATTATTCCACAAACATTGCTCCACATTTATCGATAGTTCGTTTCTTTTTATTACTGACAATTTTTGTGATATATTACAGTTTATTTCTCTATTGATATATTGGATTTTCTACATAGAGTATCATATTATCTGTGAATAGACAGTTTTATTTCCAGTTTGGATTCTCCCTCTCTCTCCCTTTCCTTCCTTCTCTTCCTCCCTCTTCCCCTCCCTCCCCCTCTTGGTCTCACAGCCTTCAGTATCAAAGACCATGAGTGGTGAGAGCGCTGTTTCCTCTAATTCTTCAGGTGGTCTTCTCTACAAATGGATGTGTTTCACATGCAGGTACTGATCAGTAATCAGTGAAAAACTCATGGGGGCTTCTCTCCAGATGTCCAGGGCTCCTCTCTGTGCACCTCTCATCTTCAGTACTTTGTTTTGAAACTCTAGCTTTGGTCTTCCCATACTCCCAAGTCTTTCTCTTCAGCAAAAGGATTCCGTCTGGGCCACTCTCCCTACACTGCTGTCTGTGAACTCTCTCAAGGCAGTAAGCTTGGGGTATTGTGTTACAAAGTAGCCAACAAGATCAAAGACATACCAGAACCAGAGATAATTTAAGAGGAGCTTTACTTAGCCGGTGGCCGTAAGGGCAAAAATGGACCCAAATCATACAGCCTCGAACCCAAATAATGCGGGGTATTTATAACTTAGCTTTTTTTTCTTCCTCCAGGTGCCCCAGGCTATGTGCATAAATTTAACAAGTGAAGCATTTTACCAAAGTAGAGATCACGCCTGAAATTAGAGGTCACACCCTAAAGCAGAGGTCACACCTTAAAGGTCTTAAGCTATCTTGTTTCACATTTGACTTCTTCCTAGATCTCAGCAGATTCACAGATACCCCTCCAGCCAAGGTCTTATTGGGCAGGTCTGTTTTGCTGTCAGAGGATTATCTAGAAAGAGGGGACCCCAGCACTTTGTGGTTTACAGAGTAACCCAGAAAAAATGAAGTTCCTCTAGTTCCTTGTTTCAATTGTAGGGTTCACCTCATCCCCCCCAACCCCCTCATAATTCAGAGATTACTCTCCTTCAGTGACTGATATTCAGTGTTTTTTAATCTTTTGTTTCATGTATTTTTTCTTGTTTCAAGTCAAAGGAAAATTTGGTCCCTATACTTAATCAAGAAGATATGTCTACATTGATTATTCAGATAGTACTGCCATGTTTACTATGGAAAGATAACAGTTGCTACATTGCATAGTCCCAATATTTGTCCCCAAGAAGCAGTCACCTTGATTGCAAATGCCTTGAGCCTTTTCTTCTGGAAATTAACTCCATGTGATTTTTTCAATTTTAAGCTTAGATTCTTATTTCCCATTCTGCCAATGACATTCCTATACTCACATACACTCCTACCTGCCTTATAATTCATATATGTCATATTTTTTTTGTTAAATATAAAATCAGTTTCATAATAATATTACCCCATAAATATTATCTACAATAAGCCATGGAGTGTAACAAAATTAAAATTTCCTTTTTAAATAATATTTTTCTAGGAGCTTAAAATCAAATCTTCTTGGCGATCAGGTCACCTCAAAATTATTACAAGGATATAAGGAGATACTGTACACACACACACACACACACACACACACACACACACACACACACACACAAAGCATCTGGATTCTAACTTATCTATTGAATTTGAATCTCTAGATCTCTAGGTTGAAATCACGGAGAATGTAGTTTTAAAACTCTTAATGGGTCACTCTGACTTGGCTGACTCAGCTGGTCTTCTGCAGTTTGAGAATAACCACCTTCAAGCTCATCTCATTTAAGAAGTGCATAACTGTCATAACTATGATAACAATCTTCATTGTTATTGAGCTGTCAGATTATACTGAAGTTTCACTGTCCTGGATTTCTGTCTGACACTACATATCAGTCATAATATGCTATGATCTCATCTGTCAGTGAGCACCAAGCCACCAGCTCACAGTGACTGGGTCACAATTGGTACTGAACTTGTAGATCTCAGCCATGAAATTCACATTGCTAGGTCCACTAATCTGAAATAAGAGTCTTTTGAGAAATCAATTATATGGGATAGACTTAATTGCTACATGTATCTATAGTCTAATAGTATTAGTTTGCAAAACTTTCAGTTTCAATTCTAAGTAGCCTTGAGCACAATGTGCTATGCAAATTGTCATTGGTGTCACCTGTCTTTCCATCCCCTTCCTTAGCCTATTTAGATTTCTCTCATATTAGGAAACATTCCAAATGTGCAAATGACAATGTTTCACCCTGTTTAGCCATCCAGTGGGAACCAAAGTATAACAAAGTGAATTAAGTCTCTGCCCTTGAAAATCTAGGGGCTGTTTTTGAGCAGTAATAATTAAGTTAGAATTATTCTCTTAGGACATAAACTCCAGGTCCTTCCTGGAAGATGTTGCAACCTTTTCCCCAAATCATCACAAGTGCTAATGCCAGATGCATTATTCACAAAGTATATGCACATGTTGGGAAAACTTTGAATATGACATTTGGCTTAATAACCAGGCAGACTCCAATCTGTAAGAGACACAGTCTGAACAGCTGTGCTGCATAATTCACCTTAATCTTGCAGTTTTGAAAGTCAGTGTTCTTGTCTCATATACTGTCGCAGACATGAAGTGATTCCAGCAATTTCAAAGCCCAAATCTTCCACACAGTCCCTTCCTTGAGGGAGTATACTGTACTTCATTAGTGAAAATGGGTCTAGACTTTTTGATTTGTGGAAATACTGTAAAACATCACATACTCCACCAATCACATTTTTCTAGGAACTTTGGAAGCTAAACTTGGTAATATCAACCTCTGCTCTTGAAGGAAGATTTTTGCCTTTCAAAGTGTGCATTATATGCTTTAGGAAATCATAAAATTCTAAGTGTTCTGTAGAATAATGCAAACTAGCCATGAATTTATTAATTCATCATCCATTCAATAAATATTTAACATTAGGAGGAAAAAAATCCCAGTAACAGGAAAGGAGGCCACAAGAAGTTTGAGTGGGGTGTGTGTATTCCTTAAAATCGAAAAGCCTCTTTAGCAGAGGTCTGAATGAAGTGAAGAAATGAGTCATAGGATTAAGCAGGGAATTTTGTTTTAGATAGAGAAAAGAGCAGATGCAAATGTCCTGAGGCAGAAGTCTGTTGGAATGTTTGAGAAAAAGCAGAGTAGAGAAGAATGAGGGAGTGAAAAATGGAATCAGAGGGGCCAGGTCTTGCTAGAGTATGAAAAATAATTTGGAAGTGATGTTAAATGCGAAAGGCTGTTGGTGGCTCTCAGGCAGGAAAGTGTCGTGGTCTGACTTAGATTTTCAGAGAATCCCTTTAACTATTGTATAAGATATAGATTTAGTGTGGGGAGGGGAAGGGGGCCTCAGAAGAAGAATAGAGGAAGAGATTTGTAGGTCCTAGGGCCCTAAAGCTGGTGTTAAAAATATACCAGTAAAGTAGAAACAGCAGACCTTCCAAGACAGGTTAAATATTGTTGATTTATTGTGATAGCTTCAGAAAAACTGTGCATTACTATAATTCAGTTTTTAGCAAGTAAGTGCTAAAATTAAATGTATTTTGTTTAAAAACCATACACCTCTGCCTCCTCTAAAAAAGAAGGCAATAAAATAAATGAAATCCTCCTTTCTTTCTTTTTTTTTTTTAATAGCACAGTGGACATAAATTGTTACTTACCCAGAGTATGTAGGGAAGTGTTGTTTGTTAGTCAGGGTGTTTAAGGGTCTTTGCACAGGTTTTCCAAGTGTTGACTTTATAAGAGGTCTTCAAGGAAAAATCTGGATGAAATAAAAATAATTTGGAATTTATTTTTTGCTGAAAACACTGCAAGTATTAAACAGACATTTCCCCTAAATATCAAACTAGGTACAAATGTGATTATCTATTTATAACACAGACTTCTGGGATCAGAAGTCTGAAATCATGAAGTTGGAGTGAGGTCATAGTAGCTGTATTTTTAACCTAACATGCAGAAATCAATAGTTTGCTCATATTTTAGATGATTGTCTAGGAATAGTTTTTCTAAAAACTAAGCCCCTGCTAAAATTGTTATAATATATGTCTAAGTAATGTTATTTAGTTAAGATGCTTATTTTCTCAGCATTGTGTCATGTAGTTAGACTTTGCACTTTTCAGAAAGTGCTCTTTTCTCCTATCATGTTACTGAGCAACAACCATTTCCTGAAGTCTGTCCTTATTTGTGCTCCTTCCTCTAGCTATAGTTGATTGGTGCAGCAGTACTGTTGTGACCCATGTCAGGCTAGTTTGAGGTGTTCCCCAGGACCAGAGACTTAAGCATCCCTGTTGAAGTCACAAGATAAAACAAAGTGAGCCTATTCTCAGTACCTTGGAGAGAGCTGATGTCCTAAGAACTGAGCCCATACACAGAGGAAGGCAGGAACAATGTGAACCTACTTCCTATAGTATTTATGTTCTAGGTCCATTTTTTTTCCTGAAATCCAGTTACATTCACTCCTAAATCTCTGTATTAATAATTACTGTGTGATAACTTGATACAATTCTTAATGGTTTAAAGCAATAGCATTCATGTATTATCTCTGTTGATTTCCATAGGTCAGGATTCAGACTTGGTTTTGGGAACAGCTTGTCTCTGTTCCATGATGCTGGTTGCCTAGACTAGAAGAATCAAAGGCTGGGGCCTGGAATTGTCTAGATATCATTTACTCTTATGGTTTGTGGTTGATGGTGACTGCAGAGTGAGACCTTATTTAGCTGGGGCAGTTGGTAGATGTACCTTCACAGGGTCTCTCCATGTGACCTGGGCTTCCTCATAGCATGGTGGTATGGGGTGACTGATCATTATGGCTTGCCTGGGACTAAAGATTTCACAAGATCCAGGACATTTGATGCTAATACTGGGGAGGCTCCTGGAAAACCAGGATGAGTTGTTCATCTTACATGATGATTATGTTCCAATGGCAGTTATTTCAGAAAGATAAACTATGTCAGATGGAGGCTGTGCTGTTTCTTTTTAATTCTACTCTTGAATGTCAAATAATTTCACTTTTACTGTTATCTATGTTTGTGTCATTCAGTCTAGAAACCAGATTCGAGGTGGTAAAACAAATTACCTACGACTTGATGGTAGGAGTGTCTATCACATTGTAAGATGAGCACGTGAAGATGGATAAATAGATCACTGTAGCCGTCTTTGTAAAATACGATTTACCACAATATTCGTCCATCAGTCCTCCTTTTTCTTAAATTGGTTCAGATTGGACTTCTGTCACTTTCAAACAAAATAATAATAATTTTAAAAACCCTCAACATTACCAGTTAATATACTTTGACAATCAAGGGAAAGTTTACATTGAATTATAATATTAAGGAACCTAAGTGACTCCTGAATACTGTGTTACTGTATCAGCCAAGAGAAGTGGTCTGGGGGAACTCTTACAGACAAGGTCAGAGTATCTCCCAGAATGGTGTGGATCTGCCTCAAAACGTGGGCAATATGTGGAGCTCAAGGCATTAACATTTCACCCCATAGCCCTCTTAACTAAGAAATATTACAAAGACGAATCTAAACATAAAACACTCAAGACAATTCCTCTAACAGAGCAAAACCTCAGAGAACCCTGATGAACTTTTCAAGTGACAATAATTGCAAAATTTGCCTTTAGGTAAGAATAATGATTGACTTACTATAAAATACATTTAATTATCAGTCAGTTAAAGGGTCTGAGACTCTAGGAGAGTGGGCAGTTTGGTAGAGATGAGTTTAGAGCAGGTAAGATTTTGGGGGGTCTCAGAGAACTGAACAAATCTCAACTCTGTTACTCACTAACTCACCTACCTCACCACAGTGCCATTATTGGACAAGTTACTTAGATTGTTAGAACCTCTCTCTACTTAAACATAGCTAGAAAAAAATTTTTTAGAGGAAATTCATGGGGGAAAGACTTCCAATTGCTCTTATTTGTATTGCAGGCTTACCTCACTACTGCTACCATTTCAGCTTGTTATTTAGGCCAGGAAATAATGAAATCCAATGAAGTTGCACTTTAAGAAAAAAAATGCTTAAAATAAAATGATAAAAATATAAGAGTTATAAGAAACAAGAATTATAATTAAGGTGAACATGAAAGATTAAAAATACTGAGTAAAACAAGTAAAATTCAAAATGATCAATACTATAGAGATAAGGACAGATTTGAAGGATAACTTTAATCAGACTTATAACTATGGAATAAGAAGATTAATAAAATCTTAGAAATTTAAAAACATAAAATAGGCCATGAGAATAAAAATTAGAATATTTTGAAAGAAGTTACAAAGAAAATAAAAGCACAATAGATTAAAACTCAGACTTTCTAAAACAATGTAAATATGCAATGGTATATTCCACAATCAAGACTAAAATAGTAGTTGAAAACAATCTGTGGATGTTTCTTAAGCAAGACCTCCTTCAACATGGAGTTTCTGGTAATGAAGAACCAACATGAAATTGTTGGCCATTCATTCAACTAATTTGTGTGCTTTATTTATTTTTATGTACCTGATCTGGCACACTATAAACATTGGTGCTTAACATTTGTAGAGTAGACAAACAAATGTTTTTTCCCAAAATTTATTGAAATAAAATTGGCATTGAATGTTTAGATGTATAATATGTTAATTTGATACATTTATATATTGCAAAATGATCACCAAGATAACATTAGCTTCCATCCTGTCACATAATAAGTGCTTAATGAATGCCTTTTACTTGGCTATTACTTTTTAAATATGTCTATGTAGTTTATTTAATTCTTATAATAATCCCATGTGTTGCTTTTACTCTCAATTGATCACAAGTTAGCTGAAGCTAAGAAAGATAAAGTGACTTTGTTGGCGATCACAAAATAATGTGCTAATTTTCCCTTAGACCACAGCCTGGGACCAAAGCATCTAAGTACCACTGGGTAACAGGCACATACACATGTACATGCACAAAGGCCATATTTACAGGTGGGCATATGACTATCCCTTGCCTTATGGAAATCCTCTTTTTATCTGCACAAGTACACCAAATCTAAATTAATTCTCAAAAATTATCCAGGGGCATGCTGCTCTAGCAAGATACTTTCAGAAACTGTGAGAAGACTGCAACAGATATCTCCTCAGGTGCTGAGAGAAATGACAGCATTTCAACTCTGATGTTGTAGATGAATGAGCTAAACACATGAAAGCCCTTTGTATAACAGAGGCTGCACAGATACTAGTCATGTGTCAATGGGGCATATAAGCAAAACCAGTTCTAGAATTAGGACCACAAATGTAGGGTATTTCTTCACAGAGGACTGGGGATGACTGGTTTCACCCTTCCTCTGTGGTAATGGCTCCGAGGATCTAATGAGAAGACAGTGTGAAGGGCAAAAGGATGCTAGTTCTGGAGTCAGGAAGATGTGGGATTGACTTTGCCACTGGCCACCCTATGTGACCAGGACAAATAATGTTCTCAGGCAAAGATTATTCCCATTTCCAAATAGGGACAAAATGGTGTTGCATGTTTCACAGATTTCTTGTGAGGAGCAAATAGATTAATAGATATAAAATACCTAATTGACATTCAATCTGCAAAAGAACACACATTAATAGTATTTGGTAGGCATTCTGGGGAAGAAGGAAGAGGGAGTGCTGGAAACACTGGTGATTTTCCATTCTGCCTCTGCTGGTTCTCAGGGCACCATGCACCTGCAGGGAACCCGTGGGAGAAGTGTGGGATGAGCTGAGGAGAGCATAATGATAAGGATAGTCTTTGGTTTTCTGATTGTTTCCCACATCAATACCTTGCTAAATACTCAATGAGTTTCTGGGAAAAATAGAGTCTCATACATCATTTGATACCTTGAGGTGCCTCATATGGAGCTTGGCACTAATAGGTGCTCATTAAGAACTTGTTTTAATTATTACTGATTGTAAATTTCTGTCTTACCTGCCATGATATAGAGGGACTGTTAAGACATTGTCATCTAGTTTCGTCCTTCTCTGCCATTAGGAGGTTACATTAGGAAAATCAAAGCCTCTTTGGCTTTGGAATATTGAAAGCAGGAACTAAATCAGATGTTTTTTGCCATCTCCATTATACTTCTGAAATTAAATGACCCACGATAGGAAAAATGTGTAGATTAGAATTGGGCTCAAATTTCTCTTCTTTGTTGTACTTGCCCACCAACCTAGGTATCAGCATCTTAGTAGACAAATGTGCCATCTTTACTTCAACTGAATTTCACAGCTGAGTCAGTGGGCTGTGAGTTCCCAGTTAAAGTCGATATAATTGCCATGAGGCAAGAATGTTCTGCTCATGCGACAGTCCACTTGCTTGTAGGATTTTGTGTCTGTCAGTCAGATCTTTGACAGGAGCTGGAGAGGAGTCCATTCAAGGTTAAAATCTCTGGCAAGGAGAGCTCGCAGTAATTCTATTTGGTTGCCTTATGTGTTGGCTATTTTCATCTTATTAGGAATAGGTTTGGGAATATATATTGTCTATATAGAAAAAGATTTTTTTCTTACTTGCCAACACAAATCAGTATGCACCTACTTCATCCAAAAATGCATGAAGCTATTTAGATATTTGGAGGAAAATAGTCTTTGAAAATCAAATGAGCAATATTCATACACAATAGATAAGATTATTCATTGGAAAGAGAAATCCTCCCATAAAGGTGCAAAGAATCTGGGTTATAATTTAGTAAATAGAACTCTAAAAAATAACATTTTATCTTATTTGGAGAAAGACTTTCAAAAGATAAATACATATATACATACACACAGGTAATTAATGAATGAATTCATTCTCGGTGAGCCAACAAAATTTGAATTCATCTAACTATCAGTAACTGACATTTTATGAATCCTTTGGAACAGACAACTGGATGTGTCTTCCTAATCATGTCTCCCAGGCCATAATTCTGACATTAAAAAAAAGATTCTAAGGCTAAAACAAACAACCAAAGCCAAAACAGACTAAATCATGGTTGTGATTCATAGGAACTGAGGTTGGAATATGATGAATTAGGAGCTTCTGAATGCACACTTTGATTCTTGCAGAGTTCAAAGAGTCAGAGGCTGATGATAGGTTCTTAAGTCCCGAAATCCTGAATATCTTTAACTATTTTCTCAACAAGGTGAAAAAGAATTTAATAATACTTCATGTTTCTGATTTTGTGTACTCTGTGGAAAGAACAGAAACTGCAGCTTATTAAGAATATGACACTATCTTTTTGATGGAATATCTGACAGTCTATTTAGTTTATAGATACTTTTCATCCATGTAGAAGAAACTGTGCTTGAGATTCAGAGCATATACTTTATAAAAGAATAAAGCCCATCTTCTAGAACAAGTGTAGCAAAATACCTCTTCTTGGAATCTTTCAAGAAGTCTCATGTAGTAGAAGATATAATATTCTCTGAAAGAATGGTAGAAACTAAAAAATTTAGATTATTGTCCTAAGTCATGAGAAATAACTCATATATCAATGGAAACTTGTACAAAACATTTTAAAGCAGAAATATATTCAAATTAATCAAAAGTGGTATTACCATGTTTGAAGCTGTTCACTAAAATATGTCATATTCTGAATTTTCCCCCCAAAATGGAAAACTTAAGATATAGATTAACTTTATAAATTTCAGGATGCTTTCTTCTATACATTGCATGGGACATATACACAATAAGCTTATGTGATTTATCTGTTTGAAACTTACTGATTTATTCTTCCTTATATGAATTTATGCCACATACAGTTCTGCCTTATAGACTCTATAGCAAATTTTGAAGACAAGTTATATTTAATTTATAAACCAAACACAACTGATGGACTAAGAAAATATCACCTAGACTCCAAGGACAAAAGATTACAAATGTGGTGATTTGTTACTTTTTCTCTTACTTGCTATAAGCAGCAAATGAAGATTTTTATAGTCCTAGGTAAATTTAAATGTAGTTTGAGAGTCGTTATTGACATTGATAATCAACCTTCACATGATAGATTATGAGAGAATCTGCTTATACTAGCTCTTTTGGTTTTGCTTTTTAGCACTGAAAATGCCCCTAATCATTTAAAACATGCCACTGTAATTGTCCACAAGGGGCTCTCCCAGGAAGAGTAATTCCTGACACATGGCCCTCCCGTGTTCATTGTGACTATCACTGTTCCATTAAAACATTCTTTCCTGTTGAACCTAGATGCGACCTCAGAATATTTCTCAAGACAACACTCAAATCTGTCACTGTCAATTGATTAACATTTGTATATAAGATGTAGCTTATTTGCTCTCTGACAAAGTAAAAAATATTCTTGAATTTTTACTTTAGCTAAGATTCCTTGAATATTTAATTATTTATTATATAATTGTGAGCAGATGGCTGCCTACAAGTTATCCACTCATTCTGTGTGAGAGGAAGTAATATCTTGCGTGCAAATGGCACCTCATGGGATGTATTATGATCAATGCCAGACACTTTCCATTTTTCAATTTTATGAATGACCTCCTTACAGAACGCCAATGTAGTGTGTGTGTGTTATGGGGTGTCAACTCACTAGAACAAGTCAAAAAGATTTGTGAACACATACTAATTTGTTGACATTTTAGTGACTTTTGAAAAACTGACTTACATTTAACAGCAAAGATATTAACACAAAATTACTTTTTTTTCTTTTGAGAGAGAATAGATCTGAGTATTGCATCAGAAATAAACTCCAAAAGGTTCATAATTCTGGAGAGTTTTTCAGAGAACTTGTGAAGAATGATGTAGCTAGGTAAAGATATATGATTATGTCTTATTTATTTCTCTTCCAAACTTTAAAATACTTGGACACCACTTAGTTATGTAAAAAGGTTAATCCTTACCTAGAATCTGGAGCTTAATTCCTGCTCAGCTTCCAGACTAGAGAAATTACCTCAGGGGAAATGTAGTGAAATTCATTTTAAACCCATTTTAAAACCCACAACCCATGTAAATCCATAACTTGCGTCTGTTTATTGTCTCTCTTTGGAATGAGTGAGTGAATAGAATCATTACTAGACAAAGTAGCATATAGAAATCAGTAATGGATAACAGTTACTGGCATCACAAATGAAGATGATATTACTGCATACTATGATAGGAGCTGTGCTATTAAATTCCCAGGATAAGGTGATGTTCAGTTTTCCCTCACTTTTGGTATTTGAGTATTGAAAATGTAGGGTTTTATTAAAAATGATGATTACCTCAATGTAATTATTCTGATTCCAGTTGCTGACGAGAGGCTGTGCTAGAATACAGACAGTAGCAAGTCAAATCTCTGGGTCATAGATTAATAGTTAATATTTAGTTTAATAATTGAGATCAGGACCCCAAATCCAGGATCACTACAATCTTAACTGAATTTTTATTTAACTCTGGACAAAGATTTGTGTTGGTATGAATAGTATGTCATTTTCCTTCCTTTTTGGAGAATTTTAGCTTGCCAGGGTTATGTTTGTTTTTGTGGATTAATTCTAATGTTGTACTTTTACCTGGAAAGTTGCACTAAACAACAAATGCCAGACTTTAATGAGCACCATTTTATTCAATTATTAGTCTAAAATTTTATTTCAGAGTTTATTTTACCTTCCAAAAGTCTTTCTGGAGCCTGTATGGAAAGAATTCCAAGAATCCATACTGACATTGTTTAGTTTTTTTGGCCAACCTCTGAGCATTATCTCTTAACTCTCTACTGTATCGAGACTTAATTTTTCTGCTTTTAGATCTCAATTCTAAATGCACTTAATATTTCCCCATTTGTTCATAGAAAACTTTCTGAACATTAACCCTTTGTTGTGCATTGTTGATCTGGCAACGCTAATCTTCACCTTTCTAATTCCACCTCTGCTCCTGTTCCAGATGTTGACTGAGTCCAGCAGTGGCGTTGGCTGCATCTGGGTGGATGTTGTAAACAGAACGCTTGTCAAGAGATGGAGAAAAATACAGTAAGAGTAAAGACAGATTTTTGTCATTAATAAATTTCTGCCTTCTTGAGTAAACAAAATACAATGCCTACATACTATCTGAAAACCACATATATATACACAGTAAAAATTAAAAACTTAAGTGAGTATATATAGGTAAATATGAAGATGAACAGTAATCCCTGTTTTTAATTCCAGAGCAAAATTTTATAGTATTACACATGGGCGTGTAATACATACATGCATATATGCACTCACATATACATATATGCACACATACATACACACACCCCTAACTAATGGTGACTCTATAAAAATTGCAAGGATTAAGCTGTCAGCAGTCTCAGTGAAAGCTTTCATCTTAATTATTTTGTTAATTTTACATGATATACAACCCTTAAGTTTATCTGTGCACTGTTAAATATATTTGCAATTAAAACTTCATCACACTTTCCAGAATAAATGAATAGAGTTTATTCTCCTTTGTGTAATATCCCCCATTTTTATTTATTTATTTTTTACATTTTTATTAAAACATAACTTCGAAACATAAAATAAAGGCAGTTCAGCTTTGTGGCTGAATTCACACTCAGTAAATGTTGAATGAAAATATATATACCTGATAAGCAAAACACAACCAATTCATTGTACCTGATGGTTTCTTGATGGGAGTAGAGGAGACGGATATTGTATTCCATAAACTCTGTTTCCTGGTGGTGTTCTCCTAATTGTAAGTAGAAGTTGGAGGCAGAACTTGGGAAAAGTAGGCAACGAGCTAATAAAGGTCTCATAAATTGAAAGGTATGGCTGGAGAAATTAATGCAAAACATCCTAGGTTTCCAGCTTCCAGCTTTCTGTGGAGGGTTGATGGGTTGGGAAATTGTCAAGCAAAAGAGATCTTAGTATCATCACAGAGTTACTCTTGACTCAGTTCACCTCAGTCATTAAACTAGGAAACAGCAATAAAAATGCCAATGTTGATGGGACACCTTGCGGCTTAGGAGGCTGGGACAGCAAGGTGCCGGCGCATTAGACTCAAGGACCTGGATTCAAGACCTGGGGGAGGAGGTGAAAGAAAATACCCCACTAAACTCCAGGGCTCCCAGGCGCGTGCTGCGTCTCTTCCCTTAATGAAAATTATATTTTCCAAGAGTGTGCTTTGAAAACTGTGGTTTACAAGTGAAATCTAATTTGAGCAATTTAATTGCCAAAACCATTATTGCTTTTTTCCTTTGCTGCTTTGGTGAATGCTGGGCTAAAAAAGCAATATCAAACAGTATTTAATCCCTTTAGCGGCCATTAACTGACTGGAAATCTTGGGTTAGTCTCTTTTTCTTATCCCTTTTTTTTTCCATTATGTCCTTTCCTACTTTTTCAAGAATTTTTTACTTTTGTTATCTTTTCTCTCAAACATAATTAATATTTCTATTTCCATGGTGTCATTCCCATGTGCTCTTGTATTTCCCAACTTAATTAAAAAAAAAAAAAAAGTGAAGCCTTATTATTCCTTCTATCCCTCTAGTTAACATTCCAAAACCCAAACTTTTTAGTGAAAGTTATCTGTACAACTATTTTCCCCTTCTCTGTTCTGATTTAACTTCTTCACCATTCCATCGAAACGACTTTAATGAACATTACAGCAACCTCTGTGTTACCAAATGTAAAAGATGATTTTCTAGACTACTAAACCATTTCACCTTGAAACTTTTTCCTTGTCTAGCCTCTCTAACACCCCACTCATAAGCCTTATCAGTCTCCTTCATTGTCCTCTCTATCTGAACTCTCTTCCTAAATAGTCCTATTCCTTTTTAAGGGCTGTGTGAATATTTTCGGTACTAGTTCCTACTCTCTCAAAAGGCAGTCTCATAATTTCTTGCAATGTGGACAGACTCTTCATGAAGAATCCAATTGCCAGAAATGACACAACTTTTGTCTCGTTGACAGTGAAGGTCATGGAGCTTTCAGCCAGGAGGTAGCAAAGTTGAGTAGCAACGTTTGCAGATTCTGGATCCAGATTCACATTATGCCTCTCTTGTTTATATAATCTCCCAGTGTTTCTCTTTCTCTCTTGTGATAATAGGGATGGTGAGAATAATAGTGCACACATCAGGGCACTGTTGTGAAGGTGTTAATCATCATAAAGTGATTAGACAAGTCAAGTTATTTGTGAGGAACTCTGAAAGATCTGAGACTGATCTTACTAATCAGTAACAAGTTTCTTACTACTGTGTCATGAATGTTCTCAGAAGACGCAATTCCTGGGTCAGAGACAAACAACAACATTCGTGGCAAAGTGAAGATTGTCAGTGCTATATTTCTATTACCTCTTCTCCCCACCTCTCCAGGTCCCCTGGGGCTGATAATGGAGGGGCACAGGTGGAGGTTACTCAGCTGTTACATGACAGATGGCAGCCCCCCAAATTTAGGGACTATGCCACTTTTATAAAGGGTTGCCATCATACCTGCACTTTGTCTTGGAGACAATATACAGTGAAGGAAGAATGTCTGTCCTTTGCCCAGAAAGAAGACACTAACTATCTTCCAAAGATGCTCGCTACACAGACATCCTTGATGCATAGTCTGTAACAAAAGGTCAGGGACTTACAAGATGTGCAGAATCCTGAAAACTCACAGGAAAACTCCTCCCAACATTATTATTGTCACAAAACATTGTGTCATCCCTGCTGTTGTCTAGCCCCTATTTCCCCAGGCACAATTAATTGCTGCCTTTTCTGTGCCCCACAAAACTTTGCAGATATTGCAAACGTGTCTAATATGTGTGAAAGTGATTTATATTAATTTCTCTTGTTATACGGTGAGATCCTTGAGGATAGGTATTAAAGCTAATCCATCTTTTATGTTTTTACCCCTATGCCTTTCCTTCCATCACCTGACAGAGTGCAGAAAATTGTTGGTGCTCAGTATATGTTGAAGTGTTTGTAATTAAAAATTAATTAGTTTCATGGGTAAGAAGCCTTTTTCTCTTGAGTGTGCAATAAAGAACACTATCCTTATTCCAGAGGAACACATAACATTCACAACAGTAGAGACATGAATCTCATTAAGCAAATAAGCATTTTATTTTTAATATAAAAATAGAATTTGAGAATTTCTCTGCATAGCACTTCTTTTCAATGAAAAATATTTGTTAAACTCAAGAATGTAATGGTAAATTTAACCTCCACTGCATTAGCAGTCTATATAGAATTATATTTTCTAGTTTCAAATTTATTCTTTTTAAAACAGATATATAACACAATGGATATTCTGATTTAAATGGTTGTATTCTGTTGTCTTCACTCTTCTTTAGAATTGTCAGACAATTCTTCAAGTCCGAGAAACTGTGTCCCCAGGGGAGCGAAGAGACACCTCTGTATAGTCAGATATTGGTCTATGGTTGTGATTTGCTTTGCTATCCATGGGGATGACAGGTGCTAAAGAAATGCAGTATGATATTATGACACAATGCTGAGCTATATGATTTAGCATTAAGCATTTGGCATCATGGGATTTTGATCTGACGTGTGGATAAGTTTGGTAAAAGAGCGTTATTATGTGCTTTTTCTGAGTTTAAGGTTGCATCAAATTATGCCTTAGGAGAAGAATCAGATAGGGAGTTCTGTCCTGATGAAAATAATTGAATATTTATTTCATGGTTTCTGTTACAGTAATAGGTAGGAACAAGGTCAACTTTACTGGTGAGGATGGAGGAGAATTATCTCCAACAGTGAGGCTTCAGATGGAAATAGAAAAAAACAAAGATCAATTATTACAGCAATTAAAAGGCAGAATCTGGAAGAAAAGTTGTTCTGGGCTTAAAATCTGGATCAGTCAATTTCTAACTTTATAACCTTGGGGAAGATCTTAAAATTCAGCTTTCTTGTAAGATATTATATCTCAGACTTCTTGTGAAGACTGAAAGAGATAATGCATGATACAGTTTAGTCCAGTATTGATAGAACGGGTGTACAATAATTTGCAACTCCCATATGTATTCATTCAAGATAAATTGACCCAAAGAAAAAGCATCTATTTGTCTAATTGTTTACTTTTACCTGCTAAAATGATTTACTGTAATTCCTGACTCAGGCCCCCTTCATTCTATTTCTCCTAGGATTCTCCAGATTTCTAAATTTATTTATTTATTTGATTTTTTTGGTACCCCACCCCATGGGTCATGAACCCAGATACTTGGACTTTACATGGTCCACACCCCAGACATCTCAGCCACCTGAGCCACCAGGGTGCGCCCAAGAATTCTAATTTTAGAACTTTATGGCCTTTCTCTGATGGGCAAGTCATCCTTCCTATGTATAAATGAGACAACATATTATGAAATACAGTCAGGATCGTGCACAGCCTGAAGTAAGTCCTCTGTCAAAGGTAGAGGTATTCATCATCATCATAATCATCATCGTCACCACCATCCATTTTGCAGGGCTTGGTTTGTTTTCTGGAGCAGCCTCATCCACGTAATTCCACCCTACTTACTTCTTCTCTATGAGAGCTCACACAGCAACTCAAATTCTCTTGCAGCTTCATGCGTCTGCTTCTTAGAAGCCCAGGTAGATCTTGCTAAGCTGCTGAGGTCATAACATCACAGGCGTCACATCTTTGCTGATGCCTGCTACTCCCTCTACTAGCTGACCGCGGTTCTGCTGTCCCTTTGTTGGCTCACAGGGAATAAAAACGGAATGTTTTGTGCCAGTGACTTTCACTGTTCCTCACTATGAACCCTGGTGAAAGGCTGATCTGGTCCTGGTTCCCAGATTTCATCTCTGATGACTCCTTTCGCCCCAGGGAACTGCAGCGTTGCCGGTAGTGAATCAAATTAAGTCTCAAATGATGAAATAGAGGGTATAGTTGCAGGTGTTCATTATACTGGCTTCATTATCTTTGGACCAAGACTCAAATGCTCCCTGAGACAAAAGCATCCCAGGCAGAATTATAATTGTCATAGATCAGATATCTCCAAGTGTATACACACAGAAACCAATCTACTCTTTACATCCTTATTTTGTTTCTTCAATGAGAGCCGTTCCTAGAGAGTTTACTTAAGGTTCACATTCAGAAAAATGACTGTAAATATGCCACATGGCAATTTGAGAGAACAGTAAGTGAACACATCTGTTCTGGCAACCTCATCACAGTCACTTCTACAAGATCAGAAGCGTAGGTCACACAAAATATGCCACATGGCAGTTTGAGAGAATAGTAAGTGAACACATCTGTTCTGGCAACCTCATCACAGTCACTTCTACAAGATCAGAAGTGTAGGTCACACAAAATGTGAGATGTGCCAATGGGAAAATAAGAAAGAAGATAAAACTGAATCATCTTAGAGGTTGGGAGAGGATGAGGTCAAGAGAGATGATGGAAAAAGAGAGGGATGGAGAGAGAGAGAGAGAGACAAAGAGAGAGCACATACTTAAAGGGAAGATGAAAATCTGGGTCAGGAGCTAAAGTCTTTAAATATTTCATTAAAAGTCCAGGACCTAAAAAGTATTTTGTTTGAGTGGTGCATGTTTTTCACTTTTCCACATGAATGTCAAATATCAGACTTTAAGTAGATTTAATATTATAATTTAAAGATAGGAGAGAGAGAGCGTAAAGGAAAGGTTATGCATGGCTGTAGGAGTTAGTGGGTTTAATTTGAGCTTCATGATTATGCATGTTGTTATTTCTAGTCTTTTCAGAAAACACATGCAATGAAAGCCCGTAACCGCTTTTGCAGACTCTGACTTTTCCTCTTGCATCTCCCCAAGCTTACTTTTTCATTGTGTTTACACCAAGTAGGCTCTAATTTCTGTTGAGAGAACACAATTCTCTGCCTCAGCTATATTTTGCACAACATAAACTCGGGAGGGAGGAGGGACGCTGCACTGTACTTGAAAGCTTGTTATCATGTCCCTCCCTGACTCCACCAGCTGCCTAATGGGAAAGGGACCTGGGAAGGGGACTGCAGTGACATATTCCATCATGTCAGGCTATAATTCTCCTGTCCAGGAGAGTGTGAAATTTTGGATGAGAGGTCAAAGCACAAAGATTAAGAAGACAAAATTGTATGTTTCACACATTTCTCAATATCAAGTGTTTGTAAATAAAGGAAATGAAGTAAAAGAAACTCACCTCCCAGGAGAATTTCATAAAAAGGGGCTTCACCTGGCCATAGTTTCAATTCCTTCACACACTCATTTAATCTTTTCAACAATCTTGCAAGCTTTGCAGATGAGAAAATTTGAGACTCAGAGAAGTTATATAACTTATCCAAATCTCAGAAGGAATGTCAAACCTATTTTGGTTCTGAGTCCCAAACTACATTCTACTTCCAACCTTTTTTTTTTTGGTTAAAAAAGGACCTCAAAATAAGGAGAAAGTATTAGAAATGACAGGGTCTGTTTCTTTCTTGCCCATAAACTTAATCGGTGTCAAAGAAAAACACATGGCCCTTTCTTAAAACATTTGTAATTCAGTATTTTGTACAACTCCGGAGTAACATGTTCAGGTTAGAAAAATATTTGTTATTTCTTTTGTTAATAATTATGTTAATTATTCTTTACTCAAAATTTTTGTCAATATAAGAAACCATATAGAAAAAAAACATTATTAAGCTCACAGTATTAGTTGGAGTTGATGGTGGCTGCTTTCATTAAGGCACCCTAAATTGAATAAATTCCAGATTATAAACACTAATTTCTCTCTCATGTAAGAATTCTGAGAGGAATATTTCAGGTAGGGTAGTAGTAGTGGTTCCTTCATCTTCTATTTCAGAGGAAAAGTATCTTCACCCAAAAGAGTTATGATTATGTTATGTTGTATATCTCTATAAACTCTTAATATGAATACCTACTGTTTTGTAACATGCTTTTCTTCATCAAACAAATATGTTGGCAAGATTACATCATGTCATTACATAATCTGTTGGAACGACCCTGTATAATATGGCACAGATATTCCATCATCTGTATATGTCATACTTTTTATTCATCCAATCCCCTAGTTGTTGTCTTTAGTTCTTCACTAGTTTAAAAGTGGGATAATGACATTTTGTAAAAATTTTCTTATATATGTCAGAAAAATTATTTGAAGTTAATAGATAAGAAATAGATAAAGTATATTATAGAAAGGTAGTATTAATTCAGTATCCATAAGTAAGGTATAAGAGTAAAAACATCTGGGACTTAATGATACAAGAATCACCTGTCTCTGACCTCCTCTTCATTACTTTCTCCATTATTCTTGAAAAGCATCAGGCTAGGACTTTGCCTGTGGACTTTTAATTGCTAAACAAATGGAATACTATTCAGCTATCAAAAAGATGAAATCCTGCCATCTGCAGCAACATGGTTGAACCTAGAGAATTATGTTTAGTGAGATAAGTCAAAAGGAAAAAAGACAAACATATGATTTCACTCATAACTGGTATATAGAGAAAACAAAATACAAAAAAACTCTAAAATACCCCAAACCAAATCAAATAAAAACAGACTTTTAGTCTATAAAATCAAAATAGTTGTTACAAGTGTAGTTCTTCCTTTGCCATATAATTAATCCTTTTTACTCAATATGCCCACCCTCCACCCCTTTCCCTTCTGTGTTTGGGCTTGGCCTATGATCAGATTTGGCCAATGAGATGTCAGTTTCATAAGTAGGAACTTGAAATGTTGGATTGTGTGGTCCCTCTTATTCCTCTGCCTTTGCTTCCCCTGGGTCATTTTCAGTGCAAGGAGTTTGAGACATGTAGGCAGACTTGGATCTAATGGGTACCTTAGAGTCTCCCAGCCAAGTCCAGCCTTACCAGTCATATGTGACCAAAACCAACACCTCTTGTTGAACATCACTGACATTTCATGGTTATTATTTTTATACAATAGCTTACTGACATGCTGCCAATGACACCTTTGACAAAGGAAAGCCCAGCGACACACACGGTATCTGGGGCTGATCTGCTCTATCCATGGCTCTTACACCTTTCTATCTATCTGAGTAGTTGATTGTTCCTTTATTTTTATGTGTCAGCAGGTGTGTGAGCTAAAGTTACCATCCTTATTGTACCATTTTGGCCCAATATGCTTTTTCATTTTTCCTTTCCTTTTGTTCTAGACTTCAGTCCCAGTCCATTGCAACAAATTGATAGAGTGTGGAAGGGTATTTGGCTTCTAACCTGTCAAACTATAATGAGAAAAGGAAAACAATTATTAACAGAACCAGTGATGACACCCATGGGGTGCATCCTTTTACCTACATCTTGCAAATGCAATGCAGTGAGATCATCAGCTTAAGTCCAAACCCAGGAGCTAGAACTGCAATAGAGAAGCTCTGGAATAGTGTTAAATGCTCAATTAAAAGGAGCAGTTCTCCTAAAAATAAACAAAAAGAACAAGAACCATAGAGACTCTTCTAGACAAATTTAAAACATTTTATCCAACAGACTATGCACAGTTCTGATCTATTTAAGGGACACATTTTATATCTTTTCAACATTGTATTGACTCAATGGAACATCTACATGACCCTTCCACAGATAATGCCCTCAAGGCTGCTTCACACATTCCTTCAGCATTTATTGCAAACTGACTATGAACCAGGAATCCTATTAAAGACCAGAGATTCAAAGAGAATATGCCTGTTTCCTGCGCTCAGCAAGTTTATAACCTAGTAGATGAAAGAGATGGAAGCATAACTAGGCTTTAGAAGTGCAGTCTGGAGCAATGGGAAAGGCAGGATCCAAGAATAGAGAAACCAAGTAGAGTTAGACCTCAACCTGAAGCCTGCTCCCACTACACCACACCACATCATGGTTTATACACCTTGTCAATTTTCCACTTTGTTTTTTTTTCTTACCCCCTATTACCAAGTTAGATATGCATTATCCCAATTGTCCTACTCCTTCATAAATTGCCTCATTTTAAATAATTATTTCTAATTTCTGTTGCCTTGCTGGTAGAAAAACTCCTCATTCGTCTCCTTTCCTTACTTTTTAGCCCCATTATGTATTCCTTTCTCCTGTAGATTTACTGGGCTTGAAACCCTCTCCATAAAGTTTTCAGAATGTTTACAATTTGAGTTCTGTTCTATACAGAGGTGATTTAAAGTACTACTACTGTATTTAGAAGTTGCTAAGAGAGTCTATTATCTTATTACCTTTCTGAAGCAAGAGTAGATTATTTTACTCTATTCATCCAGACTCAGAGATGCTTTCAGTGTGGGATCCGGGCGGACACATTCAGTGGAGAGAAAGTTGGAGACTATTAGTGGTTGGGCTCTGTTTCTCCTGACAACAATATCAAGACCTTAGAAGAGGAAACTGTTGAATGATTTTTCTTACTTGTTACAAGGTAATCAATGGCATGCATTTTTTAGCTGAGAAAAACGTTTTTTTTTTTGTAAATACAATGATGGTTTCTAAGCCAGTGTCATACCGTCAAAATCATCTGGAGACTCATTTGTGAATAAGGGTTTCGAGGCCCCCCATTTGGAGATTCCGATGGTCACAGGGTGGATCCAGACATTCTGCATTGTTGTTAATAACTCCTTCAAGTGATTTTGACAATCACCCTGACTGAGGAATCACTGCTTTAGAGAAGTTTCTGGGGGATAATTTAAGTCTTGAGACATGTAATTGTCACGTTATTTAAATTATCTTCTCTTCTAGGAGGACTGGGACTATGATTCCTGTTTCTTGGACCACAGGGACAGCAGAAAAGCAAGGCATATAAACTCTCGAGTTCTAAGATGCAGTGGGACTCCACATTTTTGGGTCCAATGAGTCTGGAAATCAGTGATAGATTTCGATTGTTGTCTTTCATACATACAATCAGGAGGGAGGTAAATCCATGGCCTCCTCTCTTCTCAGAGGATCCTGGGAAGTGCTTCCATGTTGGGAAATTCCAAGGGCTCCACTTGTGTCACTAAGGATGCTTGCAGTCTCTCGAGAGCTCCAAAGACTCTCTTCTTCAATGAGTTAACGATGCTTGGGCTGCTAAGTAGTACAACATTTTTTGCCCTCTGGCAGTTACCTTACTCTTTTTTCAGGTTATAATTATTCCTGTTGAAAGATTTAGATCAGAATTTAAAGATTATGAGGAGGGGGCTATGTCATTGACTTTTACGATTCCTTTTGCCAAAAACTTTAAGTAATATAAAAATACAAAACAAACATTACCTGATTTGTATGATCACTAGGCAATGCATACATGTGAACAGGTGCTGTTTAAATCATGGAAGAAATGTGTTCCCAAGAAATATTCCGGCTTTGGCAAGACTAACATATCTAACTATCAATCAAACCATATAAAGCAGAATATAATTAAGTCTTAATGCATGTGGGAAAAGACTATAATGAATGTTTTAGGATTTTACAGCACTGTTTTTCTTGTCTATTTTCCAATATCATAAAAAAATGAACCAAAAACACCACCACCACAGCAAACAATGACAGCTCGCTTGATGGGATTATGTCTTTTTACTAAAATGTCATTTCTTCTTCTTCCTCTTCCTCCTCCTCTTCCTCTTCTTCCTTTTCTTTCTTCCTTTTTTTTTCTTACTATCTTCTCTCTTTTCTTTTTCTTGTTCTTTTTGTTTTGTTTTAACCTAGCAGCTAAGCATAATAAGTGTAGAAATACTAAATAGGAAACTGGGAAAGTTGCCTCCCTTATTTTAGAGCTTGACGAGATGTGTTAGCTTTTACATTTTGAGCTCTGTAGGATGTCAGGCACTTCAGAGCAGGGGTGGCATCTATCTTTATGGTGCTACTTTGTACAGGCATCCCATTTGGATGATACCATCCTTTGTTTCATTTATTATTTTTAAATCAAGTTTATCAAGGTCCCAAAGTTTCTTCCTAAAGAGACAATATGGCCTCTAGATTCACTTGCAAATCTGGGCACCGGACTGCAGAGCAAAGTGCTGCTGACTGCAGATGACCTCCTACAGGAACCTGTGCTGTGCAGACACTTTCCCTGGGCCCTAAAGGGACACCACAGTGGGAGTGCAGATCTCTGGAAGTCCCATATCACTTGTCATCACCATCAATTTCTTTGAAATGCCCATTTTTATGAGGCAGTTGTTGCCTTCGCTGCCCGTGGGAAGCTTAAACAACACCAAAACCTGAGACTCACTCCCAGGATTCTGATTGAATGCGTTGTAGTGTGGTTTGGGCTTCAATCTTCACAAGCTCACTGGGTGATTTCTTTTTGAATTTAACATTTATTGAGGTAACATTGATTTACAAAATAATATAGATCCATATGTGCAGTTTCCTCATTCCTCAAATATATGACAACACTTTCCTGTCCCCCACCAAATTCCTAATGTTACCAGTGTGAGTGAATGAAACCTCAGTTCTTGTCTCAAAAAGTGAAAGAATTAAAAAATGCCAGACAGAAGCAAAGTCAAGGAAGAATTTAATAGAGAGTGGGAAAGTACATTCAGGAGAGGTTTGAACGGGTAGACTCAATTACTCTGAGAGGTACAAAAAAGTGCTCCCCCCATGCTCTGAGACTCTTATCTTGGGCCTCTCTGATAGGATGTTTCAAGAGTGCCCCTCTCAGAAATTTTGTATAACTGTTAGGAGTTTCAAAGTCCCCCTTCCTTCATAGATTCTTTCTGCCTCTTGCCTGCCTAGTGTTTTTTGTGCCAATATGACGATCACCATGCAGAATTGCCATTTTGTAAGCTTCTCACACATGTCTTTTGTCTGCCTTAGCTCTTGTCTACCTAACTGCCTGTCCTCACATTCTCCCCTCAAGTGATGGCCACCAATTTTTTTTGCGAAGTTGAGGCCAAAATTCGGTATTCTTGTGTTGCCAGGTTTGACACAGTTTGTTTTATTCTCCCCACTTTTTAGTACTCTGCACTGAATTTCCTTACCTCAGTCCTTCTGTCTTCTCAGGAAAGAATTCAAGGGAGGCACTGATATGCAAAAGAAGTTTTATTGCAAAATAAAATTTATTGCAAACAAAAGCAGTGCTGGTTTACTAAAGAAATAATATGTTTTCAAAAAGGAGAATGGACTGGATGTAGGTATATGCAACAGTATAGGTGTATTCCTTCCTAGGGTTTATATTTCCCTTTTGTCCTTCCTTAGCCCTTTCCTTGGGGTGTATTCTATTCCTGTCTATCATGTCGATTGACAGATAGTTATATAACAAACTCTTACTGCACAGGTTATTTCCCATGACTGCCTAAGTGAAACCAAAGTGAGGAAGGAGCAAACCCACAATGTGAATTTTATTGCAATGGCATTATAATGACAGAGATCATCTAAGAACAGGGTTTTACCTTCTTTGCACATGTGTCTCCACCCAGTTCTTGCTGGATCTGCTTGAGACCGGACTATTTGAACACTGTGTCTCCCCTCCTAACCTTTTGATTACTTGGGGCTCTCATATCCCTGTAGTTAATCAAGAGATATTCCCCATCCTTTGTCCCCCATGTTTGACTCATTGCTTAGGAGCTTGGAAGATATCTCTGGCCTTGAGAGTGTTTAATTGATTGTTCCTTAGGGATTCCTACTTGGTACTCATATCTATCAGGTGTTTCTTAATAAAAGAATCTTTGTTCACTACAGCCCCTCACCCAGTGCTCGTCTGACTAGCTCCCTAACACTGGTAGCTACTCCCAGATGATAACTGGGCATAAGACTGGATATTGATAGGGCAGACACTTGCTGGCTGTCTGAGGGTAACTAGAGGCATGTAGAGTGCAAACTTCTGGCACTTCAGTCTAGCAGGCCAAGGGAAATGTGTCGGCATTCTTGTCACACAACCATTTGGGGGTATATTTGACTGGAATTGACTTCTGTCAAGATTAGTTGTCTTTGCGGTTTTGCAGATGCAGGTTGGAGACAGATTCCTTGAGTATAAGAGAGACAAGTGTCAAATAGATAGTATATCAGAATACATATGACAAGTAATACATTTAGGATGATAAAGAGAATCTTAAGGTTAGACCAGAGTTCGCCTTTGGACACAGTTATTAGTATATAACAGATTTGTAACATTAAAAAATAAAAAGGAATTAAAAATAAGATACGATTAAAGAAATAAAACACAGTGAAGATTGTACCTTTAAACTAGTTCTCTTTAGTTTTTTTGCATTTAGATCTTAGTTAAGAGTAAGGTAAAGTCATAGTGGATGAATAGGATTTAAACACATAACAGACTTTGACCTCTTAGTATTTAAGTGGGGTAAAAAACTTCCAGATATTACCATAATCCACACAGCAAGTCTGTGGACCCTAGTTTAAAAATGCAAAAGAGAGTAGTTTTAGTTCTGAATTATTTAGACATTTTTGTGAAACACTGAAGTTCCTGGGCAGTTTCTCTTATTAGGCTAACAAAATTTGGTTATTAAATTTTAACATTTTTACAAATTCTCAGTGATTTGAGGCACTTGGGAAAGTTACAAAGTTTTGCTAAAATAAATTTGAAGTTAAACTTAGAAAGTAAACAAAAGTTTACAAAAAAAAAAAAAAAAAGCAGTTTTAGAAACTGCTTTCTAGTTCTGAATTAGAGGCAAAAGACACCAAAGTGTTTAAAAATGTACCAGCCTGCAAAGAGAGAGGCTTGACCACAGCTGTATGTATGCCTGAAATAACTTAGGTGTGTTTAAGGAAGGTAGGCCAATGCGCATGACTCACACGCATGCAAGTACCTATTTGACATTAGAGGTCTTTTGAGACAAGTCAAACAGTGGGCAGAAAATATTATACAGTGAAAGAGGGCTGTGGAAGAAATCAATCTAATTTCTTCTCTTCTATAGGATAACAGACATTTCAAATAATGAGATCACTATTTATATGTAAGGCAATTTAAAAGAACAGTGTGCTTCAGGTAGAGGAACACATTTCACCTGAATTTGACACATATATGGGTTATGTGATGTGACGGAAAACGTGAAGTTCTTTTTGTCCAAATACTGAAAAGACAGATTAAAGAACTTTTGTGAATGAGGCATTACTTATACTAAAATATTATAGAAAATAGAATAAGAAACAACTAAATTGAACTAGATGGAGTACTTACCATTTATGTCAATAATGTGATATGGAGAAGAAGAGTAAGCTGGTTTGGAGTGCTGGGTGAGGACAAAATGACTCTCTTATTAATAAGAGAATCAATATTTTTACTTCCAAAATTATGAGTTACTTGGGGCCTAACTGTTGAGATGAAAATGTTGAGATGAGTTGGGAGTCATGCTTTTTAGGCCCCATCGTTGGTCTTTGTCCCTCGTTGTATGGGCCGGACAGTGGAAGGATGGTCTCTTCTCACTATGGAGACGTAAACAATTCTTTCTTACAACATAGTTTTCGCACCAGGGCATGGCCCAGGTAGGTTTGAGTGTGCTTTTTGCTCAAGTGGCCGGCATTGCCATGATGATAGCAGGGGCTCTTCATCCTGGTCCATTTGCTAACGTCATCATCTCCTTAGTTGTGCCTGATGGTTGGTAGGCTACTCATAATGGCAGCAATTAAAAAATTTGAGCCTATTTTGATCCTGAACTTAGAACCCTCCTTTCCCTTTTTATCCCTTCTGCCATTTCTCAGTTATTAAGGAATTTTGAAGGCATTAAATTTTAACAAAATCTGATAAGAAAGGCAAAGGCATACTTGTAAGGAGAAGCTGCAAAGAGAGAAAGCAAGGTTGACATTATTCCTTAAATTTAGTAGAAAGGGAAGGCAGGTCTACCAAGAGTATAGAAGGTAGAAACACATGGAGCAGCAGGTTCCAACTGGACTGCAGGGAGGCAGGAGGAATAGCTTTTAAAGGAGGAGAGGTGGCTCCACCTTCCAGATTACTGGTAACCTTGAAAAGAAAAAGAACTTTCTTAATATGGTAAAGCCAGAGAAAGCTATAGTGTTTCGAGTTTAAAAGTCACAGAAATATTTTTCTCATTAGTTCAATCTTTCCCGTTTATTTTTGATCTTGGTCTCTGTTAGTAATTTTATGAATTTAGGTTTATTTTTATAATTCCTGTAATTTCTGCACTATAACTCCTCTAATTTATTACCCAGTTCAGTTTTATGATTAACTTGTCCAAGTTATTTCCACAAATTCTTTGAACATGAAAACATTGTCAAACAATAGTTTCTGTAAATAGCAAGACTTTAAAAATGGCCATAGTTAAAGATTTATAACATAATTGGCAAAGTTTGCTTGATTTTGCAGTATAAATGTTTTAAAATAATAAATAGAATAGTAAGGAACCAATTAGACCTTTTAGGAATTTTATATGACCTTTATAACATGCATATCAATGAGACATCCACATAAATATCTACTAAGATGGTTAAGCATTACTTTTTATTTTGACAATATTTCCCAAAAGATTTCACCATACCAAATGAGCCTAATTAGGCTTGATATCTCTTACAAAGAGAATGCAATTTATTTATGTGGAATATGAGAGCTAAGATTTCCTATATTTTTCTTTAAAAAAAATCTTTTCATTCAGAATTTGACTTTTTTTAAGTCAATGAAAAATTTAATAGGCAAGCTGGGAGAGGTCTGAACTGGCAGCCTCAATTGCTCCAAGAGGTAGAGAAGAAGCATGTTGTCTTTGCTTTTTATAGCCCCTCCTCTTATGTTGGGGACCCATCTGAGGAACTGTTTCAAGACCGCCCCCCTATTTTGCCTAACTGTCAATATTTTCAGTCTCCCTTCCCTTGTAGTCTCTTTATGCCTCTTGCCTGCCTAGTTCTTTTGTGCCAATGTGACGATCACCATGTGGCCATTGCCATTTTGTCAGTAACTCACACAGGTCTTTCGTCTACTTCAGCTCATGTCTACCTAACTGCCCGTCGTAACACCAGAATTTCTTCACCACTGTCTGTTGGACATCTTCCCACTACCTGATCCCACCCCCACTCCCACCCTATTCCTCACTGGTATCTCAGTTCTATTGTCAGTGTCCAAGTGCTGGTTTTTGTTTTGTCTGTTCCTCTGCTTTGTTTCTTTATATTCCACATGTGAGTGAGATAATCTTGTATTTATCTTTCTCCTTCTGACTTATTTCACTTAGCATAATTGGCTCTAGTTCCACCCATGTGGTTGTGAATGAAAGAATTTCCTCTTTTTAGGGCTATGTAGTATCCTTTTGTGTGTGTGTGTGTGTGTGTGTGTGTGTATACATATATATATACATATATATATACATATATATATATGTATATATACCACATCTTCTTCATCCACTCATCTGAAGATGAGCACAGGTATTTTCCAATTTTGGTTGTTGTAAATGATGTGCAATAAACACAGGAGTGCATCTATCTCTGCCTATTAGTGGTTTTGTGTCTTCTGTGTAAGTACACTGAAGTAGGATGATGTCTCTGGGCAATTCTAACACATTAACCAAGGTGGAATGACACAGGGAGGTGTGTGAAAATGTAAGTGAGGCTATAACAGGAGAACTTTAAAAAAAAAATCATGTGCCTAAAAATGCACATTCAAATTGGCATTGACATTTCTCTCTTGGAATTCTGCTAAACCTCTACTGTGGAAACAAACTTTGTGCTGTGAAGTTGAAGATGAGCCTTGGCAACAGTCAAGTGATTAGTTGGAGGTTCTGCTCAAGTATTGTTAAATCCATTAATAAGAATAATTATGAGTGATGAGACTGGTTCATTTCACTCTATTCTATTCACTGCTGGAGTTTATCTTTAAAAATGTCCAGATTAATTTGCACTCGTTGTCAAGACTCTTCAGTGGCTTTCCACTAGAGTAAAACCAATATTCTTGTCAGGGCTTCCGTGCTACACAGATATGTGATTTCTTCTCACTACAATGACCTCAGGTCCCACTGGTCTCCCTTTCAATATGTGTCAGCCACACAGATCTTTCTGTGTCTTGGACTGTTGGAATATATTTACACTTCAGTTCTTTGAACTTGCTGTTGCCTTTTTTTTTTTTTGTGGAAAGCTCTTTTCCTCAAATCTCCAAGGGAGTTTCTTGTTATTTAGGTCTCAGCGCAAATGTCAAATTTTTAGAGAAGGTCTCTACTTTGTCTAGTCACCCTCTACCATGTTATTGGTTTTATCGTTTTCCCTGAAATTAACGTGTTTATTGGTGGATTGTTTGCTGTCTATATCCGCACAGCCAGAATGTGAGCTCTTCCAGAGCAGGATCTGATTTGTGCTGTTTACTCTCATTTCCAAGACCTAGAATAGTGAGTGCCTGGTACAGTTAGGTATATAGTAATGGCCATAGGAAACGAAGAAAGGAAGGAAGGAAAGAAAGAGGGAAGGAAATCTTCTAGAAAGGTAGAGTAGTTGATATCTTTTTCCATTCCCAGTTTTCCAAATATGTGCTCGGTGGTCTGTAAGTACAGTCTGCCATGCTCATCCTCAGTCAGTTGAATCTGGATGCAATGTACACCAGCATCTCTGTAGTTTTAATTTTTCCATTTTTAGAGCTGATACTGGAATGTTGTAGTGATATTTCCAGCAACAGCCTCCAAGAGTGGAAACCAGGATCCCTATGAAGATTGAAGGAAAGCTTTGGTGAAGTACAAACATCAGATATGGTAGTTCTGATACACCTCCATAATCCATGTAGGTTATTGAGAGTCTATATGCCTAACATGCATGCAAGACTTCCAAAATAAGAGTTTAGGGGAAAAGAGTCTTGTGAAATTTATGCAACAGAAATACATGATGACAGTTACCATCTATCAAGTGCATAATACACAGAACTTGCTTCATAATATACACATTGAAGCTTAAAGGAGTAGAGAAGAATTTTGATAAAGGAGTTTTCACTAGTTCTTTTCTTTCCCAAGCAGCGGTTCTCAGTCATATCCAAAAGGAGGACTAATAGATTGGAAACTACTAGAGATAAAAGGGAACCATAGATGAAACAGTCTAAAGGTCACATTGTACATAGTGCTGTTGTAAATTTGGTCCTCTCTCTCATATTAGAGCATCTCGAAGAACGTAAGCAGCCTACAAGAAAGAATATGTATCTCCATTTGAGTAGGTGAGCCAGCCATCTTTTGGGACTTCTAGTGATAAGGCTCTATTCCTGTACTTTTAGAATAAGACAACTGAAAAAGCTTTCCGATCTGTAGCCAGAACACCTGGTACGACCTAGAGCCTGCTTTCAAATCTTTGTACTTATGAATATTTAGATTTTTTAGATCATTTTAACTTATACCTAAGAATCTTGAGTGCCTATGCATGCAGATGGTTTGCTAAGTCTGCTGGTGATCATATTTTTAAGAATCGTATTGCTTTGCATGGAAAACAGCATGACATGGTACCAGGTGGGAACAATGCAATACCAGGCTTCCTATGCTAAAGAATCATACGCCTGTAGGTGCCTTCCCACCAACTTAATTTCCCTTGGGTCCTTTCCTCTTGCTAGAAGAAGGGGTGGTGTGGAGGTGGCAGCAAATAGTTTTTATTCCATTTGCTGCATTCTGTTCATGTCATCTCTGCTTTCCTGTATGGCTTTATCAAGGACTGGAGATGCACATGGGAGTACTGAGTGATGTGATTTTAGGTGTTTTGGGAAGGACAGTCTGCCAAGCACAGATTACTATCCACCTATTTACCATGGGTGCCTGCATTAGAATGTTTGGGAGTTTTCTTGTAATTTAACTTATCGCATTGGCTGAAAATCTGTGATTGAGGGAAATAAAAGTCTAGAGAGGGAGAAGGGAATGAAGAGAGATGGTTGGTAAGTGAGGCATTACACTGGGAAAAGGCATAATGAAACTACTCAAGAAAACTGAGGGTCTAAGATAAGTGATAGGGATTCAGAAAGGGATAGGAGTAAGATGCTAAGAATCAGCTTCCAGGAGTTACTAAGGTCTCATGCATACACTACCTTTGTCTTGAGGAAGCATCTCTTCCTCAACCCACCACCGACTGTTGTCATTCATTGATCAGTCTTGGATCCTCTCCTCACCTCCCTTTATGTGCTCTTACAAGGTGATCTCATCTACACTTGTGACTTCCATTATTTGTGTGTTGATGACTCTCAAAATTAAATCTCCAGTTCATAGTTCCTTCCTGAATACCTCCTCTTGGATGTACTAGAAACAACTCAAATTCACACGTACAAAAGCAAACTCTTCGTTTCTCTCACTTGTTGCTGTCCTCTACCCTATACTTCCCAGGCAAACTTGTTTCTTCTGTATTATATCTCACCTCTGTAAAAACTATCAATATATAATTAGGAATCTATGCCTAAGCAGAAATCCTCAGATGTTACCTTTCATTTCCTCTAGTGTCACTAATCTTATTGACACTATCTGGAATTTGGTAATCTCACCTCTAGTTCTGCCTCTCTAATCCATGATAATGCTTTTTGCATGACCTCGTGCCTTTGTACATGTTCTCACTGACTGAAATCTACATAATTTTATGAATTACCAATTACTGACTTTGTACTGTTTTCCATAAACTATCTTAAGTCCTCATAATAATCCTGAAAAAAAAGACTCAGGCAGCAACCAGTAAACCTTATATTTGGATCCAGGACTTTCTGCTTCCAAAATTTTGCTCATTTAACTATTTTCTTCTATTTTTTTCCCATACCCACACTCTTCTACTCTCTCTTTTTTTTTTTTTTTTTTTTTTTTTGCATAATCAGCTCCTGTGCACTGCACTGTCGGTTGACTCCGACCCGCGGAGCAGTCAACTGGGGTCCGGAGATCCACCTAGAACGGATGAAAGGGGTGGGACAAGAGGCGGGAAAAATGACAGCAAGACAAAGAATTCTGATCAAGCTGCAAAATTTTATTAAAATGGAGGGACTTATATAGAAAGGGAAAAGAAGGGAAATAGTTCTGATAGGTGGTCCCTGTGCATGTCTGCTGCGTGCTCTAGCTTGGGGTTGGTAAGCAGGTGCGTGGCAGGCGCGTGATCAGTGCTCTGATTGGTTGCTAATGTTCATGCTATATTTATGAAATAGGGAGGCGACCGTTAGGCAAACAGGGAAGTGGCTGAGGTACCTCTGAGTGCAATTTTCCGTTTGGATTGCATCATCCTGGCTTTGTGGCCTGGCCCAAGTCCCCAACAGTCGGTATTAAAATTGTGAGTCAAATATCCAAGACACTCTTTGAATACACATTCATTATGTCACAACTGATATTGTGTGCCTTCTTTAGGGCTTCATTATGTTCCTTGTTATCCTTCAATATTGTTAAAGATAGAAACTCATTATATATAATTTTCTCTCCTCTCTCTATCCATCTTCATCCTCCTCTAAAAAGGATTTAAATTTATGAGGGTAAATATTGAATCTTTCATCTCCCCCTGCTACTACTTATAACAGTTGCTGATACATAGAATGTGTCAAGTAAAGTTCTTATGAATGAATAATATCTGTAAAATTCTGTGAAGTAACAGCCAGGATTATTAAATCTACATTTTTAAGAAGAAGAAGCTGAATCTTGAATAGGTTGGATGTGCCTAGTCTGCTCCAGGATCCCAACATTTTAGTGACCCAATGGGGACCTGGATGTTTGTCTCTTTGTTCAATGAGACAAAGCAACACCACCACTTTCACAGTTTTTTTTTGATAACACATATACTACTCCATTTTCCTTTAGAACACTTCTTTTTTCTTTCTTTTTCTTTTCTATCAAGTAACTCTCTCTGAGGGGTCCCAGGGTTACTTCTATGCCTCATCTACACCTGAATGCACACAAACATTGAAGTGCTGCCTTTTCCCTCCATCTTTGCTCTCATTTGGCAGCTTTCTCATTTCTCACCCCCATCTGAAAATGAAGTTTCCTTTTATAAAGGTACTAATATAAATCTACTTTTTATTTTTCCAGCTAAATATCATTACCCATTTGAGAGCCTTGCATTTTGTCTTGCAAGGTTACCAAGCTCATGGATTTCTTTCAGTCAAGAGCAGAGGCTCTCAGCTCTGTAAGAACCACAATTGGTTTCAGTTATGAATTAACTGACATTCAGCTCCTGTCAAAGCCTGATGGTAGCAGCTGATATCTCTTGACAATGTCCAAGAGATTGATGAACTCTTAGCACCTCACTGTTTTACAAAATTCATTCGTTTTTTTCCATTTAGATCAGAGACAGGTTACCTAACCTATAAAACAGTCTCTTCTTCTGTGAATGAAGATAATTATAATAATAGCTATCTCATATGGTTATTGTGGCAATTAAAAGAGTTAACCCACAAAAATGCTTACAATGCCTGGAATTTTGGTTACCACTGTTCTCCATGCTCTAGGCTTATATAAGGGTTGAAAGCTGTATTTGAAAAATCTGATGGTTTTGTAAAATGGAAACTGACATTGAGGACATTGTTACTCAAATTTACTTTTGTGCAGAATGATAGAAAATTTCTTTTAAATCTCAAAACTAGAAAAGAGTTTGTCCTTCCAATGTTTTCCTTTATAGGATAGAATCTAATGTTAATCCAACTTAGTGTATATTTCATTTAACTCATTGTTTTGATTTCTAAAATTTCTACTTAGGTCTTTTCTATGTCTTACATATTCTAAATAATGTGTTCTATCTTTCTTCAAGCTTCTTGTACAAATATACTATTATTTTAATAAACATTTTAATGTCCTATGCTAATTATGTCATCCTTTAAATTTCTGGGTAGTTATTAATTTATTAATATTTCTTTTTATTTTGAAATGTATTTGTTCTGCTTTTCATAACTGAGTGACTTTTGATTTGATGTTAGGGGTTATTAATTTTAACCTGTTACATGGCAGATCCTTTTTTGTTTCTGTAAGTATTCTTGTTGTGAAACAAGAAACTAGAAAAACTTTCGTTTTTGCTAGGTTACTCTGTAAATCACAAAGCCCTGAGGACCCTGCTTTCTTTCTAGATAACTGCTTCTGGCAGTGAAACAGAAACTTTAGCACCTGGAATGCTAGCTACCCTCCCAGTGAGGAAAACCTTGACTGGAGGGGTTTCTGTTCATCTGCTGAGATCCCGGAAGAAGTTAAATGTCAAACAAGATAGTTTAAGACATTTAGGGTGTGACCTCTGCTGTGTAAACAATTATGATAATCACTCTTTAAACTGCTTACAATAACCCCTTGTTAAACTGCTTATGCGTATACCCCAGCACACCCGGGAAAAACCAAGCTACAAATACCTTGCACTATTTGGGTACTGCTCCGTTTGGATGTGGTACTCTCCTCCTTGCAGCCACCGGCTAATAAACTCTCAAATTCTCTTTAACTCTGGTGTCTCTCTGACCTCATTGGTTACTTTGTAACAGTTGTAGTTCTGTGACAGTTAATTTTCTTTGAAACAGCTTAATTCTTTCTGATAATGATTTTAAACTTTGTTAGGTGAGGCAGAAAACATTTACGCTACTGCTGAAATCCCTCTACTGCTGATGCAAAATATTTTTTGCTTATTTTATCTGTGATGGTTAATTTTTCGTGTCAATTTGACCAGGTAAAGGGATGCCCATGTATCTGGTAAAACATTATTTCTCGATGTTTCAAATGAGGATCTTCTGAAAGAGATGAGCAGTTGAATTGATAAGTGAATAAAGAGCATCAGCCTCAAGTGGGTGGAACTCATCCAATCAGTATGATACTGATAGGGTCTTGGAGTCTTAGGGTTCTTATGTGTCAGTCTCATCAGCCTGCCTGCTACAGGAACAAAGAAAGTAGCACAGCCAGTAGAAAGCAAGGGAGGCTTATTTGCAAAGCAGCAAGGTGAGAATAAGATTGGAAAGGTAGGCAGAGTGAGAGTACACTTCCGAAGAGCAGGGAATGGGAGTTCCCAGAGGGAAATCAGTGAAGGGAGTTATTAGGACCTGAGTTCTTCAAGAGGTTAGCAGCTTGTTCTGATAGACCCACAAGGAAAGAGACCAAGACAAGTGAGCTGATACACTCTGAAGCATGACTTTATTGTCCCAGGTGCAGCCTGGGAAAAACTTTCTGAGAACAGACAGAAGGAGCAATCCCAGGGAAGCAGTGTGAGAGCACGGCTTTTAAGGTGGTAGCCTTTGGTTTTAGCGTGGAGGGGGCTAGGGGCAGAATCCTGACAAGGCCATCTGGCTGAGCTGTTGATTTAGGGGCAGGGAGTCAAGGAAGCCATCTCCAACTAGCACAGTAAGGGGCTGAAGGTGGAGTCCCGATAAGGCTGTTTGAGCTATTGATTCAGGGGTAGGGAGTAGATGGGTTGGAATATCAGGGAGTGCAGAGGGATGGGGGTGAACTCTTGACTAGACAATTTGGTGAGCTTGTTGATCTTAGGGGTAAGGAGTAAGAGTCTTATCAGGATGTGCTGGAATTTTAGGAGAGCACTGCTCCACATTTGCTGAACAGGGTGGGGCCATTACTGTCTGTGGACTCCCATCTATCCTTGGAAAAGCCTTGTAGCTGTTCGTGTTCTACAGTTTTACGCTCACCCAGGGATGTTCTGGGGTGGATAAGGTTTTTGACTGGTCCATTAGCAATTTATTTTAAATTGCTTGGAAGATTTCAGATGGGTGCTGTTTTATTATTTACTGATAGGAGGACTTCAGATTGGCACCACTGTCCTTGTTTCCTCTTCTTCCAGTTCTAGTGTAATTCCTACCTATCATTCTCTTCAAGGTCTGGAAAGAGTCCTGCATAATTGAGGGGTTGAACAGAACAAAAAGAGGTGGGAAAGAGGGGAATTTGCTCTTTTTTGCTTGAGCTGGGATAGTCATCATTTCCTGTTCTGGGGTATCAGTGTTACAAAGTAACCAACAAGATCAGAGCAACACACCAGAGTTAAAGAGAATTTAGGAGTTTATTAGCTGGCAGCTGCAAGGGGGAGAGCTCCACCCAAATGGAGCAGCACTATACCCAAATAGCACAGGGTATTTATAGCTTGGTTTTTCTAGGTGAGCCAGGTAGTGGTAAGCAATTTACAGAGGTGGAATGAGCCCTTATCACACAAGGAAGTTGTTTACAATAATTGTTACATAACAGCTGTTTGACATTTAACTTCTTCAACAGATTGACAGAAGCCCCTCCAGCCAAGGCTCTCCTCACTGGGTGCTTAGGTTTCTGTTTCATTGCCAGAGGCATTGGTTATCTAGAAAGAAAGTGGGATATTTCCTGATATGTGTTGAACCTCAGGGCTTTGTGGTTTACAGAGTAACAGCAAAAATGAAGTTTTTCTAGTTCCTTGTATCTTCAGTACCCTATTTCTTACACCTGGATTGTAACTTACACTACTGATGCCTTTGCGCTCCAAATGAATTATATCACTTACTTTCTTGTGTTGGGGTCAAAGGAAAAAGTCCCTATTTCTCTGAGTTTCTTCAGAATTAATAAATAAATTGCCACTAGACATGACTAGAAAAAGCCCAAAATTAATAACATGCATATGGAGAATTTACGTGGCAGTAAATTCTGAGGTAGTTGGAGCAGACCAATGACTTGTATCTTGTTCTAAGGCTTGAAAAGGGGACTTGGGGTTTTAGAGCAGAGAAGAGGGGTTACCTGTGTGGCAAGGAGGGATGACTCATCTTTACTCTGAAGGTAAAGATAAATAACTTCCCTTTCTACATTCTTCTAGAGAATAAGGACAATAGATCATTTCTGGATTAAGAGAAAGATGGAGACTTATAGGGTAGCAGATAGCTTTCTTGATGAAAGGAAGGGTAAAGGGTTAGAAGAAAAGGAACTTCCCTTTTGCCTCTGGGATAGTCCTCCATTCTTTGTGTCAGAATGGGGAAGTACTAGAGAGTCTGAGAAACTTGTGTCATTATAGTTTAGCCCCTTTAATCGGTTCTTTGGCTTACAGGTTGCAGGTCATGTGATTTCTTGGTATCCATAATTGTGTGAGTCAGTTCCCATAATAACTCATTTTGGAAAGTTTATTTCCCACCCTTATATAGTTTCTTTTTACACAGGTACTGATAAGAACTCAGCTGAGTCTCTTATGAATGGAAGGAAGGGATCTCCCTTTGAGAGTACCCAGGAGTCGAAGGTCTCTAGAGTCAAAGTTCAAGGGTAAGGGGTAACTAGGGGTGTGTCTCCAGTTCAGGTTGCTGGGAAAGATTATAGGTTTTCCAGCCAGTTCCTTCTCTTCTGTTCCTCATCATAATTACGTGCCAGCACACTGTTCTTCTAGGAGTAGTTTTCTCCAGGAAATCTGTTTCTCAAGGATTCATAAGATCATGGAAATTTGTTACTGGAATATCCATTGAAGTGTATTTTTGACCAGTCTTACTTTATTATGAGGATAGCAAGACTCTTTGATAAAAAGCATCAGTGGCTGACATTTGGCCAAAGTGTATGACTGGTGAAATTATAGGGTTGTTGCAATGTTTTCTCCCAGGCAAGATCAGAAACACAGACCAGAGGTTAGTTTGAGAGTTTATTAGCCAGCGGCTGCAAGGGAGAAAGACCAACCGTAATCGAACCAAACCCAAATAGCTCAGGGTATTTCTAACTTAGTTTTTCTGGGTGTCCCAGAGTATGTGAGTAAGCAGTTTAACAAACTATTGTCATAAATGGTTTACAGAAGTAGAGGTCACACCCTAAATGTCTTAAGCTATCTTGTTTAACATTTAGCTTCTTCCTAGATTTCAGCAGATTAACAGAAAACCCCTCCAGCCAAGGTTTTATTGGGCAGGTCTAAGGTTTCTGTTTCACTGCCAGTGGATTATCTAAAAAGCGGGGTCCTCAGGGCTTTGTGGTTTGCAGAGTAACACAGCAAAAATGAAATTTTTATATTTCCTTGTTTCAGGGTCAAGCCACCAACTTATAATTGGGTTAAATTCAATATGTTGATTTTAGGTGGTTGTGATACAGGATATATTTTCCATAGAAGCAGCACAATGAATTTAAGTTTGTATTGTTGGCATTGTTTTATGACCAAAGTTGGGTGCATTTTAGGTTAAATAGCTTTTTTATAAACTGATATTTAAACCTATCACTGGTCCCATTAGAGAAAAATGCACTTGGCTTCTGAATCAGAAGGCAAAGAAATCATCTTCCCTTCTTGATTTCTGTAGGTCTCTGTCAGCACTTTTAGTTGAAAGCATCTCCATCCAAGAGTTTTTTCTTTCCCAGCAAATTGTTAACTTGCCCTATTTCTTTGTTAGCATTAAAAACTCTCTGGAGTGAAAAGCAAAAAACATTTTACTGGAAGACATAGGGCATTTGACTTAGATTGAGTCGTTTCTTCTCAGAGAAATTTACCTGCATTTCTATTGGCATTCAGCATTTGTATTTTGGAGATTTCCTTTATCTGTCAGACTGAATTTACCCCTAGGCTCTCTGATTTGTATTTCCTTTGAATTCCACATCAAATGTTATAATGAATAGAAATAAAGAAAACAGAGTATGCCCTTTAAACAATTATACTTCTAGGAATTTATTTTAATGGGATTATTAGAAATTTCTGAAAGGCGTTGTACAAAGTTGTTTGTCTCAGCATTGTCTGTAATACCAAAAGTTCAAAGTAACTTAAATGCCCACCAGTGGGAGATTGGCTAAATGAGTCATTCTGTTACCTGACTCTCACAGCTCAGGTTTTTGTGTTCTCAGTGAAAGATTTAAGATAAGAGACAAAAGTATACTGTATATAGTAAAGCAAGTGAGTTTATTGAAACAAAGTACAACCTCCCAGAGGAGGGCGGGCTGGAGCCCAGAGATGGGAACAGCAGTCCAGTTGGCCTTCCCGCCCAGGGTTATGTCTTTTCTTGTTTCCTCCCAATTCCACCTCACTTTATCTAATAAACTTTGGAAAAGTCTTGAAGACTTGTGGTAGGTCCCTGGCTTCCTCAAGGTCTCAGTAGAGGTTGCATAACTTCCTCTTTCTATGATATCCACTCCACCCACTAAGACCTATGAAGTGTCCCAAGGCCTTCCTTTAGGTCTACCCTGCTCATGACTAATTAATTATCGAACAATTGCATTTCTGTAGCATTATGAACTTTTCAGTCATTATACGTGAAAATAAATTCTGTATTTAGAAATATGAAAATTTCCCATGAAGACTTATTCAATGAAAAAAGATCAAAATCAGTTTTAAATATATGAACCAATTTGTTTAAAACTGTAGATTTGTGCATGCTCATCTGTGTGTGCATAAAGAGAATTACCTAGAAACTTATTAAAATGTTTGTATGGTAACTTTCTGGTTGATGAGAGTTTGCATGAATTTATTTCCTTCATACTTTATCTTACATGTAATTTTTACTCCAAATTATGTAAGACTTTTCATTTTGAAAAAATTAAGACATACATACTCCGTGAGAATTCACAATTTAAAAAAAATTAGCAATGAATATAGGCTTGTATAGTATATAAATAAATACCAAAACATATTTTATGAGCTGTAACAGCAATGTGAGTTGTAAAAGGAACAAAATGTAGGACTGGACCAGGACATGCACATTTGGCATGAAGAGAAAACCAAGAGCAATTAGGGGAAGTGGACAATATGAGTAAGAAAGAAACCTATGATCTGGTAGGTGGGCTGTGTTTAGTGGTAAACAATAAAATTGGATAAAAAAATTAAGAGCCAAACTATTTTCTAAAATTTGTTCCAACCCAAGCAAGTGCTTTTGATCATCTCATTCTATTTTGGATACTTCAAAAGCAGAACTTCAGTGCTCTTATTGGGTCTTTCTTTACGAAATACTTAGCAAGCCCCTCATTTTTATCTGTCCTAGTCAGATATAGCTGCTATAAGAATTTATTGGTTGAATGTCTTAAAAACAGTAGAATTTTATTTCTCATAGTTCTATAGGTTGGAAAGTTCAGGATCAAGGTGCCAATGAAGAAGGAAAACATAGGACCTGGATACAGCGTTCTCTAGAGTTTTTAGACTAGGAATTTCCAGGATAACAGCAATCATAGAAGGCCTTGGAATGCCCTGAGCCACACCCAGCAGGCCAGCTCCTGAGGCCAAAATTCATCTCATTAACCCTGTGGAAAAATTCATGCAATATCTCTGTACTTGCACCTCATCAAACTAATGTCTTCTCCAATCCAACAAAGAAACAAGAATTCCTGGAACCATAAATCCCTTTCTGGACCCTAGAATGTGGGGGTCATTTAACAAAGTTGGGGAAATTCCTGGAAATCACTTCCCCCACCCCTACCCCCACTTCTGTATTTGAATTTCCTCATGACTATATGACTCCTGTTCTCTTATAGACAATGGAAAGGTAGTCTGCCCCCCCAAATCCCCTCCCATGGATGTAAATTTGACAACCCTCAGTCGGGATCACAGCCTTTTTGCACACAGGGATTCTATCCCCACACTGTTGCCTTCTCTCTCTCTCTCTCTCTCTCTCTCTCTCTCTCTCTCTCTCTCACTTTCTCTAATAAACTTATACAGCGGCACCTCTTTAACATTTCAAGAATTCTTGCTCAAAACATTTGCTGCCAAACTCCGGGAGCAGGTTCAGTGTCTGATGAGGGCCCGTTTCTGGGTTCATAGATGGCTGTCTTTTCATTGTGTCCTTACATGCAAGAAGGGGTGAGGGAGCTCTCTGGGGTCTCTCCTATAGTCCTACTGATGAAGGTTTCATCCTCATGACCTGATCACCTCCCAAAGGCCACCCTCTCCTAATACTATCCCACTGGGGATCAGATTACAACATCAATTTTGGACTAACACAAATATTCAGTCTAAACTCTCTCTCAATCTCTTCAGTCCTATGGTTAGGAAGTTCTGTGATTCTCCAAACCCTTATTCGTTCTCTTGTTCTCTCTCTCTCTCTCTCTCTCTCTCTCTCTCTCTCTCTCTCTCTCTCTCTCTCTCTCTCTCTCCCTCCCTCCCTCCCTCCCCCTCTATCTCTCTCCATATATCTATATCTCTCTATATGTACACGTAGGTATATAGAGTAGAGATAACCATATAACAGACTATAGTATTTATGGAAAACCTCCATTTATTATCTATACAGTGGAAATAATAGCCAAAGCAACCTCAGAGAGAAGAGAGAAATAAAGATAGCATATCAGGATATTTCTTCCTCCTTTTTCTTTCTTCTATTTGCCATAGTTTTCTGTCTCTAGCCTTTCAACTAGGAAATGCCACAGAACTTCTAAAATATGAATTATATGTGATTGAATTTATTATACCATTATTTAATAGGTTAAATACGGTAGCAACTAAATGATAAGATTTATGCATCATCATTTTCATACATGTTTTAACAAGAGCCTTCAGGAAACATTGCCTTAAGGCAGAAAATTATCTTAAATGGTGAGAATATTGGGTCTTGTGTGGGGGTCTGTCAGAGAGAAAAGTCTATAAGAATGCTGAACACTATAGGATATGTTCCCTCCCATATCTATACCCCTTACCTTAGAGACTTTCACGTATGCTGAGTGATTTTTATTAGCATATTACCATCTGAAATGGGTTTAACGGAAGCTTTTATTCACTTTATAGTGTGTTACAGCAAAAAGGGTTTGGCCATTGGAAAGCAAGAGGCTTTATGCACTTTGGAAAAGTTGAAAGGATTTTATTTAACACCTGCTGGCATTAGTCGCGTGGTCTCCAAAGAGTGGCTGGCTGAACAGGAGTAAGTCACAGATTTTATAGGCAGGGGTTTCTGTGGCGCTAGAGTAAGGTGGAGGAGGGTCTCTGAAACTTTTCCATTACTGGTTTCTGTTTAGTAGGATCAGGGCAGGTCTGTTGGTGGTTGCCATAAGCAGAAGTTATTTACTGCTTGGGGCTTGGGCTGATGAGATATAAGTTCAGTGGAGGTTTATCTCCTGAGGCTTATTTCCTCCTCAGTGTGGAATCTAAGACTCAAAGAGGATATTGGCTTACATAAGACTATGGGGGAAAAACATTGTAAAAAAGCACAAATTATTTATCATTAGCTATGTACCAAGTACTATTCATACACATACCATTGAATCTACAATCTACATTTTATGAATAAGGTTGAGACTGCAAGGTTGAGACACAATAAATGATGTGTCATATCATATCATTTTTAAAATTCTGTTTTGCCTCTATATTGATTTAGTCCAGGAATATTATCAATTAGGCATTTTGTTATATCACTGAACAAAATAGACAAAATGAAACTTACATTTTAATGTATAACATTAATAGCTTACACTTAAGATAGTGCTTCCAATATGCCAGGAACTTTTATAAGAGTTACCATGTATTTGCGTATTTAATCCAACAACCCACTGAGAAATATTATTATCACTATTACACATGTAAGGAAACAAAAGAAGTGAGATGTTTTTGTCAAATCACCAAGCTAGTAAGTGTCAGAGTTTGATTTAGAATACTAGTCTTCAATCCTCAGCCAGTGATTTATGTCCTCTTCCAAATCATATGAGTGCTTTTAGCAGGAATGATGATACATGGCTCAAAAACTGGGAATGCAATTTATTTTCTGGGATTTCGTGTGGATACACAGCAACCCTATTCTCTAGCTGCCTCAGCCTGCTGATGCTTTCTGTGGTCTTGCTGCTCTTCTACTTCCTTCATTTATGCTTCATAGGAACTTGAATTAGAGCGAATTTAGGTCAGTGATTCAGGGACTTGGCTGCATATAGGAATCGCCTGAGGCTTATTTTTTTAAGTACTAATAACTGGACACTATCTCCAGAGATTGTTATTTAATCAATCAAAGGTGTGGCTTGGGTTTTGGGAAACTTTGGAAGGTCCTACTAGTTTATTTCCTTGAATGGGCCAGTGCATTTCATTTTTGCTTTGTTAGCTTCTCCCCGATACTGGAAACAGGCACCTGGAAAGCCAGCACTGGAACAATTTGGGGGCATCACAGCATCCAGTCATGCTTTGTTTTCTACTTTTTAATTTGAACATTTGCTTATTCAATGCTGCTTTACTCGAAAGCTGTATTTGTTATTTTAAGCTAAAAGCACAAGTACATTCAGAACAAGAATACTACTACCTGTGGTCCATGGTACACAAATGACTATTCGGCAGAAATCTTGAGTCAATGTATCTAGTGTCCTTGCTCCCTCACTTCAGGACCAGTTATAATAATATTCTGTGAGGAGGATTGAGGCATCTACTCTGATGTCTTATAATCGTTTACCATTTCTTATAGTCCTTTGAAATTCACTCTTCACCATTTCTTTCGTGTTCCCAAACTCCCTGTGGCCTAAATCAAGGCAGTTTATCTGAGACAGCAGGTATTTTATAAATAAGCTAGAGTCTATATAACTAAGTGAAAATAGCAATCATAAAAGTATAACTGGACCTTGAGAGCTGTTTCTATAGTAGCACTAATGATTATTCAATTCATGCTTGGAGAGTGATTTTATCGGTGGGGTCACTACCACCTTTTTTCTTGTTGCGATTCAGAAGAAGATTTTTAGCATTTTCCCTCGGTCATAAATTCTTCATATTAAATTTATTTTGTCACACTTTTATTGCACTGGTACTATCCTAACATGAGTGGATTAGACTGCCTCTTGTGCCAGTTCAAAATCCAATCTTCCTGTCCATCCTTGTGTCTATTGATTTCCACTCTACTCATGTTTGTTCTAGGTCTCTCCTGGCAGTGTTTCTAGGACTGCGTTTCATTTGTGGTGTTCAACCTCTAGGTCTACCCTCCGATTTCCCAGATTAGACAGAATAGGACCCCACTCTCTATATATGTTATTTAGGAAAATGCTAACTATGGTAACAGTAAGCTTCAAAATTGCCGTGACTTGCCATAAAATTATATTCCTCACTCTCTCAAATCCTTTGTAATTCACCACCATATGATAATTCAGGAAGCAGACTTCTGCCATCTTGTGGTCCTCCTTCCTCTTGGGGTCCCAGCATTCCCAGAAAATAGTGAGAGTGGAGAATGTATATTTTCTTTTTCACTGCCTTGTCCCAGATACATCATTTCCACACAGTCTACTGGCAAGAGCTATTCATATGGCCCACGAGGATGCAAGGGAATGCAGGACATGGAGCTGCTGACTGGGTACCCATCCCCCAATATAACTCTATAGTATAGTATTTTTGATTATGGTAAAATATAAACAGAATATAAAGGTTACCATTTTAACCAGTCTTGGGTATAAAGGGACGTTAAGTATACTTACATGTGGTACAACCTTCACCACCATCATCCATCATCAGAACTATTTCCATCTTCCTAAACTGAAATTCTATCCTGTTAAAGATTAATTCCCCATTTTCCCCTCCTCCCAGGTCATGAAAGCTGCCATTCTGCTTTCTGTCTCTGTGACTTTGACTACTCTAGGTATGTCATACAAGTGATCGCATACAGTACTTACCCTCCTCTGTCTTATTTCACTTGTATGAAGGCTTCAAGGTTCATCCATGTTGTAGATTTGTCAGAATTTTATTCCTTTTTAAGGCTGAATAATAGTCCATTTTGTATATATTTATTACATTTCGTTTACGCGTTCATCAATTGATGGGTTGTTTTCATCTTTTGGCTATTATGACCAATGTTACTATTAGCCTGGGTGTGCAAACATGTCTTAAAGAATGTGCTTTCATTTTTTTTGGATATCCACCCAGATGTCAATACAGTCATTCTATGTATACATTTTTGAGAACTCGGTATACTGTTTCTATAGCAATTGCAATTTTGACGTTGGGGAAGGACAATTTTTGATAAATGGTTAACTATGTCTGCAATTCTGACGTCAGCTCTGTGACCTTATACAACTCGATTTACCTTCATGAGTTCCATTTTACTCAGTTAGAAATCAGAGCTAATACCAACTTCATAGGATTTTTTATTGGGATTAATAAAATGGTATATATGAAGTATTTAGTGTGGTGGCTGACACGTAATAGGTAATGACTATACAAGTATTTTTCTTTCTCCTCTTCTCATGCACCTAACATCACCAGGTATACTTTTCCTCCATTCAGTTCCCTCAGGAATCTAATTGGTAAAATTTAGGTACTCATGGGTTATCCAGTCCAACAACACCAAATCTGAGACGTACGCTTTCGAGAAGGGGGAATTTGAGTGCTCAGATGATGAGAGTTTCTGTGGCTGGCACATGGGGAAGAGAGTCTTAAATACAGAGGACTTCAGCTCCACCCCTCAGTTTGTACTAAGAAACACCATCCATAATTAATTAGTGCTGGGTCTCCAGGGAAAACTGGTGAGCAACTCAATAGCTAAATCATCCTTCATAATCCTCCCTACTTTACAGTTTTAATTAGTATAGCATCTCCTGCTTGAGCAGTTTTTAAATTCATATCTCATTTTCTTTTTTATTATTTCAAACTGGCCATGCTGACTTAAAACAATAAACTAAGAGTTACATTTGATGCCAAGCTGAAATGCCGACTCACTAGTTCATGGGACTAAATGATTGTGCCCTAAGACAAAATCAGTCCTGCCCCTGCCTTTACCCTACCTGTCCCTCATCTTCAGCTGGCCGTTTGTCCATTGCACAGCCAGAAGCAAGTGCACCCTTGTCTTCCAGCCATTAACCTGAGGTAGAATTCTGATTCTGGCTCTCATGTCATTAACCACCGAGGTGATCAGGGATAAGGAACATGTATTTCCCTGTGGGCATCAGCTTTTTATCTTGCAAATGAAAAGAGGTAAATTAGACAGGAAATTAATTTAGAATACCTTGTATCCTCCTCCAAATTCTGAAGAATCTCTTAGAATCTGCTTCCTTTGGCAGTTTGAGGTGCTATGTGATGTCTTCCACACCTTCTATCAAAGCTAGGAAGACACTTAGCAGCAGAAAGACATTTTTTTCTCACACACAGATCTACTTGTGATCAAAATGTTTGAGGATTATTGTGTTCCTACATGATAGTACACAATCAAACACCAGATGCTTGGCATCAAAATTAAAAAGGCAGATGAACAATTTGATCTCTTCCATTTGATAAACTCTGATAAGGAACAGGCTGACACTGATGCCTTGCTCTGCCCAGGTTCCCCTCAGACAGGCTGCGTTGAACCACACACAGAGCCATCTCTGAAGTTGGCAAGAACTGCAGAAAAATTTAAGGTGAGAAGTCTGAGTGGTGGGGCAGGAGCGACAGGAGCTTTACTTAGCTACAAAACAACAGACACTGGAGCACTAACAACAAAAGCCTAAAGAACAAGAACAAATGGAAATAGATGATTCCTGAGAGGCTTATGAGACACTGTCAGATGTTTTTGCCAATGATTTTAAATGGAATTATACAAGTGACATCGGGACATTTTTATAGAAAGGGAAAAAATGAGAATTTTGCAACAATGCCACTATATGTCTACAAAGCAATGTCATAAAATCATTTCCATTTATATGGAAAAAGAGTGTATTTCTTTTGCCGCACAATGCCATAGGGAAGAAAATTTTTTTATATTGGTGTAATAGATTGTAAAGACAACCATATTTCTTGACATTTTTAGCACATTAATATCTTGTTATTTTTCTATGAGTTTCCACACCATTATTACCTTCATCTTTTGAAATCTGTCAAAAAGTTAGGAAAAGAATGAGTGTCTTTTGATGTGGTTTAACCTGTTCTTATGAAAAATTACTCTACTTTTGCTTTTCTCTACCTCGCTTCTTTTGAGTTTTCTCATTTCCAGAGTGTTCAAGTTTCTCTATCAAGTAACAAAATGGTATCCTATATTCATTTACACTAGTATTTTATTGATTTCATGTTTTTCGCCTTCAGGAGCTCTTGGATTTGAAAGCAGAATGTTTTCTGTGTGGACAAAGCCTAAATTATCAATAGGTTTCAAATGATGGAATTTCAGGCTTCATGGCACATGGCTTTTCAGAGAGATTTTGAGGGCAGAAGAAGACTCTAGTGCTATCACTTAGGTAACTACTGAAAGTGCTCAGAACAGGCCCCCTCAACATGCTCAGAACTAGCCTTTTCTGGATTCTGACAAGTAAATTGTTTTGAGCTGAGATCAATTGAGACCTGGAGGTTCAGGAGAAACTTTTGCCCCCTTCCCCTAATCACCACTCTCTTAATTACCAAGAAGAAAGAAGACAGGGGTATCTTTCCAGATGCAGGATAATCTTTAAAAATGATCTCTCTATCTTAGAAACCGGTTTTATGGCAGGACAATTATCTAGAGCATCTGATTTTATTATATGAGTCACCCTCTCTTGTTATGTGAGACCCCCCCTCCTCTCCTCTGGTGCCCTAGGTTCCTCTCTCAGTCATTAGCTCAAGGATAAACCCTCAGTCTTTCCCATTTACTCTAGAATTTATAAGCTTGTAAATTCTCCATATGTCTGTAATTAAATTTACTCTTTTCCTCCTGCTAATGTATCTGATGTTAATATATTTGCTAAATCAGCTCGAGAATTTCAGAGGGTTTCGGGAAAATTTCCCCTTTGCTCCTATACTATTTATTCTATGTGCAAGTTAGGCATCTTGCACTGCACACATGACATTATCTTTTCTATTAAAATTATTCCTATGAACTGAGGTCAATTCTAAATTAGGTCGATATCATAAATCTCAGTTGGTGGTTGAACATAATATGTGCTTTTCAAATTCACTCCTTAATGAATCTGATAGTATTTGGTGAGACTATCACTTTGTGAAGTTTCTCAACTGGCTTCCATTTTCCTGCTCAACAGCTTTGGCTGATGATTTTCAGTCTGTTTTCATCACCTTGGGTGAGCCCTCAGCGCTGAGCAACCATTGCCCTCAGAGCTCCAGCATAGTAGCTACAGAGAGAGGGAAGTCAGATTTAGTTTATTTGAAATAATGTTTCTGATATAAAAAATTGTTACAATTCAATGCACACTGGAAATCAGTGGCAAAAATTAATGACAAGTTTCCTATCATTTTTCATTTCTATTAGCATATGTCAGATCATTTGGAGTCACATAACAATTGTTCTGAGCTGAAAACAGCAGGGGGTAACATGAGAATATCCTGTGCTTTTTAAGGAGATAAGAGAAATTGGTTTGGGATGGATAAGTTATAGGACTTTTATCAGGTGAATTGTTTCTGGGCACAGGGCAAGGGGCTTGAAGATGATGAAGACAGGAGAGTTGGAATTACCTCAGGGAGGTTAGCTTCTCAGCCCATGAGTCCACCAATGAATCTATAAAACAAATAAGATTCCCAGTCACTCTGTGCTGCACTTTTCTCATTCCCAAGGAGACTTTGTCTTAAGATGAATAAAGTGGAAAGAGAAGCTTCTGATTATGAAGAATCTGCAGGTGGGATGCCAGTGCCAACAACATCAGCCATCTTGTCTACAAATTACTTTTCATTCTTTCTCAGCTTCTGTTCTTTTCAGTCAAATTTAGATCCTGAGTTGTCTTAAACTGGGATTAGCGCACCTCAGTGTTCTTTGAAAGTCTTACTAAATAACAGACATTCTGGAGCATCTCTTGATTTTAATAGATATCAATAACAGTAATCTGCTGTTATTAAAACAATGTGGGTTTACTGAAGCAACTTAGTGTTGGGGCCAGAAAACGGAACAAGGTCAGAGTTGGAGCTGGCAGAACATCAAGGACACCAGACCCGGGGCACCTGGTGAAGACCACCATGTGAAAATACTGGGACACTGTATCTGTGACTGCTCACTCCCCCCAAAATAAGATAGATACAGTTATGTATTTAGAGAGCAAAGGCTGCATAAGCAATCCAATATAACTATAAACCTGCTTGTGTAAGCTGCTTGAAGCAATGCTGTGTATTAACCCAATAAATAGATGGAGGGCAGGATGGTCAGGGTCCTCAGTCCAAGAGAGACCATTTCCCCCCTAACCCTAGCTTTATTCATCTCACTCTCTCTTGAGTTTCTCAGTCTCCTGTGGTGCCCTCTTCCTCCAGGCCCTGTTCCCTGGAACATCGTATCCCGGCAACTCAAAATTGACTTTTTTTTCTTTTCATATAGACAAATCTATTTGGCTGTACAATGGCACCCCAGAAAGATGTGGGGTGGTAAAGAATTTAATAACGGCACAAAGCATTTTGTACTTTAACTAGTGTAAAAATGGAATTACCTTTGTGTTTAAAATAAACTTTAACTTTCCCATTTGTTCTTACACTTTTAAAGATCAGAAAGAAAAGTAAAATTCTTTTGATCAATGTGTAAAAGCCAGAGTTTTATTAAAATTAGTCCTAATCAATTATCTATATATCTGACTAGTTTAGAGAACAAAAACTGGAGGCTTTACCTGGAGTTGATGAATTCTGAATTTTACTCATGGCCATTATCAGGTGTTAGCATTAGAGAGACAATTAGTTAAAACAACTGCTATACAACACAGTTCATGAAGCCAAGACATAGAAACAACATAAATGCCCAACAACAGATGACTGGATAAAGAAGCTGTAGTATAGACTCAATAGAATTCTATGCAGCTACTAACATAAATGAAATCGTACCCTTTGCAACAATCTGGGTGAAATTGGTTAAGTTAAACAGAATGAAAAAGAGAAATATAGGATGGTCTCATTATATGTGGAATGTATTGAAATAAAACAAATAAATAGATAAACCCCAGAAAAAACTCTCAGGGCACAAGATGATGGCTGCCAGGGGGGTGGGAGAAGGAAGGGAAGGAAAGAGGGGGAATGGTGGAGGTAAAGGACTCTGGAACTCTGGTGGAGGGTGTGGGGTGAAATATAAATTGAGAAACAATGTCAATAATCAAAAATGAATGTAGCATGAACAAAAGATTTAATAAATATCAGTAATTAAAAAAAATGGAATAATCGGTTTACCTGAAGTTACTGCTGTAAGAGAGGGTACAACTGATGAAAACTGAAGAATACATATGATATGACTTTATGATTATGATAATATCATATAATTCTGCATTTAGAACATACATATTAGTTAATCTGAAAGATTTATGATTTTGGTTTATTACACTCTTCAAAAGCCATTTGGAACATTGAGGAAAGCTCAGAATTCATGCCAGTGAATCTAAATTTGAGTCTTGGCATTATGATTTGCTCACTGTATAAACTAGAACAGGATAGGCTTTATCATCTGTAACTTAAGATAAAATGAATTTATTCTTCTTATCTTGCAGGGTTATTGTGATATTCAAAAAAGAACATATGCTATCTTTGTAAATTGCAAAGGAGTTTGCAAAGGATAAATTCCATTTATCAGTGGTATAATTATAAGGAGACAGTAGGCTAATGATGGAAATGAAAATAAATCATGTTTTGAGTGCCTACTATGTGACAAACATTTTGGAATTTTTTAAAACATATTTATTCTCCCAACATTGTGAATGGAATGGTAAGCAAGTCTCATTTTCCACATGAGAAAACCAAGGGTCAGAGAATTTAAATAAACTTGCTTAAGATGACACAGCTAGTGAGCCCTGGATCAGTGCTTCTTTCATTTCGCCATCTGTCTTTCTGGACAGGATGTTTTTCCTCTTTGGACCAGTCCTCCACGATGAAGAGGCCGATGTGCACATGTGTGCTCTCATTTTTGTGTTCAGTCGCCATTAATTCTTCAGCAACTCTAATACATGAGCCATTGTTTTTGACTCTGTTGAGAAAACAGAAATAAAGAAAACACAATCTTTTTCTTGTGGAATTAAAAATCACTCTTTACAGTCAATTCTTCCCTTTCCTTGCTGCTGGCAGAGTGAACAATAATTAAAAACAGTGGGAAATAGATGCCCTTTAAGTGGATTCTCAGACCAAGGTTGAAATTCTCTAATTTGATGCAGTTTCTAGTTAATTAAAAGCTAAGCAGACACCTTTGTTGTCTTTCAGCTGAAAATTAAAAGTGAATCTCTCTCTCTCTCTCTCTCTCTCTCTCTCTCTCTCTCTCTCTCTCTCTCTCTGTAACTTTCTTAAGAATAAAGAGAGTTGTTGTAAGGGCTGTCTCTGGAAAAATGTGTTCAAATCCTTGGTACATGTATCGGTTGCTTATATTTGGAAACTTACTCTTTTAAACTTCAACTTCCTTATCTGTAAAATGTGCTCTGAACTATAAAATAGGAATGAACCTCCACTCCTGGAGTTAAGAAGATGAGAGAGAGAGAGAGAGAGAGAGAGAGAGAGAGAGAGCGCCTGTGTGTGTGCACTTGAAGTATAACCTACGTACGTTGAACAGTCTGCACACACCTGTTTTTTGGCAAGCAGTCTTAAAATAACAACAGTTACTGTAATTATTTTGTCTCAGGAATTAAGGACACATAGTCATTATTTTAAATGTTGGTTTTGGCACCTTCTGGTGGAGCAGTGGTTTGGTCAGTCACCTCCAAAGGAGCACAAGTCACCCACCCCTGGGTTTGAGTCCCGGGTCCAGGGGAAACAACTAATGTGAATAACTAAATAAATATAAAAGTAGAATGCTTCCTAAAGAAATTCAAATTAAAAAAAATGTCAGTTTTGATTGTCAAGGTCAGTTGATTCAGACATCCTGCTTAGTGGATTGGAACTGAATTAAGGAATATTATAGACTTATATTGGGTGGTGTGTTTTATTTTTTTTTCAAACTAAATTCCTGGTACCAGTTTTTCCTCTCAAAAATATTTTTTTTCTCTTGTTCTTAGAAGAAGTTGTGGCAGAGAGAACATTCTAATTAATTAAGGGACTCTCCTGGCCTTAAAAGTCAGTAGTGTTTAAATCTGATCTTTAAAGTTAGGCAAGATTTCTTTTGTTATGATTAGAGTAGGTCCCCTTTATCCTTGGCTTTGCTGTTCACAGTTTCAGTTACCCAAGGTCAACCTGAGTCAAAAAATATTGTGTATAAGAATAAGAGATGAATATCCAAAATTTAGAAAAAAAACTTATAAAACACAACAGAAAACCAAATAATTAAAAATGGGCAGAGAATCTTAATAGATATTTCTCCAAAGAAGACACAGAGTTGGCCAACAGGTATATGAAAAGATGTCTTCCTCTCTGGTTATTCGGGAAATGCAAATCAAAACAATGAGCTCTCATCTCACATCTATGAGAGTGGCTATAATCCAAAAGCCTGGAAACAGGTGTTGGCAAGGATGCAGAGAAAAGAGAATTCACTGTTGGTGGGAGTGTAAAATGGTTCAATCATTATGGAAAGAAGTATGATGATTCCTCAAAATACTGAGGATGGGAGTCCCATATGATCCATCTAGTCCACTGTTGGGTATTTGCCCTAAGAGCACAACAATAATTCCAGAGATCTATGCACCCCCATGTTCATTGCTGCATTATTTACAATAGACAAGAGCTGGAAAACAACTTAAGTGTCCATCAACAGATAAATGGATAAAGAAGATATTATATATTCACAACGGAAACCTACTCAGCTATCAAAACAGATGAAATCCTGCCATTTCTACCAACGTGGATGAACCTAGAAGGAATTATGCTTAGTGAGATAAGCCAGAAGCAGAAAGACATCCCTACTTGTGATAGATAGAGAAACCCAGTAACCAAATGAACTAAGTGAAACAAAAATGGACTTTTAGTCAATAAAGCAAATTAGTGGTTGCAGGAAAGGAAAGGGGCAAAGGGCAGACAAACTGAGTAAGAGGGAGAAATTTTGAGGTGAGGGAGGATCTGGACTGCTGGCGGTGAACCTAACATATTATACACAGATGTTGATTTATAGTGATGCACCTCTTAAACTTACATCATATCATATAATGTTATGATACGTAGTTCATTCAATAAAATTAATTTAAAAAGAAGACACTTTGAGATATGTAACTTCTAACAGAATATTGTTATAATGGTCCTATTATTAGTTATTGTTAATCTTACATTTCCTAATTTATAAATTAAATTTTACCATAGCTATGTATGTACAGGAGAGACATAGTGTGCATATGGTCCGTACTAGCTGCAATCTCAGACATTCACTGAGGGTCTTGGAACATATCCCTCATGCATGGGGGCCTGGCTATACTGTTGGTTAAAATGGAAAGAGATGGTTTCTGATAGAGTAACTTATCTAGGGAAGAGAAGAAACCTAGGTCATTATTTTTCTGTTTTGTTTTTTCCCTTTAATAATCCAGCCCAGATCAATTCATTCTTAGCAATAACCTTAAAAAGCAAAGAGCTGGTTCCTGAGAGACAATGGCACAGAGCAAGCCATTCCAATGTTGTGGGAATGAAGGGGGCCGGGCAGAGAAGTTTGGGAGCTTAGATATTACTGAGAGAGGTTGCCGAGGAAGCTCAGGGCTCACCTGAGTAACAGGTACCCAGGAGTGGGTAGTGAGAAAAGCTTCGAGGAGTTTTACTCCTCACTTGTGGAAGACTCTGGAGGCATATCCATTTGGTAGAGCTTTTCTTTCTCCAATAATCAATTGTTTGGAAGTGGAGATGTTTCTAATGAGCCAGTTAGAATCCTTCCACGATTTGAAAAAAAAAATATTGCTGAGGGAGAAGGAGTGACTCCTGTCTGGTGATAGGATGTGAGACACAGAACCTGTCAGCAAGTTTATTCTCCAACTTACAAAGAAAGCATGTTGGAGAGATCAGAACTGGCCTTCAGAGAGAGGTGTCTCATGGTAATTGAGTTTCTGGTATCATTTGTCCAGAAATCAAGTGAAGGAAGAGAGAGGAGGGAGAAGTATTACAGTTTTTTTTTTTGAAAGGAAAAAATGAAGGTAAGGAGCATTTTCATTTTTGTTTGTTTGGGTTGTTCTCCCTTGCTCCTCCTGCTCCTGGGTTGAGAACCCGGCCCTTCAACTTTACATGATCCAAATCCTGCCATGACTTTGGTACCTGAATCATGAGGGTGGGCCTCATTTTTTTTTTTTTTTTTTTTTAATGTTACTATTTCCTGGACTCTCTAAGTTGAAAAAAAAAAAAAGAAAAAAGAAACTCCATGAGCTTAAGCTAGCTTGAGTTGATTTCTATAACTTGAAAAAAAGGACAAGTCAATTTAAAAATAATTGAATTCAAATCAATTAGACTCTGAACCCAGAATTCATGAACCACCAAAAGAAGGATGTACAATTTTATTGGTGGTTGTATTTTTCTGTTGTAAAGATGCATGACTTTCATCAGCTTCTCCAAGGTGGGTATGAACCAAAAAAGGATAAGAGTGATTGTGCAGGGGAGTTTGCAGGCAGGGGTGAGATCATTTCTGTAGGAGTTCAATCAACAGCCATAAAATGAATTCAGTACATATTGAGTGAGTGCCTGCTGGGCTTCAGATATGGCTCTAGGTTCACGAAGGACACACGGCCCCAAGCAGAGTGATCTTGTGGGCAAGTGACACAGCTGACATGAACAGAGTAGAGTGATTTTTGTAGCAGTGGAACACAGTGTGGGCCCCCACGGGAAGCAGGATGGCTGGTCTCTGGTTAGGGGCTCAGAAAGGTTCCAAAGGCTGGGCACAGCGTCATCCACCCATGCAGCATAGTGGCAAGAAACTCAGACTTTGGCATCAGCCAACTGAGTTTAAATTCTTCCCAGTTCATGTACTAGCTGTGCCATCTTGGCTGTGGCATTGCTTGTCTCAATTTCCCCATTTGTAAAACTGAACTAATGCTAGTATTTACCTCACCAGGTAGAAAGCTGGTCATAATGGTTGATGCAGGGTAGCAGCTCAATAAATGATGGCCATGTGGTGGTTCATTAAGAGATGATGAAGCGGAGTCCAGACTCAGAGAACAGTGAGGACAAAGGCAGAGAGGCAGGGGCTTATGTGTTTTGCTTGAGAGCAGTCAGTATGACTTGCTTGGAGTCCAGTGTTCATTTGATGACTTTGGAAAGACAAACTGAAATGCTTTGGAGGTCAGGCTCAGTGAGGAACCACCCAAATGTCCTCTGCAGAGGAATAACATGATTGGAGCTGGGTGCTAGGATGAAAACCTGCCGCGGTGCAGAAGAAGGGTAGGTGGCACAATGGGTGTCAAAGGAAAAAAGCCCCCATTTCTCTCAGGTTCTTCACAGGCTGAACAAACACATAAATTAACATTATGTACCATCAGTAAGAGAAAAGCCCAAATTTACTTACTCAGGTATGGAGAATTTACATGGTGGTAAATATAACTCATGAGTTATATTCTGTGCTGAGGCATGGAAAAGGGACTAGGGTGTTGAGGAACAGAGGAGGGGATCCACAATGACTAGGGGATAGATTTCTTAGATAGAAAGGACTATTTTTAGATAAACTATCTTCTGGATTTAGAACTTCCAAGCTATATTCCGTTAGAGGATAAAGACAGAGGACATTTTCTGGATTAGGACCTGGAGACCCAAGGGGCTAGCAGATGATTTATTTGATTAAAGGAAGGGCTAAAGGTTTAGGAAAACTCATTTGTTGTCCTTGGCTCTTATGTCAGATAGGGCATCCACAAAAGACCAACTCTGAGAAATTTGGGGTGTTCTGTTTTAGCTCCCACAAAACAGTAAGTGCAGTGTGACTAAATAGTTAGGAATTTAGACTTGGGAGTAAGACTGACCTGCCTTGTCCTTTCCTCTGTCACTTACTACTTACGTCACTTTGGGAAAAATCACTCAAATTCTCCAAGACTTATTCTTTTGTATTTCTTCTGGTCATAGTAGAACTTAGAGAAGGTGAACAAAGGATAGATTTATATCTAGAAGTGCAGTTCACTTCAAATTGAACCATAGAATTGGGTTTGCCATTAGATTTTTCTTTTAAGATAAGTTTTTAGCAAACCAAGCAGCCAGAAACTTTGACTAGCCACTTTTGTCTTGGCTCAATAAACACAGTTGTGACTCATATCTTGATAACCAGGAGTTATTCTTTAAAATTATGATGGGGACAGTACTTACTTCATGGGAATAGTATGAGGGGTAGATGAGATAATGCATGTGAAAGAGTTAATTTTTTTTTTTACCTGGTATGTAGCAAAATGTTCCACTTTAAGTTATTATTGTTATAATCTTGGAGAACAGTGATAAGGCTATTTTCCCCAAGGCTGGATCTTTCCTGGAACCCTTTACCTCAGATATGGCATTAGAGCATGCCTAGTAATGACTCCCCAAAGGCACCCAGTATCTGTAGGCTTTAGAAATATGGCTTTGGCAGTCCTAAATTTCTGCCAGAATCTCTTTCACTGAACAGTACCTCCACTTATCATTTGTTGCTTACTTGTGTTTGATGGACTCCTGTGTGTCAGCAGGCTTACAGCAAATGGATGCCAGGCTTGGTTATGAATATAGCTGAAGTGGCCATCCGTCAGATCAGTGCCTGCTTCCTGTTGTTCACATCGTCTGAGTAGCCATCAGTCCTTTCCACGAACAAAGACTAAACACTTGGGCATGTTCTGTAAAATGAGCAAAATGTAATTCTAAGATGGGGGGACAAAAGCATTTTGAATAGAAAGTAAATTGTAAGCTAAAAGATGAGAACTCATTTCTTCCTTTTCAAAATCCAGTTTCGTAGTTGTTGGTTCTCATTTGAAAATACTGAAGGACAATTGGGAAGAAAGAAAACTCAAAGGCGTCATTTCAGAGCATGGAGCAGGTAATTATGGCCAAGGTCATTCATTGTACTTTTTTGTTACTTTATTCTGTTGACCTGAAGCTTTCCTTCAGTGGCACTCTCCTTTGAATTTAATCTTTCAAATTAATAAAAAGTCCCATCTTGCTACACAATATGCTCCCATAAATCCTTTGGACATTAAAAAAGTATAACTTCCCCCAAAGAAATGATACCTATTGACAACTGCCCAATGATTACTAATCCCTGTAATTCATATTGATGACGATGATGATAAAGTTTTATGTGGTACTAACTATATTCCAGGCACTGTTCTAAGAACTTTGTTTTATTAACTCACTTGATCTTAAAAATTCCATGAGATGAAGTAATATTGTTACTCTATTATGTAGATGAGGAAACTGAGCTATAGGGAAGTTAAATAATTTGGTCAAGATCATATATCTAGGAAGATTAAAAGTTGGGATTTACACCCAGGTGATCTGGCAATCATATATCTTTACCTACAATTATGTGATGATCATTCCTCTTTGTATTCTTGTGATTTTATGTTGCTAAGCATGTTAGCTTATCACATAAATAAGACCGTTGATCAATTCTGTAATAGTTTCATTAAAATTTCACAGTATGAGAACATACTGGCATGTCATATAAACACCACAGAATATTTCCAGTCTGTTTCCAGATCTTAGTCCATGTATCGAGGGAGTGATGTTCTTTCTTGCTTAATAGATACCATCTTTGTGTTCCTGGATTTTTAAGGTCCTTTAACTTCTGGGTGATACGTGTTTTCCTCACAGTGCCTTAGATTTCTTTCTTCTTTGTAGTTTCTCCCATATTTCTTCTTTTGTTCTCCCAGTTATCTTCCTATTGCTGTAGAGAACAAATTAACCTTTCCCCTAGAAAGAAGTTCTTACTTTTGGAGTTATCCTTCTATAGTTGGGAGAGTGGGTCAAATATGTTGATGATATTTAAGCCATCTGATTTTTTTTTACTATAGCGGGTGTGTGTGTGTGTGTGTGTGTGCGCACGCACGCACGTGCCTGCCTATCTATTAATGGAAATTTTCTAAAATGAAAAAAAGAGGAAGAGTTTTTAGCATTGCCTTTAAATCCCGATCTCTTATTAGTTAAAAATATTATCAAAATGAATTAGACACATGTGTTTGTTTGCTAGGACTGCCCTAACATATTACTACAGATTAAGTAGCTTAAACAACAGAAATGTATTTTTTCACAGTTCTGGATTCTGGGACAAGGTTAGTTTCTCCTGAGGGCCATGGAGAAGGATCTGTTTCATTCTCTTTGATTTGGAGATGACTGTCTTCTTCCTGTGTTTTCACAGAATCTTTTTCTCTATGTATCTGTGTCCAAATATCCCCTTTTTACAAGTACACCAGTTATATCAGAATAGGCCCCACTCTGAAGAGCTCATTTAACTTTAATTACCTCTGTAAAGAAAGATCTAGTCTTTGGTCACATCCTGAGGCACTAGGTGTTAGGTCTTCAACGTACAAATTTCTGTGTGTGTGTGTGTGTGTGTGTGTGTGTGTGTGTGTGTGTGACAGACAGAGAATTCAGACCATAATACCATACAAATTAAGATTGTCCATCAGTTTATTGCTTTTATCCTAGAGTCATAAGGTGGGTCCACGCTCACCCCCGCACCGAACCCATAATAATAATATTGCTGTAACTACATTTCTGACGGTATATTCAGTATTAAGTTTCCCCTTCATTTTCTCCATCTGTTATAAGGTCCAGCTTGGATTTCACCTTTTCTATGTCATCTCTTACTTTCCCACCCTTTCTGTTGTGATTTCTTATTTTACGGATCATAATGACACCTGAGTGATTTTTCCACAACTTTTCTTCCTTCATTGGTAAAATGATGATGGTAGTGACTTTCTCTTGGGGTTATCAAGGGGTTACATGATATTGACCGTGGAAAGAGTCTTTTTCTTAATTAAATATAGATTTGTGTCCTACTTTACTTGTGAGTACATAGAGATCAGAAAATGCATCCAATTCCTAGCAGATAAGAGTCAGCAGTAAATATTTGTTGGATAAACAAACCAATTCAGTGATATAGTGTGTTACAGTTTATTATAAATTATAAAATAGTCTAGTTGGAGAAAGATGTAAAATACAAGGAGAACTAAATGCGGTTACAGGCTGAAGGCTTGGTTTCTGAAATGGAGGACTGTAATAACTGTATTATTAAATATAGAGCTGGTCATTCAGTAATTTGTGTTTCCAATAGATCTTGGAAAGAGTAGTTATTATAGGTTGAAGTATATTTACCACTACCACCCCCAAATTTATATATTGAAGTCTTAAACCCTAGTACTTCAGAATGTGACTCTTTGGAAATAATATCACTGCAGCTATAATTAGTTTAGATGCAGTCATACTTGAGTAAGTTGAGCCCATAATCCAATATGGCTGGTATCCCTTTATCAGGGGAAATTTGGATACGGATACAGAAATATTGCGAAATACTATGTGAACAAGAAGGTAGAGATTGAGGTAATGCTTCTACAAGACAAAACTGTCAAAGGTTGCCAGTAAATCAGCAGAAGTTAGGAGAACATATGCTCCCTCACAATCTTCAGAAGGACTCAAGCCTGTGGACGATTTAATTCTGGACTTTTGGTCTTTAGAATGGTGAGAAAATTGCAACAACCCTGGGAAACTCACATAATAGGGCTGGCAACAATGAAAGTCCACTGGATAGGGTACAAGTTGAATCTCTTCCATCTTAAGAATCAGGGTTTTAGGGTAAGGGTGGAAAGGTCAAGATATATGAAGAGAATATGAGAATGGGAGTCTGTTGTGTTGATACATGAACCAACCCTTGAGGACTTTAGCCATTCAGATAAAGGAGCCAATATCACTTAATAGGGATAAGAATCAATTATAAACTTTTTAGCTGAATCTTATTAGGTTTCGGAAGGCTGGGGTGAGAATGGAAACCAAGACTGACTTCAGATGGTTGTTTGCCCATTATGAGCAATGAAGGTTGTGATAGTGTGATCTTGTGATTTATAGTAAGAAATGTATATTTGTTCTTTGACTCATTTCTGGCACAGAGCTCCTTAATCTCTTGGTATTTCATAAGTGATTTAAGCTATAAAGGTATCTTTTCTTCTCTTAATGAGGTGACCTTTAGCAACCACCTAAGGATGAGGGCTGGTTGCCAGGGGAGCTCCCCACATAATTAAAGTCCAGGGAGGGAAGAGGAACTTGAGATTGAGTTCAATAACCATTTGTCAACTATTTAATCAATCATGTCCATGTAATGAAGTCTACATACAACCCCAGAAGGTTGGGGTTCAGAGAACCTCTGCATTGGTGAACATGTGGAGACATGGGACAAGCACTGCACTCAGTGGGCATGGAAGCTCCATGCTTCCTTCCCATGTATTGTCCCCATGTGTCTTTCCCATCTGGCTGTGTCTAAGTTTTATCTCTTTATAATAAACTGTAACAGAAATGTTTATCTGAGTTCTCTGAGCTGATATAGCAAATTGATTAAAACTAAGAGGAGGTAGTTGAAATTATCAATCTATAACTGTTCAGTCAAAACTACATGTGATATGTAACTAACATCTGAAGTGCGTGTCTGTAGCGGGTGCTGGTGGTGATAGTGGAGAGTCCTGGAGGATCACCCTCCTAAGCTGTGGGATCTGATGTAGTCTCCTGGTAGAAGTATTGGGATTCAGGTAGATTGTAGGACACCTAGTTGGAATCTTGTAGCTTGTTGGTATGCAGAACCCCTTTCCCAGTGGAACTGGATCCCCAAAGTATCCTTTAGATGGGTATTGAATAGGTATATTAGTGAGGAGAGGTTGCATTTTATGTTATATTATAACAACAAATATCCTCTAAATCTTGCTGGTTTGTAACAGCATAGGTTCATTTTGTGCTTGGGCCGTGTGTCCAACATGGCTGCTCATCAGGGTAACAGGATGCTGAATCTCCCTTTAAAAAGATGCTTCATGGTCACCATACCATAATGATCCACAACAAATAGCATACTAGCTCTTAAGGCACACACTTGGACATGGCATATGTCACTTCTACTCACACGTCTTTGGTCAAGGGAAAACTCTGGGATGTACGATCCTCCCAGATCACCAAAAGGCAGTGGGCCGCGGTCATTTGGTCAACAGCAGGGGCAGCTGCCACAGGCTCATAAGAACCACACAGTTTAGACATTTGTTTTATGGATCAGGAAGGTGGAGTCTAGAGAAGCGAAGTTTGCCAGTAACTGTTAAGTGCCAGATCCATAAATCTCCCTATATCCTACTGCCTTCTTCACAGGAGTTCCATTAAATCAAGTACAGTTTGGATCACTTGGGTTCCAGAAAGTGTCTCCTTGTTCTACAGAGTTTTCTTGACACATATAAAATAATTCTTAGTGTAAAGCAATGAGATTTATCTATGATAAATGTGTTAATGTGTTCTATAATTTAATAACCAATCCAATAATAATTACTGCGTGCCCACAGACAACCCCCCAAGTTTGAAGGTCACTTTAGAGGTATTTGAAAATTTCTAGGTATACCACATTTTTATCATCTTTGTGTCTGTAGCTTCTGGAACTGCTAAAGGCAGTTTATGATTCATCATAAAACTAACAAGAGAACTTCAAACAAATGTTTACACCAATTTTTTTCTTCAGTGGGTGTCTGTACAGTAAAGAATACATTCAACAAGCTGGGAGAATCATGCATCATCCAACTGAAAGCTTTGGGCGGAGCACGGAACCGGGTCACCTGAGTCATCAGCCCTGACACAGGCTCATGTGGGCAAACAGCATTTATTATCAGAACACCTGGGTGCAGGTGGGCTGAGTCCGAAAAGGGAGTCAGCGTTTGTTTGTCAGGCAGGCAGGGTTTTATGGGAGAGCGAGGGGGCTGCGGAGTGCAGTGGGGAGGGGTTGGGAGAGCATCTAAAGGCTTCAGAAATTTTCTGTCACAAGCCCATTGTATGTACATGATTCCTTGACCATCTTGTGTTTTTTCTTGCAGTGTGCTGAATTCGTTATCTGGTGGAATGTCTGGTCTTCTTTGGGTGGGTCTTTCAAGGATCAGCAACTTCAGGTTGCTGAGTGAGCCCCCAGGTGAGGCTGTCTTTGCAGAGATCCCTGCTGGCTACAGATTAAGGTTACAGAGGGAGGCGGGGGCGGTGCTTCTGGGTAGGGGCAGCATAGAGAATCTAACACCAATGACTATGGGAGAAGCCACCTGGAAATCCGTGCTTGGTTTCTTCTGGCTTCTCCCATTGTAAATTTTACCTCTGCTGATTTTCATCTGTGTCCTAGGAAATACCAAAGCTTTTCTGAGGTCCTTCAGCAACTCACTGGACACAAGGGTAAGTCTTGGGGACTCACTCCCAAGAAATCTTCTAAGTAGCAAAAAGAGGCATTCAAGATAATTCCATAGATTAATCTTTTGAAATCAGCTATTAGGAAAACAAAAATGATGATGGAGAACTGCTGTGAATGGAGTGAATGCCAATCTGATGCAATTTGTAGAGAGCCATCAGGATGGTCTGGGATTTGACAGATGACATTTAGATATACATTAATTTAGACATAGACAGACAATCAATAGACATAATTTACTAATGATGTAGCTGAAGGGTATTTGGAGGTTAATGTCCACAATAGGAAAGAATAACAATTCATTTCCAAATTGAACGAAAAGGGTACTTTTAACCAATTCCCTTATTTGCTAAACCACTGCCTTTTCTAATTATTCTATTAAAAATGTTAATGGAGACTTGCTTCAGGTTATAAAAGAGAAGACTTGTGAAATGCAAACACACCACTGTTTGTGGAAGTGTAAATATATTTGCAGTTAACAATGGCAGTAATTAAGGTTGCTATTTTCTCAAACAATTGCTTACTTTTGGAAAAGAGAAGTCGAAACACCAGATTTAATTAATTTGCCAACTGTTTGTATTGCAAATTTGTATAAGTTACTCCATAGTCTATCAATGAATAGACATGAACTTTGAAGTAAAAAAGAGAAAAAAAAAAAAAAGAAAACATTAACTGAATTTAAAGATTTTTTAATGTATCTTATTGTTGGTACAAACATTCTCCTCCTTGAGTGGAGGAATGATTTATGTGCTAGTTTGTACATGAACTAGTTATTTTGCAGAGTCATTGTGCAATTTGAGTCTTAAACTAGTTATTTAAAGTGAGGGAATATGTTAAATGCTTTGCCTCTATAAAGTGTTACACAAAGCAAGCATTACTAGTCATTCTTATGTGCAGTGGCCCGCAGTATATCATGCTTTTTCCTTTCAAGCATATCTTTTTGATCAGTGGGATTCATAAGTTGGACTTTGACTGGTTGTGATCTGGTTGACAAAGGCAGGCTGGGGCAGGCAAGAGCTCTCCCCGTGAGTGGGCTAGCCATAGAAATAAGGGGAAGAACAGAGTGGGAAAATATTTTGTCAGAAAGAACATACATTCCATGGATATAGCAACTGAGTGCTGGGAAATATTGTAGACTATGGGACAAGCGGAATAGGATCATGCAGCGTAATAAAGAGGTTTTGAACATGGCTGGTGGGATCACAAAGCCATGAATTTGAACTTCATTTTTACCAATTAAAAAGCTCTATGTTTTGGGAAAAATGATAGTTTCTCTCAAAGCTTCCATTTTCTCAGATAGAAAATGGACAACCACCTGAAAGTGTTAAGACAAACTTAGACAATATATGTAAAATATTAACACAGTACCTGGCAAATCTTAAGTGTCCATTAACTGTTCACGCATACAGACCTAGGACAACTATTTTGAATGAGTTGGTATCAGCTGTGTGGGGAGGGTCGCCTCCCCCACTGAGGACCAAGCAATCCTTCCAGGAGAAGGGGAAGACATGCAGGCGGTCACCGTGTAGAGGAAGATGCACAGAGCCTGGATGGAGGAGACACATTTGCTATTTGGCTGCTGGGGGCAGGGAGTCTTCTCTCAACAACTGTTGACCTCACTTCTGCCCGTGGGGGAGTTGGCAGAAGGTGCTTCAAGGCTTGGCTGAGCAACATCCAAGCACCATTGCCTGGCATACTTTCATGACACCTGGCTTAAAGGTGTTTGTGTGAGTGGTGGGAAGAGCAGGGTGGTAAATTCTTGACACACAGAGAGGAAGAGGTGGTGTGGAAGGAAAAGCCCCAGCCTGAGCTTTTCAGTGGAGCAGAACTGCCACATTCAATGACATAGTGTCAGAGTTAAGGAGACTTTTACAGTGCTCCAGGTCCTCTGACAATGTGTTTCAACACTTCATTTGACTTAGAATGATCTTAATTATTCTTAACACTTGGAAAAAGCAGTCTCAGTCATTTGCAGAGGACACATGGGCCATAAAATGCATTATAATGAACCCAAGGAAAGCACCTCCAGGAAGGACAAAGCATTGGCATTAGCTCTTCATGCGCCTCTGGGGCAAGATCAGCCCTTTGACTGAGGAAGGCATGTCACTCAGGCAGCTAAGGGGTCAGTTCTGAGGCCATGGAGATCATTGTTGCTGTGGGTGCACCTTACCATGGTAACAATGAGCAGAGAGATGGCACTTCATGCTGGGGAAGAAGAACTTGGAGAGGTGGAACAGATGGGCTGTTGTCTGTTTCTACTTTGGGCACGACAGATGAGCAATGGATTCAATTATACCACTGGAAGGGCTCTACCATCTAAGACACTGAAATCTATGGGGCTGGCTGTGGAGCCTCCAAGTGGCACCAGGTGCCTTTCTGCATACCTGCTCAGGAGTAGTCATGGTAACCAAAAGACGTGTTGTAAGAGGCAGACCCTGCACCACATGTCACTTGGGAAAGGAAGCCTGAGAACGGGAGGGACTACCACCAACCTGGCAGATGGATCCTGCAGTCTTTGCAGACAATGCGGATATGGACATGTTACCTTAATTGCCTTGTCTTTAAAAATCCCATTTGTCAAGGAGAGATGAAGCCCTCACTTGCTGATCTTAGTTCAGGGATTCTTCGCGGGTTCCTTATGAATACTGAGAGGAGAGATAATTATTTCACATTAAAGTAGATGGTGAGCGTACATTTGAAAAGAGCTTTTTTTGGGTAAATGTAACTCAATAAGAGTTTCCTTATCAAATAAATGTGAGCAAACTCAATAAGAGTTTCCTTATCAAATAAATGTGAGCAATGCACAATTCAACAGGCCTCTTCATGAAAAGATGGCGCAATCTTTCATGTAGGATATGGATGATAAATATCCAAGGGGAGCATATGACATATGGTATTTCCTAAGTGGATTTGACTAAGGAGCATTTTGTTTCTGGAGATTCTGGCCAAAGAGGGAGTGAGGATGTATTTTAGACAAGTGTTCTGTAGAAATCCCTTTGGAAAAAGCTGCTTTGGAATGTTTAGGATGGAGAGCTGATGGCAACTTAACACTACTCTAGTTTAGACCATGAATGATTCTTTACTTGTACTTTCTCCTTGTGGAATGTGAGAATAACACCCTAGTTCTGAAATTTTTCATCATTGCATCATAGGAATTTTTTCAACCTCCACGCTGTGTCAGACATTGTTCTGATTTCTATTATATTTCTGTGTAGACCTTCCCAGTCACCAGAATAAACTAGTTGATTGCTGAGTTTTGCAAAGGAAAATAAAAATCATCTAATGATTAACATCTTATATACTACCTTGTATGCCAGAAGGATTAAATTTCGAAAGCCTTGACATTCTCAAAAACTTTGCTGAACAACACTGCATCCTAAGAAATAAGGTCTATGCTCTGTGCAATTAGTTAATATTTTTTATCCCCCCCATACTATTTGGCGGCAATGAAACAGAACATCCCCAATCAGAGGCGAGAGAAAACAGAGGTTCTGCCTCAGAAAGCATATCCTAAATGATGCAGGATTAGTGACTATATAATTCCCCCATGTATTCTAGGTAAATATACTCAATTACATGTTTTCAGACCACTAATAATCAAATCAGCCTAGAAATTCTTCTGCTTTGTATTCTTGTGGCACCAAATTGATAGCAGACCGCTAGCTCAATATTTCATGAATATTCTCAGGAAATCTTCAGCGATGATGAAAAGGACAATGGAGCCTGCAGTGCAGCAAGCTCACAGTCAAAAATATTGCCACTGGGGTTGCTGAGCCGGATCTAAGGAGGAACGCGCTCACTCTGAGGCGGCTGGAATTAAAAATCTTCTGCGAGTGAGTAGGGGGCTTCTTAGTCTGTCAGGCCATACCTGTCTCAGCCCCTGGACAGACCCCTTCAGCTACTGCACAGGGCACAGAGGAAGCCCCGCCAGGAAGAGGTGGCTGGGAAGAGGGAGGGGACGCTACGCAGAGGCGTGGTCTCGGCAGGACTGTGCTCAAGCTCTACCACCATTGACTGCTCCCCGGAGCAGTGTCTGGGCTCCAGCTGCAGTCCCTGCCTTCCATCGCACCTTGTAAATCACAAAGCAGGAAGCTTTGGGGCCACTGGGTCTGCTAATGTGCTCTCGTGTATTTCAGGGAGAGCTGTCCACTCAGATGACCTCCACAAATCTTGTTACTTGGCGGTGAGTGCGCTCTAGAAATTAGTGCATTAGAAATTTAATCATCCAAATTAAGTGGGAAGATTCTGGTCGGATGCAGTAAAAGCATTATTGTAAGAGAAAGAAGAGGTGATGGAGGAGTGTGGGGAAGAATATTCACATATTTGGGTGATATTTCTCTTTGGTGTTAGGAATAATAAGTAGCCTCGAGCAGTAATATTACAAACAAATTAAAATGATAATAAAAGCAACTATTCATTGAGTATTTATCTGTTCCAGACAGGATGCTACAGACTCATGGACTTTCATTTAATTTTTACTATAAATGGGCACTGTGATATCCCCATTTTATTTACTAGGAAACTGACGTTCAGAGAGGTTAACTCACTCAAGGTCCTATGGTTGACAATAGAGCTTGATCTTCAGAATTCATTGATGGAAAGTCTTAACCACATAGCGGTATATAGTCAGTTATACTATTTGTGGCGAAGGGTAAAGTAGATTTTAATGAAAAGAGCACACATTTCTTCCTAGCATGCAGCTTAGGTTCTGGAAGAGAAGATAGACAATCTATTTCAAAAAGTTGATTAAATGTTTGTATGAGGCTGGATGGGTGAAGTGTAGGGTATTGTCAGGACATTTCCCAGGAGCCCCTGGCCAAACCCAGACTGCCCATTACATCATTCTGCCTTCATCCCCAACTGTAGGGACCAGTCTGTGCATATCTGCACAAAGATATTTAGCTAGGAAGTTGAGGTCCATCCCTCCCACACTAAATCTGATTTTAGTGTTAGTGTTCATTCTCTGTTCTAAAAGCAGAGATTCTCTGTTCATAGTATCACTACATCCCTTGCTTTGGTTCTATAAGATTAACAGTGGATCTTTTAAACTGATTTGTATAGTTGATCTCTATGTCATTTTGAGCTTCTTATATATTCCAAGAGAACAGAAGCATTCCTAAAATTCTGATTCCCAGTCTTTTTTTCACCCAATTGACTGCTTATTTTTTGCAAAGAGTTAGAGGGAGAGTGTGGGAGTGCAGATCTGGGTGTCATTGTTTATTTGGGTTCCATGAGGTTGAGTCTCTGTAACTGCATTTGACCTGAGAACTCAAATTGGTGGGTCCTTCTTTCCTGGGGTGTTTTAGGGATTCGTCTACAGGGTATGACTTAGAGGATCATTGATCCTCTTGGTTGAATGCTGTCATTCTGCTCTTATCTGTCCTGTCACTGGAAGGGGATGACTTTCCTCTTAAGTCAGGTTCCTGGCCAAGGAGTTCTTTGGGAGTCACCTAAGGGAAAGAGACAAACAGAATCTGAAGGGTTGGAACCCTGCAAGGTCTCTGGCTGATTTCTGAGGGTTCTGGAGTCTAAATCTTGTAGAGAAGTGTTCTACCTGGAGGCAAGTGTTCAGGCCCTCAAATCAGTACCCTCACCCAGATGAGATCTAACCCCCTAGGACTACCCAGAACAAAGAGCTAGAGGTGAGTAAAAACCAGCAAGGAGATCAGGAGGGGCATCTGCTCCAGATTCAATGGTAGGGAACACTTTATCACTCTCAGTACAGATCCTTCAATGGGAATTGAGATAATTTTAGAACCAAACACAACACAAATTTTGCATTTTTACCTTACTGATAGTAGCTCAGCAGGTGGGGAATGGGGAACTCAGGTTCTGACAGCAGAGGGCTCTCCAGATGCTGTGTTTCCTGCTTCTCCATGGGGAAAGGGGGTCTGGTCTGGGGAAGTGTACCCTGATGACCCCACCCAGAATGTAAAGTTTTTTAAAAGTTCTTCCCTTTAGGACAGACATCTTGTATGGAGTCTTAAGTTACTAAATAACATTGTCTCTAGGGATAGTCTACACAGGCCACAGGATTTAACACTCACTTGCAACCAATAGAATTAAGAAGTTTCCTGCCTTTGTACATTTCAAAGAGCAGATGTTACAAAACAAGAAACTCTTACCATTCATTAACTTTTCTACATTCAAGTATTTAATTTTTATTGATAGACAATTTAAATAGTCATGCCAAGCATAATTTGTGTATAAATATTAGCCTCTTCTCACTCCAAATTATTTCTTAAACCCATTGCCTGATGAAACATGTAGTTTCTTTCCCAGAATAAATGATTCCTTTAAAGGAGATTCCTCCATGAAAATTTGAGAGGTATGGGGGAAAAAAGAAGCAGAGAGCTTTCTAACGAGTCCTTGCAACCTATTTTATTTCATTGCCAGAAAATGCTAAACCTTCTGCTATTTTTTGGCATCTGTATCTTCCAGAATCCTGCATGCGATGGGTCTGCAGTTAATATGTGGCAGACCTATTTGGACTGTCAGGCTTCACTGAATCATCTCCTCTCCTCCCATTTTTTTCAGGGAGCAATGTTCAATTAATTTCATATTGTATTTTTGATGGCTATAACCAATTGGTTGTTTCAGCTCAGGAGCTTTTACCAAGATAGAAATAATTATGGTGAGTAAATATGACTATTCCCCAAACAGAAATGATATAGCCTTTGTTTGCATGCTGACACTTCTATTTTTTAGGGACCTTCTATTTACCTGATTTAAATCAGCCATAGATTTTTTTTCACAAAAGATATGCATCCAGAGCCCTGATTAATAGATGTGCTTGTTATTTTGCTAGGTTGGAAAATTTACATGATACTGTGTCTTTAGCCATAATCCTTACACTTCGTAGTATGCATTTCATTTGCTGCTATTCTCCAGCTGTAATGATTAACTGAACTGCAATTTGTTGAGCAGGTGAATTTACATAAAGAAGTAAACACCCACAGAGAGGACAGATTTATGCATCAGTGTGTGGCCCTGCATGATCTTTTCCACGTGCCTGTGACAGGCCACTGCTATCCTCAGGGTAGGAGTGTCCCGAAGGAATGTGTTGCCTTATAATGTCCAAGACCCTTAGGTGAACAGATCCATAGTTCTTAATTTTGACTCCAGATGTTGGTAACTGGTCAAGCAACTCTCAAAGCACACTGACTGAAGAGATGGAATTTGAGTCAAGGTAAGTGGAAATCAATATTGACTCCCAGAAACCGTAAATCTTGATATACTATACAACATGTGTATGTATTTATTACTATTCATTCTAACAGAGGAGCTAGAATTATGTTTAATGCATCCAGGAAAGTATCCAGACTTCTCTTGCCTATAGCAAATGATTATTTATGACAGGTAAGTAGCAGGGGGAAAAAAAAAGGCTGATTCAATTAATTTTATCACAAGGGTTTTTCCACCATGAAAGAGTGAATTGGGAAGCATACTAGCAGGATATTTTCTAACATTTATTTATAAGACTAATTAAAAATAGCCTCCTGTATCTTTATTTGTGATCAAAATTCATTGTTTTCAAGTCATACCTAGTCTCTACTGGTCGTCATCGAGTCATTATCTGACTTCTTCAATTGAATAGTCATGGATCGCTTCTGTCTATTTGAGGGTTGTTTGTTCATTTCTTAAACAAAGAAATGTGCTTATTATGTGACAGGCTGTTCTCGATGCCAGGGATATAATAATAATGAACCAATTGAACAAAGGTGCACTCACACCTTATAATAAATAAGAAACAACAAAACATATACTATGTTGTATATTTCCTGGTCAGGATATGTGCTATGAAGAACATAAAGACAAGTAAGGGGATAGAGTATGAGTGAGAGGTAGACTACTTTTAAAGTTTGGACACAGATGATCTCTTTGAAGGGGTGACTTTTGAACAGATACTTCAAATGACATAATCTTCATGATAAGGTAAAGTATGTAAATCTACATGAATTTGAAAAGACGGAATCTACGCAAATATCTGGAGGTATAGAGAAAATAAGTGAGAAGCTCTGAAATGGATATGTACTTGTCTTGGTGGTGCTACATCTAGTTTATTTCTTTCATTGGCATGAGCTCAGAGTAGCTATAGCAAAATTATTATCCAGGCTGAGGCTAAGGGGATAGGAATGGTAACTAAGGCAAGATTTTAGTACAAAGAAAATTCCAAGAGCAGGGTCTTGATGGAGATGAAATCTGAGCTAGTTAAGCAGCCCCAAAGCTGTCTATCATATTTAGCATATCTTGTAACTAAGGGGTAAGCAATGCCAGGAACCAGAGCTAGAGAGAAGACCAAAGACCGAGGATAACCTATTGGTTATCTAGCTGGGTATGGAATTAGGGGTGGATAAATATGGGCAGGTCCTGGGTCAAGGGCTGCCATCTCAGTTACTTTTCTTAAAACCTGTATATCTGTTTCACAGGTGTGTCAGATGCACTGGAAAGGTTTAAAAGTAGGTCCCTGGGGTCAGGTAGGATGAACTAAAACAACCAACTGAATTTCAGAAGAGTCAACTCCTTTGAAGTTCTCACCTATAAATTGATGAGGTGCCGTATAATGGGACAGTGTCAGAAATGAAGTACCATTTCTAGGCTTGTCAGGGTCTGGGGATAAAGTTAGGTTCTCAGAGTGGAAATAACCTCGTTGGTCCCTGAGGTATAGCACATAGATGGGTCAGTTGTCAGGCAAAATTGCTGCAGGATGTGAGCTTATTTTTGGCAAATACATTATTTGCTTTGGTTGGTCCAGATTATCAGGATCTTTCTAAACCTAAATATTGCCCACTCCTTCTCTCTCTATCCCGTGTTCTCTCTCTCTCTCTCTCTCTCTCTCTCTCTCTCTCTGTCTCTCTGTCTCTCTCTCTCTCTCTATCCTTTTACACATACACACACACAGATACATACACACTATATAGTTCACTGGACCTTTAGGCTACTTTTCTATTCATTCACTCATTTAGTAATTTGCAACTAGTTATTTTGAGGCAGATCTGAAGATTCAAAAATAAATAACTATTGCTCCTTGACTTTAAGGAACTCTCAGCTTCTGATTCCAAGCTTCATTACTTTCTTCAGCCACCTTTGCATTGTCCAAGGAGTAGGATCTTTCCTGCTGGATTTCATGTCTCCTTCTTAGACTCTGAATCTATACTGCTGCCCTTATATATAATTCGTTTGCTATCTCTTTGGGCTCAGCCCTAGGATGTCATCTTTTTGTCACTCTGTTTTCAAAACTAAGCTCCTAGACACTATTTGAAGTCTATTCTTGCAAGATATGCAACTCTCTAGTCCTGTCTTCTCATAAAAAATTTACAATATCATACTTGGCTCATCCCTTCCAACTCAGAAACATATAACCACCTGGAGATTTCCCAAACCTTTTACCTTCTATCTTTATCTCTGCTGCCCCCTTGCTTCTCAGCCTCATTTAATCTCAGGGGCAATAGAAGGGAAGAGATGTCCATTCACACTTGTCCCTCATAGGAAGTGACACCACCTCCCTCTTCAGGCAGGTTTGAAATTTAATAGGGACGTTCTTAGGAAAATAATTGCTTGAGCCAAATTTTTATTTAGATTTTTCTTATAACTACTTCTATGCTTGATCCTGCCTTTTAAAACAAGTATATGAAATAGGGCCATGATAGAAAATTGAAACAGATATAAAAGATTTTGAGCTCGAAGAAAGTAAAGATGTTCTTTTATATCTTCCCTGTGGCGCTGTTGGGAGAGAGAGGAAAATGAAGAGAAAAAACATTAATTAAGCGTCTCCTGTGTGCCAGATGTTTTACGTCAACTTCTATGTTGACTAAAGAACCAGAACGTGTTCAAGAAGGTCAAGTAATTTACAAAGCATTGTGCAACCAATAAGAGCTAAGTAGAGATTTGAATCAACTCCTCTGTGATGCTGACATTAGTTCTTTATCCTTCAGCATGTTTTGTTCTGTGTCCGGAATTAGCTAGCTACATGACCTTGACCTTGCTGGTCTCAGTCAGTGTTTGGAAAATGGCAAGATTAGGCCCAGGCTTCTGAGCCCACTTCAGTGCAAACTCAGGGGCCTGACAGTAGTTGCCTCTATATAATTATGGCTAATATCTGAATGTTGTTGCTTAGAATTTTTCTAAATCCAGGTACCTTTGCTCACTTTTTATAATTTAATTGTATTAGTGTTTAATTTGTTTACAACACTATTTGAGTTTCAAGAGAATAGATTCACACTTTCATCAATATGCATATCCCACAGCCAGGTACATTTAAATAGCAAATACCTATCTACACTGATTCAATTTCTGCTGCTTTTTTATTTCTCTCAAATTTTTGACAATATAAAACTTTGTGCCTGGGTGTTTTAGGTTTGGGGTAATTTTCTTTTCAAGGATATTGCTTATATGCTTTTGAAAGTGACTTTCTCATCATTCCACTCATCTGGCTATTCAGGGGACTTTATTAACACCTCTGAAATTAGGTTTTCACCCCATAGGTTCATATGGAGACACAGGTTTGACCATTTGAACAGAAATAAAAGACAGTTACTTAACTGCAAGATGCCTCTGCACTACCTAGTGATTTTCTAAAATTAACCAATAGATTAAAGAATCAATGGGAAATTAGAAGGATGATGTCTGTCTCAGAGAAGATGACTTGGCACAATGTTCTAATAAGAACAACCAAAGCACTTTAAAAACAAATGCGAAATCTTCCATCAATCATTTTAGATTTTTATGGCCAAGTAACTGCATTTGTATAACGCAGTTGATCAATTGCATGGTGACATTAGTTTTCAGACACAGAGAAGGGGAAGTAGATGAAATGAGCACTGACCTTTGCTACTGATGAAAATGAGAATCAGTGTCTCTGGGCAGTTATTGTCTCACATTGTTCTTAAGTGGACAATATTACAGAAATGATTAGAAACAGAACTCATATTGATGGAAATTGCTTTAGCAGATGGGAGTATTTTGACACAGTAATTCCAAGGTTTTCTAATTTAAGGATGTTGAATTATATTATTTTTAAAACTAAATAATATTTTTATAAACTAACTGCTAAAGGAGACATGTCCAACAGATGTCTTGATCTATAAAATTTCATTTTCCCCAGGGATCCAATTACATGAAAATTCAGGTCATCTAACTATGTACATGAAAAAGAAAATTGGTCAGGGGTCTAACAGTTTCAGACAGAGACACAAGGCAAAACTGAGAATTGTCAGTATCAAACAGACGCCAGAAATTGGGCTGTCAAAAGTCAGTTCTCTTCAGTGATTATCTTGTATATAGCACACACCTGGGATCTATTGCAAACAGCATCCTGGGAACAAAACCCTAGTAGGGTCAGGCAAGAGCTCTAAGTAAACTGTACTGAAATGAACAGACACTATTTAGGGAATTTAGAATTAAGGTCAGTCAAAAACTGGACTGGACAACCCTGCAAGAAACTGTCCAAAGAACAGAATAACGCTCTGAGAACAGTGGTGTTCAATGTCCTGCTAATCTCCTGTGAAGCTCAAAGCTCTTGCTTTCCATCCTAAGATATTACATAAATACATGGTACAACCCCCTCCCACCCCACTCGTAGAACATTCCCTTCCTAAACTTTGTCTCTGTCTCTCTCTGCCAGAAACATGGTAGGGACATGGTCATATTAACCTGATACTTACTTAGCCTCCATTTCTGATTATTTATCTTCATGAATATTCTCCTTCACTCTTGTAGCCTGAGACCTCATTGCTTTCTGAGCCTTCTCCCAAGAAAAGCAAGTATTGATCTATTACCCTTTCACATAAATTCATTCACTGGTATGAGAAGAGTTGTGAACCATGTCCTTCTCCATTCCCAACACATCTTTCTTTTTGAAGAATATTTTATTGTATTGGATGGTTATCTATAGATGGTCATAGTAACTTAGGAGGGCCAATACCTGAAGAAATAGATCTTCCCTGGGGGACGAGGGGTGGGAGGAGGCTTAGGGAAAAGGGACAAAATGCAAATAAAATAGTATGCCATGTGACTCCAATGGGTATTGTAGGGAGTGAGGAGGTTGAATAAGTGGATAGGGATCAGTGATAGGGAACCCAAAGTTAGACAGTGTAGACTAATGTGGGTTTGAATACTAGCTCCATTACTTTCTAGACTATATGAAAATGGATGAAAAATATTGTGCCTGTCCCAAAATCATTCTGTCACTAGATATACCCTAAAATAAGCATTTTAGTTATTTTAGGCTATCCAAAAGGACAATCTTCCTGTGTCACTTAGTACTGACCCAAAATATTAAACATGATCTCTCTCTCTCTTAATGTAGTCTCTCCTCTTTTTCCATGTCTGTATTGTTCTAATTCACTGCCACCTCCACTGTCTTTACCTCTACCTCTACACAATGGTGATTGTGGGACAGTCAACCCTTAACCTGATGGCCCAGAATTTCTGCTGTGACAAACCACCTGGTGACCAGGACACTTAGCAGAGTTGGAGAGCAGGGTGTACATTTTTATAGAACCTATCTGGTGTGAAGGTACTGGTGAGACTGGTAAGAGAACAAAATAATCTCAGAACTTTGACTCAAAGGAGTAGTTACAGAAGGAGGCCAGAATAGACTACTAGTTTTCAAAATATTTGCTGCTCTCTCTGGGAAAGCATTTTCCTCCCTCCTGTACTCTCTAGTCATGCAACTTATTAATGAAATTAATGAAAGTGGCTGATGTAACTTCTGAGACCTTCTAGGGAAGGGCTAGTACATAGCAATCCTTGTTCTCTCTGTTCCATCTTCCATAATGACCAGTACTGATCTTGTCTGTCTATTGATTGATTGATCATCTATCATCCATCATTTATCATCTATCTATATCTATCTATCTGTCTTCTATCTATTATCTCTATCACCTATGTATCACTATAGGTGAATTACATTTTTGTTATTGTAAGCCATTATTCTCTTAGGGTCATCTTTTTCAATTTTGCCTCAATACAGCATAACCTATTCTACTAAGAAATTACCAGAAATAAGTAAAGTCTAGTAATAGATTAACAATATTTAGGATGCATGTATGTGGGTACTCCTGTGTAAGGTAGAACAATATACAGGGCAAAAAAGGTCAATAGTATTGAAGTTGGCAAATACTGGACCACTAATAAATAAAAAAAGAACAATTAAACTTTTACTTGGTTTAGTTATAACAGTAACACTGATTACAGTCATTTTTTAACTGCCTACTATTTGAGACTAATTTGTATGCATCATAATAAAAATTATGCATAGTGTTAAAATATGCACCTGATTAACACTTTTGCAGGCTTTGTTTGATTACAACAATAGCTTCTATATGTATATATTCAATCTTTGTAATTTGTTGTTACTGTAGCAATTTAAAATAATCTGTGTAAACATTCCCACTAAAAGGGTCACGTTAGGAAGCTTGCTGTAAAAGAGTAATTAGAACAAAATGAAGATATGCAACTAAGGAAGAAAATGTAAATCTCAGTAAATGAGTAGAATCAGTCTGACCCTGTCCAAAACCATGCAGACATTTATTTTTTGTATTGCACTTCCTCTTGTCTAAGTCATAGACCATTTAAAACTCTATTCATCTCAGGTATACTCATGGCTTTGATTACCAATAGTTGATTAATATCTTACAAAATCATAACTCCTGTATAGGCTGTGAACTCTATACATTCAATTTCCTGTTAATAATATGCTCTATAATAATTAACTTGGATATCTCCGAAGTGCCCCAACCTTAACATGTTCAAGATCACCTTCAAGGTTTTCCTTGTATCTTGGTTCAATATCCCCCCTCTTTATGCTTCTATTTCCAATTTATCTTCAACTATTGTTGATTTTACCCCCTAAATATTTAGAGGGTAAATATTTATTTACCCTTATTTATAGCTATGTTTTCACCATCCTAGTCCAAGTTATCTCTAGTCTCAAATTGCCTAACTAATCTCTCTGCATCTACAATGTCCTCTCCAGTTTTGTCTGCATTGTGGTGAAGATGATTTGTATCAAAGTACAAATTATTATTTTACTTCATTGTTGAAAAATCCTTAAGTTGCTTCCCATTACTCACACAGTAAAGATCAAATTCTTTAGTGTGCCATAAATCTATCTGAGGTGGATCTCTCTTTGATCCCTACAACTCTCTTCTCACCTCCCCTACTCTTTAATTTCAAAGTTCTTTTTAATATGGTTTCTTATTTCTCACTTAGTTCCAGCTTCCCTCTGCAGGATGTGTGTGCCACCCAACTTGGCACATTAAAAGACTCCAATGATTGGTTCAGGATTGGGCATTCTATCCAAAGTATGGTTTAGTGAGGGCCCTGTATTGGCAATTAATATACATCATAGGAGACAGAGAGCCTCTCATCTTCTGAGATAGGGGCTCTTTCGGTCTGCCTCTTAAGGGAAGTCTTTTCTACTTTGTGGAGAAAGGCTACCTGAGAATGTTGCTAAGGGAGAGGAAAAGTGAGTCAAGACATAAAGAAAAGAGACAGATGATTGGTGACATTTGTCTGGTCAGGTGTTGGAAGGCAAGGCCAGATCTTGGATTTCTTGTTTACATAAATCTGTATATTCTGTTTTTTTAAAGAGAGAAAGGAAGGAATTCAAAACTAGCAAAGTGATGCTAGACTGTTTCATGATCCTCTTCTTGGCACATCGTACTTAGAACTATCACAATAAATGATTAAGTTGAATGCCCAGGCTCAAAAGAGACTACAGAAAAGGAAGAATTCTTGACAAGCTTCCAGTAGGGTTGCTCAGAGGACTCTACCTCCAAATTCATTGCTACAGGTGGGTGACTAGATGAAGAATTTTCACTAGAGGGTCAATCAACACACTGCTTGTCTCATTGAGGCGGTCTTGCTAAAAGGAAAATTTCAGCTGAATAAAGTGTGTGTCATGATGTATTTGAGGCTAGCAGAAGTTTTTTTTTTTTATCTTGTCTCAAATGATCTATAACTGCACTTGGAGTAGACATGACCTTGAAAGTGGTTAGCAATGCTGGCTGTATGTTAGAAACACCTAGGAGCTTTACAAATACCAGTGCCTGAGTGACTTATCTAGATATTTGGACTCTGTGAATTTGGGTTGACGTCCATTGTGATTTAGCATTTCCCCAGGTGATTTGAGTTGTGCTGTCAGGATCAAGAACCGCTGTCCTCAGTTGCAGCAGGACCGGGAGTCATGTGAATTCTTCTTGCTGACCTTTTAAAAAGTACTGAGAGCAAACTATAGCTGACAGGGTGGTGGAGCTTGTCTTTAGAAAGATTTCTTGCTTGTTGGATCTTTTATTAGCCATTTAGGGGAAGGAAATAGAACTGAACATAGTTACTAAGAGATAGGTGACATGCGTAGGGGGAAGGAACACCTACAGGCTGTTTGGAATTTTAGACTTTAAGAAATCTTCATTTGACAAAAGAATTGGTGGATGGGTTGCTACCCCTGTGCACAGGCAGAGTGTCACAGAAAAGACAGTTAAAGTACCAAAAAAATGTCATAATGGCCTCATTTCCCCCTCTCCCCTCCACCGCCATGGTGGTTTTCTGGGAAGATTTAAGCTATCATTGACATTGAAAGAGGGAGGTGAGGTTTGGGAGACAAGGGTGATAAATGTGGCAGTATGGAGAACAAGAGGAGTCTGATGTCTGTTTAAAATACCAGAGTTCAGAGTTGAGCCTGGAAAGCACTTTGTTCAAAGCCAATGAATGGTGGAGCAGACCTCCAATGGCTCAGGGCATCCATCACTCCAGTCAGACAAGCTTGCCACACACTGACCGCTATTCTGATCACCCACTAAATGAGCATGAACTTCAAAGATAAGCCTTATAAATACCTGTGTGCAAATGGAATCTTTGTTTATGACTGATAGTCCCTCAGACCCTGTGTTTCAGAAAACCCTGTTTTGGAGACCACACCCAGCTCCTTTGCATCGCATAGTGGGAAAGTTAGAGGCTTTTGACACTGGGCCTTTAATTTGCTCATGAGGTTTAAAGTAAATTAGGTTGCTTCTTTGACCTTTTATTTCCTTGTATGTAAAGGGTTCAGTAATCTCTCTCTCTTTAGGATTAATGTTAAGATTAAAGGTGAGCTAAAGTCAGCAAGCTGGATTTATTGGGATGTAAGTAGGAAGCAATTTTATATTTTGTCAACATGGTCCTAGGTCTTTCAGATCTGGTCAGTTGAAACTCATTTCCCACTCCTCAGTATGGTTCTGGCAATTTTTTTTTATAGCTATTGTTGACATTTAAAAACAGTCTCATCTTAAGAAGTCCACTTGAGTAGTATTAAGACCTCAGTATCTCCTATGATGTAAAACTTTTGCCTCCTCTGCACCAGATTTGACCATTCTGTAGAAGCCTGTTCTTCCTTCTCCAGTGATCTATGGTTTCTGAATTCTCCAGGACTGTGATGGGGAGAAGTTGGAAGTGGGAAAGGGTTTTCCTTGGTTATCTACCTTAAAGGATTTTTGTATTGTGACTGCCTCTTCTGGGATGTTTTGTGAACTCTTCAGGGGACCAAAGAAAATGCAAGTGGGCAAGGAAATGAAAAGCAAAGGCAAGCATAAATGACTGGTTCTTAAATATAAGCTAAGTGTACTTCAACAGATTTCTGTAACCTCGGGAAAAACATTAGCCTGCTCTTAAATATGAAATATTTCAGACACTCACACTCACACACACACTGGTTTTCTTCTCTCTTTTTTTTATTGTAGTGAAATAACCGTAACATAAAATTTACCATTTTAACCAGTTTTAGGCGTAAAGTTTAGTGACATTAAGTACATTCTTTTGTTGTGTCAATATTACTACTGCACAGGTCTAGAAACTTTTCATCTCTCCAAACTAAAATTCTGTATCTATTAAACAATAATTAATCCTATTCCCCCCTCTCCCCCAGCCCCGGGTAACCCCCATTTTGCTTTCTGTCATTATGAATTGGACCACTCTAAATACCTCCTATTAGTAGAATAATAGTTTTTCCTTTTTTATGACTGGCAGTTAGCATAAAGCGTTCAATTTCCATCCTTGTTGTAGCATGCATGCTTTTGAAGGCTGCATCATAGTCCATGTTTATGGAGACCATGTTTTATGGATGGACTCCTGTGTCAGTGGACATTGGGATAATTGCTTACATTGCGTTTCAGATAAAATGCCCATGTCATGAACGCTCATTGGTGACAGTTTATCAAGTGAGGACTTCTCTTTCTTAGCTGTATCTCTTCTTTATTCTTCTATGTGGTGGACAAATACTGGGTAGTGGTTTGACCCCTATTCTCAGACAACTGCTTAGCCTCGGGGAAGGTCACAGGTAGGCCATGCGTCTTCTCAGTGAAGCTGCTTCCGGCTTCCACTCCCAGCCAAATCAGCACGGACTTTGGTTAGCCGGAACTGAAGTATGCAGACACCGTATAAAGTGTTGGGTCCTGTCTAGCAGGAATATCCCAAATACCTGCTACAGTGCTGACCATGCTGAGGTGCTTGATCTGAGGCAGCTGTTCCTTGGGTTGTGTTAGATCCCCTAATTATTGTATTAATTTTCTTGGTTTACTATAACCCAAGTAGGTTTTTATTTTGTATATTCGATGTCCATAAATTTTATTGGAAACAAACACACTGATTTTCATTTACAGCAGTTTTCTAGTTACAAAGACTAGGTTGAGTTGTTACAACAGAGACAATATGACTGATAAAGCCTAATACATTTACTATTAGCTTCTTTAGAGAAAAAAATGCCAAACCCTGCCTAAAACAATGAATTTTAAACTTGTTTTTGACAGAGGCTAACCATAGAAATGGATTTTATAATGAATTCCACATGATAATTTCTTGCATATTATAGAAAACTTATACAAGAATGTTCATAGAGGAAATATTTATAATAGAAAGCCAGAAACCCCAAGAGGTGTATATGGATATATGAACAGTAGAAAAGACTTCGAAATTGTAAATATGTGTGTGTGTGTATGTTTGTGTGTGTGTGAGTGTGACTCAAGACCTAAACTCTAAAACTCCAAGAAGAAAACACAAGGGGAAAATTTTATTTGAATTAGATTTGGCAGTGACCTCATGGATAGGTAACAAAAGTGAAAATAAGCCATCGGGACTACATTAATTTTTAAAAACTTCTGCACTTCACAAGAAAGCTTAAACAGAGTTAAAAAGTTAGCTAAAAGAATCCAAGTAGGTTTTTTCATTTGCAAACAAATCACCTGACTTGTATTGTCTGTATTCTCTTTCTTGCTTACCCTTTCTCCTGTAGGTTTTTCTTCTTACATTTTCCTTCTACTGGTGAAGCTTCCACTAGTTTTACTCAAGACTATTTTAACCATCTTCCCTTAAATCTAAAGAGCTTGCAAACTCCAAGCTAGACTTTTAAAATTCAGCTGATTGTAGCTCTTTCACCTGGGCTTCTTTCTAAACCCTGCATAATTTAAGCTGACTCTCTGACTTCCAAAACCAAGAGACCTACTGTATCCACTCAGGCCTTTATGGAGAAAAATAACTCATGGCTCTCAGATGGTGATAGATGAGATCCCGGAGCAAATGTCAACACACTGGGTATACGATCGGTTTCGAAAGACACAATTTTTCTCTCACATTTTCAGCAAGTTGTATCCCTGATGTTCAAAATTTACCTACAAAATCAGAACACGTACCACATAATTTATTCCTTACTGGCTGGACACGTTCATCCCTAGTAGGTGTGTGGATATTTCATTCTTTTTTTTGTTGGTTGACTGTCATACTTCAACTGCTTCTTTAATTTTAACTGTTTTTTTCAGTTTGTGTAGGATCCATCTTTCCCTGCCCCCCTCCAAGTTCCCCTCTAGTGCATTAATTGTTTAAGACTTTTGTTCTTTCTTTAATTTTCAGAATAGCGGTATTTATTATTTATGTTGTTCACGATGCTATATTCATTAGGGTATTGAAATTGCATCTTAATCTGTGTTTTGCACCATAACTACCACCAGAGTCCCAGTGTCCTTTTCACCACCTTTACCCCTCTTTCTTTCACCGCCCCACTGCGCACCCCCAGCAGCCACCATCTTGTATCCTGTGGGTTCTTGCTGGGGTTTAACTGTTTGTTTCATTTCATTATATTCCACATGTAAGTGAAGCAATCCTGTATTTCTCCTTTACTTTGTGACATATTCCACTTAACATGTCATTTTTTTTTCTAGTCCCTAGAAAAGAGATGAACAAACACTTACTCTGCAATTTGTCACTTTGAGAAGTGAGAAACTGGTGGGCCACTGGGCTGTGATCTTCCCTTGGTCCTTTCTGTAAGTGACGTAGCAAACTCAACAGGCAGCTTCTTTCTCTGCTGATGTCATTCTGTGCAGAAAGTGTGTCCAGTGGCTGGAGAGTAAATCCCCGTTTCCTCCATCCTGCAATGCTATCTTGTCTGGAATGTTGTTCTTGCTAACACTGGCAAGGCGAATGTCTGCTTGTCATTAGTAGTGATCTTATTCTCATTGATTGAGCATCTGCTTGTGCCAGATGTGTTATTGCAAGCATTGTAAGGCCTTCTTCTATCTGTGTCTACCGATGAGGACGCTGAGACTGACAGAAGCGGTTCATAAATGTGCCTAAAATCACACAGCTAGAATATAATGGACAAGAATTCAAATGTAAAGCTTCTAATTCTAACTTAAAAAAAAAAATACAAGTACAGGCATGAGGTTTGTGTGACTAACAATATTTCTATGGAGTCTTGTGGTCTCCTGAGTGTAACTGCAAGTTTTAGGGCTGTAAAAAGAGGCATTTGAGCAGGAAGTCCTGAAGCCCTAGAAATGATCAGTCTGCACCTAGGCGTTAAGGACAATTTTAATAATTAGCAGAAATCCCTGGTGTCAGTGTTGCTGATTTGAAAAAATTGATGCTCTTTCATTTTATTTTTGAGTTTCTCTATCACTAAAATTATTCATTTCAAATAAGATTTTTTAAACTGGAGCTTCTTTTTAAAAAACATTTTTAGTATTTTATTACAGTAACACTTTTAAAAATTAAAATAAATTCATATGTGTATGTTCCCTATATGTGCAGCTTCCCCATTCTTCAGCTATACATCAATACACCCTGCCCTCCACCAAATCACCAAGTGTTTTTCACCATTGTCCGGTGGGCTTCCATCACCACTTGCCTCTGCCCCATTCCCTATGGCAATCTCAGTTCTATTGCAAATGTCCAAGTATTGATTTTGTTTCATCTGTGGGTTACAATGAACTTCCTCTTAGTACCGCTGTTGTTGTATCCCAAAGGTTCTGGTAACTTCTGTCTTCATTCTCATTTGTCTTTACATATTTTTTAAGTTCTTCTTTTATTTCTTCCTTTACCCAAGAGTCATTCAGAAGCATATTCTTTAATTTCCAATCACTTTGGGTTCTTCCAGCATTCTTTTTGTGGTTGATTTCTAGTTTTAAGCCATTGTGTTCAGAGAAGATGTTTGATATGATTTCAATCTGTGTAAATTTGTTGAGACAGTTTTATGTACTCACATATAAACTATCCTTGAGAATTTTCCATGCGCACTTGAGAAGAAAGTGGAATCTGTTGTCATTGAATGAAGTGTTCAGTACATGTCTATTAGACCTAACAATTCCAAACTGTCGTTTAAAGCTGCTATTTTCCTATTAATTTTCTGCCTGGTTGATTTGTCCATTGTTGTAAGTGGAGTTTGAAGTCCCCTGCTATTATCGTGTTTCCGTGTCAGTTCTAATAATACTTGCTTAATATAATTTGATGCTCCTTCATTGGTGCATATGTGTTAATAATAATTACGTCTTCTTGCTGATTGACCCCATTATTGTCTTTGTTATGCTTTATCTTTTAGAAGTGTGGCTGTTCCTGCTCTTTTTGGGGTAGCTATTTGACTGTAAGATTGTCTTCCGACCATTGACTTTGAGCCTGTGTTTATCTTTTGAAAGAAGGTGAGTTCCCTGAATGCAGCAGAAGGTTGGGTTATCTTTTTTTAATCCACTTGGTCACTCTGTGTCATTTGCTTGGCAGATTCAATCCTTGAACATTTAGGGTGATTTGATATGTAGCAGTTTATTGTCATTTTGTAATTTGTCTTCTGTGTGTTGTTCCAAACAGTGCCTTTGCTCTTCTCTCTTAGGTAGGTTGGGTGTAGTTATGTTTTGTTTGATTGATTTGCCTTTTTATTTTTCTTTGCTTTCTCCCTGGAGAGGTGTTTTGAAGTTACTCTGAGATTAGCATTAGGAATTCTATGTTTACTTTCTATTTTTATTTGAGAACTGATTAGTCTTACACTCATTCTAACCACCCACATTTTTACTCATCTCTCCTTTTTCTCACTTTTTATATTTTGCTGTCTTACTGTTTTAAAGTGGGGTGTCTCTACACTTTATAGAGCATCCTTAATATTTTTCGTAGAGCTGGTCTTGTGATGAATTCCTTTAAATTTTGCTTATTCCTTCAGTTCTAAATGATAATCTTGCTGGAAATGGTATCCTAGGTTGAAAATCATTTTCTTTCAGTACTTTGAATGTGTCATGCCAGTCCCTGCTGACTTGTAGAGTCTCAATTGAGAAATCCAGTATCTTATAGGAACTCTTTTGTGTGTCACTCATTTTTCTCTAGCTGCTTTTAAGATTATTTATCTTATGTTTTTGACATTTTGTTGACAATGTGTCATGATGGAAGTCTACTTGAGCTTCTTTTGTTTGGAAGTCTTTGAGCTTCCTGGGTGTGGTGGCTTGCTTCATTCCTCAGGTTAGAATAATCTCTGCTATTATTTCTTCAAATACAATTTCTGCCCCTCTTCCTCTTTTCCTACTGGAATCCCTGTGATGTGAATGTTGTTCCTTTTAATGTTATCCCACAGGTCTCTAATGCTGTTTTCATTTCCTTGAATTCTTTTTTCTCTTTGCTGGTTTGCTTCAGTGCATTCCTCTGCCATATCTCTGAGCTTATTGATTCTGTTGGAGCATTCATCCATCCTATTCTGGAGTCCCCCTATTGAGTTCTTTAGTTAGTCTCTCGTGTTCTTCAATTCTTTGGTGTCTTACTTCATTTCTTCTCCATATTTTTAGTTGTTCTCTTTTTCTTCTTCTATCGTTTTCTTTATTTCCATTAGTATGTTTATTACTGTTGCCCTAAATTTATCCTCAGGTAGTTTGCATATGTCCGTTGCATTCAGATTTTCCCCTGTTGTTTTAAATTGATCCATCATTTTATGCATATTTCTGTGTCTTTGCTCTGTTTGGCATTTTGTTTTTGTTTCTGTGGGACAGGTTTCCCTATAGTGATGGCATTGTGTAGGGTATCAATTTGCACAGATTAAGCCTGAATCTTGGTTTGAACACTGGGAATTCTTGTATTTTGCTGAGTCACCACTGGTTGTATTTATTGAATTCTTAGATTGACCCTCCACTGGGGCCTGAGTTCAGCCTATGCAGTTGGAGTTTGTGTGTGGGATGCAGAGTCTTCCCCCAGCATCACAGCTCTGAGCAGTAATGACCACATTCCATTGGCCCCAAATCAGCTATCAGGCTGAAGTTCTGCCTCCACCCCTAGGGTGACGCTAGTGAGTAGCACTGAAGATTCCTCCCTTCAGGGAGATTCTACTTTTTCTTTAAACCTGGGGACAGGATTTCCGATGGGCAGATCATGTGGCTTTGGCACAGTATGGTAGGAGCAGGTATAGGTAGGGGATTTCTTTAGCCGCCTTCTGGTTATGGCGGTATCCCTGTGTAATTTCCCTTCAGGGGCTCTGCTCAGTTTTACCAGGGCACTGCTCCTCCTTCCACCCTGTACCAAGACCCTCTCCCCTGGCTAGTGTCCCGGTCCTGCTTGACAGGCTCTGTGCTACTGGAGCCACTCTCTGTGAGGTCCATGTCTTCCCAAAGTTCCACCTCATCCACCATGGTCCTGTAACGCTGAACCCTGGTGTTTTTGCCTACCTTTGTGGTAGTGGTTGCTGCTTCAGTCTCTTCAGCCTCTGGGCCTGCTTTTCCTTAGTGTTTGTGTTTGGAAAATAGGTGAATTCCTAGTTGCTCTGTGGGGAGGAGGTGAGACTCACTCTTACCGGGTCACCATCTTGACTCTCTTCTCTGTGACATTCTTTTAAAAAATGAAATAAGATAGGTGCATCCTGGTGGAATAGAAGTTTGGTCTGCTACCTCTGGACAAGCACAATCCACATACATCCCAGGGACTCCAGTTTGCGTCCGGGGGCGAGCAGCTAAGATTTAGTTGTTTAACTAAATCAAAATATATAAAATGCTTTTTACTCCCTCTCTCTTCCTGCCTGCTTGCCCACCTTCATTTCTACTTGCATCTTTTAAAAAGTTAAATGAGACCTCAGAGTGACAAGGCCTGCAGTTTTTAGTTTTAGACACTTGGTGCCCAGACATATTGCATTTGGTGTCTGGTGGATATGGGTTAGTCACTTCTCTATAACATATAGACTCCTCTTTGCATGCGGTTGAGAGGCTAAAATATCATGAAAAAACAAGAGTTCTGAAAAGTTCTCAATTTGAGATATTTGTAACAGGATACAGAGTTTAAGAATGCAGATGTGAGAAGCCTAGAAGTGAGGCTAGAGAATGGGGCCAGGGAAGGTGTTTTATATGAAAGCCTCTACCTTCCTTTCTCTGTTCCCATGGCCTAGACTAGCGTCACAGCTTCACCTCAATGACACGTTTGATTGACTGCTTACCTGTGTGTGTGACCACTTGTGTCAAAATCACTTGGGTGTTTCTTGAAATGCAGATTCTTAAGACCCAGAGCTGTCTGAATGAATCAGATTATTTGGATAAGGGTCCTAGGAACTGGCATTTTAAATAATTTCCCAATTCCTTTGTTACCTTAATATAAAGAGTCAATAGTCTCATTAGAAATGGGAGATCATCTTTTTAGTAGATTCTAAGAGATGTGCACCATAGTTGTACTCATGTGGATCATCAAGAAGCAAAACAGGTGTACATAAAAGGCACAAGAAAGTTCATAGGACATAAGACTGCTAACCAGGAGAATGAGAAGCAGGAGAGAACCAGGGAATAAAAGAGTTAATACAGTGGTGGTAAAGTCACAAGAACTCTGGTGCACAGGTTCAGGGACAAATTCACTATCCTGAAAATTTTATAGCAATATAAGCAAAAGAAATAATAAAACAAACATAAAAAGAGATGCAAAATAGGAAGGAGTCTACCACAGCAGTGAACGTTTCATACCTCTTTTGTGAAGATAAAAGGAGATATACAATTATTGGGGTTTGAGCTAAACACAGGTTGCTCCATTTGACAGAAGCAAGGCACAATACAAATTTCTATGGAAGATAAATTATTTAAAGAATTTCTTAGAACTCCTACACAAAACCTCCAAGATAGAGCTGTATTCACTCTCCATCATGTGGGTGCATCATGAGACTTCACTGTGCTTTTTGCCCCCCACTATTTACCCAGCTGAGTCCACAGGGGCTCCACTGTGACTGAATTCAAACATGCTGTGGAGTAGCTCACACTCACATTGGTTAGTCCACTGCCCTTCCCTGGGTGCAAGCAGCCCCCAACTGTTTTGTAAGCCCTTATTCCTGGAGTCAAGCCAAATGGAAATTTAGACATTGCCCTGTCATAAAATAATTTATCATAAAAAAGAATGAAATTCAATGAGTGACTTTGAGCTCTCACAATAGCAAGATTAGGAAAAAATTCCCATCCTCTTTGGAAGTGAACTTCAGTATCTGTCAAAATTAAAAATGACTTACAGTCATACATACAGTGTCCTGTGAGCTAAGTCTCAAGAAGAAAATGTGATTATCTAAGATGAGTGTGACATTTTCTCTGAAAAAGCCCTTCATGCAAACCTGTCAGTATTGTCAAGCAAAGGGATGGAGAATTGCTTAGGCAACAGTTTTAACCAAACTTCACCTGAGGTCTCCAGGTCCTAACAACTCCAACTCAGTAACCACTGATGCTTTCTGTCTAGTATTAATTCCTGAACTTTTTGACGACCAATACTTTTACATATAGACTCCTCTTTGCATGCGGTTGAGATGCTAAAATATCATGAAAAAACAGAGTTCTGAAAAGTTCTCAGTTTGAGATATTTGTAACAGGATACAGAGTTTAAGAATGCAGATGTGAGAAGCACATCTATTGTCTCTGCTTTATGATGATTTCTTTGTTTTTATATCTCCTAAATGATAGCATGCTCCGTGGTTCTGACCTGGGTGTCTGCCCTTCTCTGGACATACTATACTCCCATGCCTAGAGGACCCCCTGCCCACCGTTACCCTAGGCCTCTGCCCAGAGTCATAGCTCCCCACTTCCCTGCCCTGGCTCCTGACTTTCTCAGTGTCAGAACTTCACCTGCTGTGGAATTATGTCGTGCTGGATTCTTGTTATTCTGCTGACCCTTCCTGGTTCCGAGGGCTGACTTGGCCTAGTGCCTTTCCTTAGGACTCTATCTTCTTACTGTCCTAGACTTCATTCCAGAGGCTCCAGATGTCTCTCCCATATGTGCTTTTGTCTCATTCCACCTCCTGGCTCCTCCCCCTCCTAGGCATGCCTGAGAGCTGGTATTCTCCATTAGAGACTAAACTCTTGTTCAGCATTGCTGTCTCTGTAATACCTAGCACAGTATGTTATGTGTAGTAGATTCTTCATAGATAGCTCAATAAATTACTCAGCACATTGGATTGAAACTGGTAGATTAAGTGGGCAGGGGGTATAGAAGATTCCAGAAAGAAAAAAGGAAGAAAAATATGAGAGATTTAAATTGACTATGTTGATAAGAAATTTTCACTTAAACGTGTGTGGAAGCTAATTTATTCATTCAGTGTGCTGTTTTGGGATCTGTGTTGAGCATGTGAGGGAATGTGGATAAAGAAAGATAGTAATGTAGATTCCAGTCTCTTGAGCTGGTATTTTCTTCTTATTGACAGAATATGTCTTTAAGCCTAAATTAAGTATGACTATAGGATTAAATTATTAGCTGTGTAAAAAGCATCTCTCTCCCTCTGCAGGGTCTTCTGGGCAAGCTGGGTTGAAATTTTATTCCATTCAGCTCAGCAATTACAATGTAGCACTTTTTCTTTTCATACTTTTTCCTGGGTGAGTTTGGTTTCCTATCATTAGCTACATGTTGGTTGAGGACTGAATGTTGACATTTCCTACTTTTATACAGTCTAGTCAGATTGGGACTAAGATGTACCTGGGCAGGCTAATAATTAGGTGCCCTGTCTAGCTGATATTTAATGGTAGTGAGGATAAATTGATTTTCTATGAGCATATATTTATCCTGAAGCAAATTCACTTACTAGTCATTTCTCCCCACAGAAAGAGTCAGTGTTGTGAAAACAATTGTATAAAACCACTTTTCTACATTTCTGCTCTCGTTTGTGATTTCCTGAAGCAGAAGTACTATCCTTGGGAGACATCTTAAAGGATTTTAAATGTATGTAAAAATAAATATTTTTTTCCTAAATAGTTCTATGTCATACCATATACAATTCTGAAATTTTGCTAATTCTGAAGGCTGATCTCAGGCAACTGCCAATGGGCTATTTTGGAGTTTTAGCCCCTCTTTGCGCATATATATATATATATATATATATATATATATATATGTATTTATACACTCATATATTTCTATGTATATATACACATAGATGTATATGTATGCATACATATATATAATTTTCATTCAAGGAGATCAACTATATTAGTAGCCGTGGAACTTAATTGCATTTCCTTGGCTATATGGGATGCCATGTGTGGAAGACTGAATTAACTGGTTCCATAGTTCCAATATATCTCAATGATGCTTTCATACATTCTCAATGTATTTCATTGATGCACGGACATCAGAGATGTTCATGATAGAAGGGCATCTCTGCAGCTGGCCTGCCTCTTGAATCCAGTTCTAACTTCAGCTTAGGGATTCCTTTTGTATTCACTCCTCTACTCTTATTCTTTTTCTTTCCTCTCCATAATCCATAATGTTTCCTTTTACCTCTTAAATATTCAGGCAAATCCGTCTTAAGGCCCCATAGAAATTCTCTCATGGAGTAAACCAGTTTCAAGGTCTTTGTCCAGTCCTTAATTTGATGTTGCTCCACTCACAGCATCTTCTAAGGCCATGAGACCCCTGATAATTATTGTTACTAATTGAGTCAGAGTCACCTAATTCAGGGGGAATCATGGGTAGGTTGGAAAACCAGCGTGATTCTTTCTCGGAGTAATTTAGAACTTCACCAGAAGGATTGAGCCAGTTGGATGAGTTCAGACACTTATGAAAGACTGACTGAAATCAGGACTGATATTCCCAAGTGGGATCATGTGAAACAGAAGGAACAGCCTAAGAGAGGAGAAAGAGAATCAAAAAGAAGAGGGAAAAATCATGTGATGCCCAAGAACATGGTGACTTCTCTAATTTTTTATTTCAATCTGCCCCGGTCTAGTCAGATACGCTTCATTTTTTCTCTTTAAATGGTCCTGAGAAATATTGCCTTTTAAAATGCATTATTTTTGTTTGTTTGTTTCCATTGCTATATGCATTTTGGGATATTGAAATCACACCTCAGTCTATGTGTACTTCATACCATACCTACCACCAGAGTTCTGGTGCCCTTTACCACCACTTGTTGCCTCCTTTCCTCCCTCTTCCACCCTCCTAGTAACGACAGACTTGCATCCTCTGCAAATATTACGTTAAAAATAAATTTCTCCTTTTACTTAACTCGCCTTGAGATCATTTCTTTTTCTTTCAAGAAAACAGCCTTTAATCCAACCCCTTTCTTCTTTCCAGCACCTTGGCTAGCTGCCTGTGTGTCTTCTTGGGGTTCAGCCTTTCTTTTCCTCACCTACTCTGTGAAAGGTGGTGGCTTGGCTTTCTTGGAACACTGCTAGTGATTGAAAGTCATCTTCCCACTTCATTATCAAGAAAATCAAGAGAACTGTCCCAAAACATAGTAGCTTATCTCACCAAGAGTTAATTTCTCATTCATATAAAATCCGATGTGAATTGAGTGGTCTTCTTCTACTCAATAACTATTTCATCTGGAACAAGGGACTTCTATGGCTGTAGAGGAAGAAAAAGAGAAATGGAAAAATTGAAATGACTCTGAATTGCCTCGGTATGGGACTGACATGTGCTATTATCACTTCTACTCACAATCCCTGTCCAGAACTCAGCCTGTGGTTTCACCTTAACTGTATGGAAGCAGGGAAGTATTAGGATGCTCACAGAACATGGGCTAAGTATGACTTATTTATGCAATTCTATCCTTTGTCTACCGTTTCCAAAGACTTGGTTGGATGTTTTGTCTATTGACTGTGGGGAATTTGGGAAGGTGAGTCTCTGTTCTGAGTCACTGAATATGTTGTAGACAATATAGTTGTTCAAGGGGACACTGAAGGAGGATGTTAGTAAGACCAGACACCACCTCTTCACCAGCCCTGGGGGAGCTAGCCTACCAGGTCACCCATCTCCCAGTCATACTCTCAGCACCAACCTTGTGTAGTTCGTGCAGTTACAGAATGACTATTAAAGGGAATGACTTAGAAAAAAAGAATAAAAAAAACCTGATTTCAAAATGGTTGCTGATCAGAAGGGCAGCATAGCAAATGACTGAACCTGAGCTCTTCTGTCAGAAACCCTCTGCTGGAATTGCATCTCTCTCATTTGAGAACTGAATGGCCTTAGGTAAATATATGTTTCAGCTTTCTCATTTGTAAAATGAGAATAATATCAGTGCTTACCTTGTAGATGTGTTGTGAAGATTAAATGGGTTAATTTATGCAAAATGCTTAGAGTAATGCCTGACAGATGGCATTTGTTATGCATTATTGTTATTATTTAAAGCAGGCATGTTGGGAGGCTGTACAATTATTCCATATCTGCTCCTTTGGCAGGAAACACATTGAGAAACTCCTCCAAGTACTTCATTCAAATCCAAATCATGATCATAAGACTGGCATTTCACAGCTCCTTTTGAATTAGCTAAAGGTGTAATGCCTTCATTTGACGCCACCCTTACAATCTAGCTCCAGCCTAACTAAATTACTTCTGATTCCCTCAATACACTGCCTCTGCTGTACCCACTTCTATGCATCTGTGCCTGTATACGCTGCCTTTTCACTGGTTACCATGGAAGAATAAGCCTGGCTGCCATCCAGGGTCAATCAGTTTGTTTTCTTGTGCTCTAATTCCCATCTCTCCCATCTCAAAGTCTTTGCTTCCTCAAAACTCCCCTCTCTCATAAATCATCAGTTTCCCTTAACTACTCATTCTTTCCTATTAGCAATAAGATATTTTGTGATATTTCCTATCTTTAAAGAATAATTTTCAGGACCAAACAGGCCCCTCTCTCACTTCATTTCTTTGCTATTCTCTGTTGCAATGATTCTCACCAAATTGTCTATATTCTAAATTCTCACCAAATCATTTAACCCAGTGTTACTTCGATAAAAATATTAAAAATTGTCCATATATCTATATCTAATGATTTTTTTTCCCAGTTTCTCAGTCTAGTCATGCTTTGGCCTCCCTAACCTCACCACTTTTGCAACGATCACTAAAGATGGCCAAGTTGCCAAATCCAAGGTCAGTTTTCAGTTTCTGTCTTAGAGACATGTGACACAATTGATATAGCCCTTCCTTCCAGGAGCACATTTTTTACTTGGTTTCTAGGGTATACTCTTGTTTTTCATCTTATATCACTGGTTACTTCTTTTTGAGTGCTTTTGTTGAATTTCCTTTTCTCAATCTTTACAGGTGGTTGGGTTGACTAGGACGTCATCCTCAGATCTCTATGTGTTCTTACTTCATAAGTGATAACATTCAGGCCTCATTTTTCTAAATATTCTGTTATTTTAACAGTTTCCAAATGTAAGATAGCTTAGATTTTTTTCTGAATTCAAAATTTGTATATCCTAAAAAGTAGACAAATTAGATATTGAATATCCACTCAACATCTCTAATTTCACTTGCATAAAACTGAACTTGTGAGTCCCAGTTTTCCTCTCCATGGTTCCCAGTCTTGTTTTTCCTTTCAAATTTATCTCAGTAAAAAGATTAGATTACAAACCTTCACATTGTCATCATCATTCTCTTTCTCACATCTCACTTTCAGTTATTACAAATACTGTTATTTTCATCTTCAGAATGTATCCAGAATCTGACCTCCCTAGTAGTCCAGACCACTATCAACTGTGTTGTATGACGCTGGAATCACTTCTAAATCTGTCTTCTCCTTTTCTTATAAGTCCCCTATACCACATTTTGGGTTTCACATAGCAACCAAAGCTATCCTTTAAAACAAGTTACCAGCATTTACGGAACGCTATGTGATCCAGATGCAGTTTTCCTTTTCTGCCTCCAGTCACATTGGTCTTCATGATCTTCTTTAACCCACTGAATATTACTACCTCTGTTCTTTCATGCTAGAGCATTGTCCTTCCATGATATTTTAATGTGGTTGTTCCATGCATTTACTTTTCATTAATTGCTAAACCAATGCATGTCTCACTCCATGCTTCCTTCAAATATATTTTTTCAAACATCACCTCTTTAGCTGTCTTAGATAATGATTTCATTTAAAATATCAATCTTCATCTTCTCTTTTCCTATTACTCTGCATATATATATTTTTAAATTACTGATACTGTGTTTTTGTGTGTATGTCTCTCTATGTGTGTGCCTGTGTGTGTATAAATAACTACTCTCGACCACATGGTGCTGTTAGCGATCATCCATATGGGTAGAGAATTTGTCTATTCACCAGTGTATGAATGATTCACCAGTGTATGAAGATTTGCATCTCTCCCAGGGCCTTCCCTCCACTTCCTCCAATTTTTCTTCAGGCTGACTTCTCATTCTTATATCGCAATTTAGTTTTCGCTTACTTTGGAAAACTCTCTCTAAGATCAGAATGGGTAGTTTCTATGGACTCTGAAAATTCCCATTACAGCTCCTATCTGGTGCTGCTCACAACCTAGTGCAGCAGTTTCATTTCACATACTGGGCAGCCCACAAACCAGGCTTTCTGGTGCTTGGCATTACTTGTCATGAAGAGATGAGAATTGCTTCCTCTCTCAGCTGCTAGAGGAGAGTCTTCTTCCTGTGGTACATGAGGAACTAGCTCCATAGCCTCCTTCTTCTGGGTTGGAAGAGTGCAATTTCAGGGACTCCCTGCCGGGCTCATCTTTCAACCCATGAAGCTGGCCTTTGTCTACCATGATGGGAGATCCTACACAGTTTCAGGGAGCAGTTAATACCACTGAGCTGTGAAGAGAGGGGAGCATTGCCTGCTCTCATAATGACTTAGATTACTGCAGAAGGAAACTCCAGTCGTTTTTTAGTCTGTCAGTTTTTCTATTATCCTAAAGACTGAGCATGAAACATTCATTATAACATGTCCTTATTGATTCAGCTGATGAAAATATATTGGTATTAATAACATGAAACACTAAGGCACTGGGGATAATAAAACAATTGATTGAGAACATAATGTGTCTCAGAATATTGTTATGTGGTGGTTCTGTGCATTTCATTTCCATTAATAACTAAGCCGTCAAGTAGGTGATGTGGGCATCACATCATCAAGCTATATAACCATTTTTATTTGGTACGTATAGGATTATCTAGAGGAAATAGTTTGTTATTACTAACAGAGTTTAATTTGAGGCAAAATGAAAAACTCTCTATGAAATGACTTGCACACTGCTGAAAGGCATGGAGCTGGGCTTTTAAATGCCCCAAATATGGTCATTAGAATTTTAATATTGTGTCCTATTTGTTTCTAAGACAGAGTCTTCTTTATTTTTGTCTGGGGTCTAACTTAGGTCCTTGTCTTTTCATATTCAGATTATTTTGATCAGACATAAAAATAAAACTTTTCACTATGGATTGTACTCTGGCTACACTTTTATCTTCAGAAACATTTTGCTTGGTGTTTTCTACCACTCCTTTTGCTCAGTACTATAGTCATTTTTGGCTTCTAGCTAGATTGATCTCACCAAGATGTATAATGTCAAAATGTACCATTTTTAATCATTGCACAAAATAGTTATAAACTTGTAGGAGTCTCAAAAGAAAAAAATACTAAATTCTACTGTCCTCCAATGAATTGTTCTCATTTTGCCATATTGTTGTCTGCTTTTTATTTCTTTGCTACATATACTGTACCTACATAATTGGAATGGCAAATATATTTAAAATATATTTAGAATAGCACTTATGTTTTTTGTATTGTATTTAATTCTTTTATAGTTTATCACACTTTTTTCTAAATTTCTACATTAATTTTATGGTAACTACATAATAGTTCATAGAGTTCTATAGTTGCTTTCATTTTCATCTTGTAAGTAATACCACTATGGAGAAATTTATGTCTATGTGTTATTCATATACTTTTTATTCTTTTCTTAAGATGTTCCTATGAGTAATTACTATTGGGTCAAATAGTATTAACTTTAAAAAATATCCTGAAACACATTTCCAAAATTACTTTTCCAAAGGTTTGAACAAACTTAAATTGCTCCTGTTGGTGTATCAGATATTAATTTAAAAAGATTTTGATTAGGATTGTGGATTTTTCACCTACATATTTTTAAATTAATAACATGTGAAAAACAATCCCCGTTTGTATGTTTCTATTTGTATTTGTGGTGGTTCCAGAGACTATTTTTCCTCAAATGTGTGTTTAGCATTTGTGTCTCCTGTTCTGTCAATTGTCTTTTCATGTTCTTTGTTTATTTACCCTTTGGGTCTAGTTATTTGTCAATTTCTGTGGGCCTTCAGGATTGCTGCAAATATTTTCTTTTCTTATTTCTTTTCAAGGAAAGATACAAGCAAGAATGAAGGTGAATGGAGGAAGGCAGGCAATAAGAGAGAGGAGAAAGATGCATTTTATTAATTTTATTTAGTTGTTCATCTTGGTTGTTTCCCCTGGACTCTGGGAAGTGAGCCTGAGGACTTGGGATGTATATGACCTGTGCTGGGTCTCAGGTAGCTGACCAGGGTAGCCAAATGTTTTCTTAAGTCTTTAGTATTTTATTTTTGTTCCTCTTTACTGTAACAGGGCTTTAAATATTTATGCATTTAAATCTGTTGATTATTTCTTGTTTGCAATTTTGTCATTCTCCTAAAGATGGTATTAATTTTTTTTAATCCTATGGTCTCTTGGTTTTCCTTGACTAGAATTTTATATTTGCCTCTTTAATCATGTAGATTAATTTTGGTAAAGGGAAGGGATGAACATTTTACATTCTGTACTTTCATTCTTACATCAATTATTAAAAAACATAAGATCACTCAAAAGGCCCTATTGGCAGTGTTATGATTTTGAAGCTCATTCAATAATGAGCATAGCTGACTCAGGTAGTGTTTTAGTCATGAGGGAAAATTAAAAACAAAAATGGTGCCATTTCAGTCATTGAGGAGCTCAGAGTTACTCAGGAAAAGGGCAGGCAACCATTTATCATTAGCAAAATTCTGGTACTTTGCACTAGCCATTAAGTCAGTATGCTGGGAAACAATTTCTTTTGCTTTTTGTCATACCTCTTTGCTTTTATTTTTATTATTTTAAAAAGTTTATTGAGGTATAACTGATGTATAACATTACATTAGTTTCATGTATAATATGTCTCGATATTTATATACCTTGTGAATGATCAATAAATAAGTTTAGTTACCATCCGTAATCATTCATAGTTAACTTAAAGGATTTACGCTTTTGGTAGCAATGTTGTTGACAATAATCACCATGATACATTAGCTCTCCTTGATTTATTTATACTGGAAATCTGTATTCTTGACACCTTTGCCATTTTGTCCCCACCCCCACCTCCACCCCAACCCCCTCTCCTCCTCTATTTGTTTTTCACTGGTAACTTTTTTCTAAAGAACAAGGAACCTTTGCTCTTGCCTATTTGGTTTGTTCTCTTGCTCTTGCAGGGTCACTGGACTTTCTCTTGCCCTCTCTACTTTTCCTGCTTTTCCATTTTTCTCTACCTTTTCCTCCTGTGTTTGTTTTTACTTCCTCTCAGCTCCCCCACTCCCTCTTTTACCCAGCCTTTCCCCCAAACAAAACAGAAAAAAAGAAAATTGTCTCTCTGTGGGGCCCATGCATTTCTAAATCAATGTCAAGGCATACCTCAGAGTAGGGGCTTAGGAGTTTCACAGACAAACTCCAAATCTTGGTCTTATCACTACTGTCTCTATCAACATACAATGGCAGGCTGTCTTGTGCACACCAGAACTATGCATCCATTTAAATGACCACAATTTCATTACATAATGCTAATCCCTAACGACAGAGTTTAAATTCAGTTGCCAGGGTAGTATATTGATTGTGGATAATTCCATTAAGCACAAACTTCACTGCTAGCTCTTCAGTCCACTAACCAGTATGTAAGTAACAGATGGCACCACCATGACTGATCATGCCACTTCTTTCAAAACCCATCAGTGATTGTTTATTCAGCATCTCTGATTCAATTTACACACAGAGCAAACTGTGTAGCTGCGTTGCCTTCTTGCTAAACTGACATGAATTTTAGAAGAATGAATAAACAAAAGAGGGAAATGATCGACAAAGATGAAAGTACAACAAAGGAAAAATAATGGTACTCCAAACGTGAAATTCAAACTAGGTTCCCATGCAGTTTTAGAAGCAACAGTCTTGGGAATACTGACAGCAATATTGGAGAGGCTCCAGATATAAACTTTCATTAAAAGTGGCTATTATTAATATAAATATCGTTACATATCAACCGACAAAGCAATATGCTCTAATTCTATCAAATTGGGTTTGATGATAATGAAAGCTTCGGGCTGAGCGCGGAACCGGGTCACCTGAGTAAGCAGCCCTGACACAGGCTCATGTGGGCAAACAGCATTTATTATCAGTACACCTGGGTATAGGTGGGCTGAGTCGGAAAAGGGAGTCAGCGTTTGTTTGTCAGTCAGGCAGGGTTTTATGGGAGAGCGAGGGGGCTGCGGAGTGCAGTGGGGAGGGGTTGGAAGAGCATCTAAAAGCTTCAGTAATTTTCTGTCACAAGCCCATTGCATGTACATAATTCCTGGAACATTTTTGTGGGTTTTTTTTTTCTTGTAACGTGCTGACTTTATTATCTGGAGGGACGTCTGGTCTCCTTCGGATGGGTCGTTCAAGGGTCTGCTTTGCGGAGTTCCCTATTGGCTCAAGATTAAGGTTACAAAAGGAGAGGGGTGCTTCTGGGTGAAGGGAGCACAGCGGGTCCTAACAGATAAAACCAGTTTAAGCCAAGTTGCTCGCATAAAATATCAGAATTAAGTGAAAAAAATTAACAATAAATTAGTAACAAAATAAATGTTTTCCCAACCATCAGAACAATGACTCCCCCCGCACCCCCTTAAGATACTTTCTTCTAAAACAATCTCATTAGTATTTCTGCTCATAAAATAAAGTGTTCAAAACTCATTTTCTTGAACTTGCCTGAAGTAATTATTTCAGAAAGTTCAAATCTTATTTGTTCAAACTCAAGTATTTCATTTTTTTTATACTGAGAAACACCGGTATTGAGGATCCCAGAGACATTATTAGAAGAGGGCTGAATTGTGTGGTAGAGGATTTATAATCAAATGGCACTCTATAGTATTTCTACAGAAGCTCATAATTATTCTTTGGTTGAATTGTGCCCACCTATGTGTATTTATGAACATGGGGATTAGTGAACACAAGGGAAAAGGAATTTTATTAAAGTCCATATCACTTTAGCCATTGTTGTCATTTCTCTCCTAGTTTTCACAGCAAAGTAAACATGGTTCATTTAATTTTTGAATGCTCTCTCTGATTTAGTCTGAAACCCTTAGTTTGAAATAAGGAAGCAATGTAGTTTTCATAAAGGAGGACAATAGAGAGAGTATTCACAAAGCCTCAACTCCAGTGAAAACAGCAGCTCTCATTTCCTGCAGGCCTCAGTGCGGGAAACAGCACTAAGCTTCTCTTTTGGTACCAATGAGCTCATCAACCCCAGCTAATACTCCACCCTGTATTTCTGCCGCATTCACCTCCTTCCTGTCCTCCAAAATAACTGTCTTCTTTCCTGGCTCAGAAAAGGCTTTTGTCTCACCTCAAATGACTTCCCTTTCTTCTCTGGACGAATGATGCCCTCTCTTTAAGGTTCAGTTCAAGCCACATCTCCCACTGAGGTCTCCCTTCTCTGCTCCATTCCCCATCACCTGGACTTTCTCTGCTCTGCTCTAGAACATATGGTTCAAATTAGTGCCCTAGGACCCTGAGTCTCCCAAGGAGGTATCATATTGTTCAATCACAGTCTGAGTGCCTTGAGCACTGGTGATATTGTATAGCTCCATTCAGTTCACAGCTAGCTATGCACACCGTTTTCTACTGGAGCTCTTTGAAGGCAGAAACACTCTTTTGTCCATCTCTGAATTCTATAATGCCTAGAATATAGGAGGAACTTTATAAAAAAGTTATTAAATAAATGAGGGATTCAACAGCAATAACATTTAATGATATAACATTTAAAAAATACTGCTCTAGCCAGCTTTTCCCCTCTATGTGGGGAAACCACATCTGCCCCAGTCATGCTAACATACCTATCTTTGTCTCTTTCCAGTCTTTCTGGGAAACAGATTTTTCAGAAAGATAGGTTAATAAACTGGGTAACTATCAGCTATGTCACTAGCCTTTTTGTGTGTTTAATGGGTTTAAATAAGGGGATTGGTATTGTTTTCCATAGACAGGTTTATTGAGGTCTGGACCACAACGTGGGAAATTTTTTATCTTAAGTTACTTTAAGACAGTGCACAATCAACTGAAACGTGAAAAATATAATCAGTTTTTATTCTACACAGTAAAAATAACTAGCTGAAATACATCTTTTTTTCTGAATTGATTGACTATTTTCATATCATATAGACATAAGATAAGCACTCTCCAATCAGCTAATTCAAGCTGGCATTACTGTTCTAAAATTATAGTGGCAAAATGAACATAATCAGTAAGCTCTAAGTTAAATGTGTTTTCAAGTTAAATGTGTTTTTCTCTAAGTGCATATGTGTATACTAAATATATATAAGTACATACATATGCATAGTAATTGATGTGTATATATGTGTGTGTGTGTGTGTGTGCCCATTATCATTATTTACAATACAATGTCTTGAAAATGTTTTGTTTATTTATACAAAAAATAAAACAAGCCACAGGAAAGAAAAATTAAACTTCTTAGAATTTTGATATTCAGGAAAGGATGGTAGAGTAAGATTTAAAAAATTAAAACAGTCTCTGTGAGATCCATGGGTGTGGCACTTGAATGTGCAGAGGAGAAAGAGAAGGAGGTACAGGGGGTAGAGGATTCAGTCATATCACTTTTCAGTCTTTTTCACTTTAATAATTAAGTTTAAACTGAATTTGATAAACAGAGGAAAGACGCTCCTGAAGGTTTTCTGAATTAAATGCATCTGCAGTAGTGACATTGCATTTGATGGGCCAATAATATGAAACTATGATCAGAGACCAATATAGTCATAAACCCACTTTGTCCTAAAGGATTTTCAACTTGGCGATCAGTCAAATCCCATTTACGTTATGGCTGCCTGTCCTCCACACCCTTGTCAAGCATGGCAGGGTCATCCAGCTGTGGTCCAGGGTTATCCTCACTCCAGGGTTATCACAACATGTGCCTGTCTGGTCCTTACAGCTTGCTGGCTCTGTCAAGGGTGCTGCCTCACTGGCCCTGAAAATACAGGGTCAGTCACAGGCTTTACTGAGGTAAGTCAAGAAAAGAAAAGGTCTGTGTTTCTAAGCTCAATCATGACAGAGTGGAGGAAATATACCACACTGCATCAAAGTCCATTTTGATCAAACCAAACCAGAAAACAAAAAACAAAAAGAAAATGACCCTCTTTCATGTGTGTATGTAGTCTGCACTTGAATGCGTACATTTCAAGAAGGCGCTGCTGCTGTCCTGACACTTGTAGGACAACCTTTCACAGATATACTTACAATGTCTTTTTCTCGTTTCCTTTGCTGAGAACTCCTTGTAACCAACATCTCTGATTTATGAGGCCATTCCCGGTCCCCAGAACACAAAGTCACAAGGTTTAACATCGTTAGGCAGCTTCTGGAACATGTTTCATGAGACACTGCTAAGCTGTTCTGCAGGTCAATCAATCAATCACTCTTGGTATGACCATGCTCAGGTAGGACCAAACTGGAATTCTGGAACATTCCCAGAAATTCTTGAGCTGTCACTTGGTGTGAAGCAAGTACTGGAGCTTGAGCTCATTCATATTCACTTGCTGCATTGCAGTTCTCTAGCGGGCACAGCAGCAGGGAACTGCTTATACCGCTCTTTTCAAAACCTTATTATAATTCAGGGATGGCAGTGAATATTCTTACAGAGCCTAAGAAACAGCAGCAATAACCTTTCTAATTGCAAGGAAGACTCATGCATTGACTAAGTGGATCACGGCTAAGAATGGCTGAGTTGTTCCTTTTGTCTTTAGTTGCTCAGAAAGAGAGTTAGATACCGAGCACATGTCTCTCTGTGATAGAACTGAAGGAGCTTCAAGGAAAGGGGTGCCCAGCCAGGATGAAATTTGAGTCCAGGAAGGCATCTAGAGTTGGAAGCTTGGCTATGAGCCAGGCTAAGTGGCTCTAGATGCCAAGATGGAAAAACCAGGCAGAGAAGAACCCTGTTTCTCTGAGGGAAAGGGGCAACTTGTCACCTTCAAAGTTGTGTCACCTAATTTTAATTAATGTGCACAATTTACTTTTGCTGCAACCAAATATGTGTCCAGTTTGGATCAGAGCACTGAGTCAGGTTGGCTGTAGAAGTGAAGACGGGGAGTATGAGTTGTCTGCCATGTTCCAGTAAACAGGCAACTTTCTTTGTTGCTGATTTAGTCTTTTTTAAATGCTCTTTGAAATGTATTTATTCACTCAGAAATGCTTGTCACTTTCCCATATTCTACACACTAACCTTGGGCAGTCTTCTCTATGCCCGTGATTTCCTTTAGCACCTAGGCACTGTTGACTTTGCAGTAGGACTTGAATCATGACTTCCTCTTACTACCTCAGTGATTAAGGAAGGCTGTCTTATCTGTAAAGTGGGGATTATAATATCTGCCTTGCAAAGTTGATGAGAGAACAAGATACTGTAGCTAAAGCACCTGCTATAGTAAAATCTAAATAAAAATTAGCAAGTGTTCTATCAGTAAACGTGTCTCTAGCCCAGTTCCCTCTCCCGAGTCTTGGATTCACCTATTAAATGTCTGTTGGATGTCTCCACTGAATATGTTCTACACATCTCACTCAGCATCTCTATGATTTAACTTATTATCTCCCTAACCCTTCTCCTCATGAAGTCTCTGTCATTCATTGATGACTATAATGAACCTTCTTGACACCTGAGGCTCATTCATGATTTCCTTCTTTTTCATTCACCCCACCCCATTCACTTTGACTATGAACTCTCTTTTCCCTCCATTACCATGACCACTGGGACTCAGAATCTTTGAAATTGTCAGTTTGCTACAGTCCCATAAATTGGCCGGCTTATTTCAAGTCTTGCTCCTCTCAAATGCATGACTGATTCTGCAGAGTCCACATCTCCTGCAAGTTAATGTCTAAACAGCAGAGTGTAAGGACCTTGTCTTCCTTTTCCAGGCTTGTTTTCTCTCATTCTCACCAAGCACAGAACCTACACCTGATTCCTTCCATTCTCTACAATGAACATGTTTCTTCCCCTGTGTCTGGGGCTGATCCCACCTCCTTCCCTGAAACCTGTCCTCCTCTGAATCCTTGTCATCAACTTGTCCTTTTTGTCCTGTCTCACTGTTTCTTCCTGCTCATTTACTTTCCTCAGAACATTTATAAGTGCTTGTATAGCTAACATACAGTTCTATGTATTCTCCTATTCTAAACTGTGTTTTCTGAGAGAGATGTCTATATATACTGTTTCTCCAGCTCACCTCCCAGCCTTCCTCCTCCCAATTCAACCTGACTTCCTCCCTCTGAGGAACCAACTGAGGGGACCCAGTCTTTCCTAATGTTGCATTCAATGGAGGCCTAATACCATTGACTTCATGGTAGCACACGACCTATTGACCATTTCCTTCTTTTAAAATTCTCTCTCTGCTGCGTCTCCATGGTACCCCACACTCCTGACTTTGTATCCACTCCTCTTTACTCTTTCCTTAGGATATTTTTCTTCCTTCACGTATTGATATTCCTCAGAGTTCTATTCTTTTTATTCTCACCCTGGGAGGATCTCATTTTCTCTCACCACCTCAACCACCATGTATGTGCTGATGTCTCCTGATACTTACCTACAATTCAGATGTCTCCTCTAAGTTTAAATCGTATAATAGGTTGCTATGTAGACATTTCCACTTTGAGGTTTAACAGACACCTTTAACTCATTGTGTTCCAAACAGAACTCATTTGTGACTTGTTTCCCCAGCTTGATTTCAACCTTAATGACAGCCAGGTCTTTGAACTGCTCGCTGGTATTTCATCTTCATTATAATAGTGGCAGGGATTTTAGCAGGCACTCATTAACTGTTTGGTGAATGAATGAAGGATGTTTTATCTCTGTGATGGACACTGCATAGTTGCCTAAGCAGAAAGTTCAGTTTCAATTTTGACTCCTTCATACTCTTTACTTTTAAAACACATCAAATCAGTTATCATTTCACTGATTTTACTTTCTAAAGAAATCACAAAAATGTTTTCAGCCTGTCCCATTTGCTCTTTCCATGATTGGTCAAATGTGACCAGCCATCAAGTTGAAACTTAGCTCCATTGCAGGTTCTTCTTGCCATTTGTAGTCTGTCTTCTGGAAAACAAACCCAGTTTTTTCCTAACAAATTTTCCAAAAGATCACATGGCACTTGATTACTGTATATGCTGACCTGTGAAATCTCATTTTATTTTAAAAATTTGTTGTGGGAGGTATCACCATGCTGTTTCTCAGAAAGTTTTAAATATAAAAATCATCACTGTTAAGAATTACTTTTTGAAAATATAATCTGAAATGTTCCCCGTACTTTATATTCATATTTCTTGCCTATAATAGAAAGAGAGGAGGGCCCTAATGACCTTTTCCACTGTGATGTCAAACCCAAGTTTTCTCTTAGGGTCCCTGGAGGTCATGACCAAAGAGGGTACCAAAGAAAGCTTGACTTCATAATGACAATGGTTAACACGTATTCAGCATTTGTCACAAATCAAGAACTGAGTTAACGCCTCATATGTTCATTCGTATAATTTTGGGAACAATCATATGCAATTATCTCCTCAGAAAGCTGGGACAGAGAATGGTTATATAACTCACCAAGATGCCTGCCGTTAGGAAGTATGGTTTGGGGTCTGGAACAATCTTGACACTTGCTAGAAAGCTTTTATGTATGGCAAATGTATTCCGGCCATGTTGTTGCTTTATTTCACATATTCTTTTCAAAGCAGACCTAGAAAAAAATCCATGAGAGAGCAACTAAGAGACTGGTGTTGGAAAGCATGCTTATTAAAGTTTTGTTTTCATAATCCACAAAACAAACAATATTTACAGATAATACATTGCGAATACTTGTGTGCCTCGTGCCCTGTAAGGGTTAGAGATGAAACCCTGGTAGAGCAGAGAAATCTATGCTCCCACATTCTTAATGGGCTTCATGTAGCTTAGGAAAATACCTGAATGAGGTTTTGGGCATTTATTGTAATTGAAGAGCTTAACAGAATGTTGGGAAAAGTATCAAGGAGCAAAAATATGAGTTATAAACTTCAGTATTTTCCTATTTGGAATCCCGGTACTCTCACTGGGAATGTCCCCAATTCAAGTGGATCCCAATCCCCTGACCCCATACATCTAGTCAGTTTGACTCCAAATACTAACTACTTATAAATGCCATCCAAATTCAGTGCAACTTTTAAAATGAGATTGTACTGTATTGCTTTCTTATTCGAAAATGTTTCTATGGCATCAATGACCTGAAAGATAAAGTTCAACATCGTTAATAAGTTACTGGCATATAAGGTTATTTGTAATCCATCCCTTATCAGCATTTCCAGCCCCATCACTTGCCCCTTTCTATCATTCCTACCCAAATCCAGTACCCTGTCCCCTTAGACACCTGCTACTGTGTGGCAGGAAACCATACTTTCAGATTTTGTTCTTTTGCACAGACCATTTATTTTATTCTAAAGCTAAGCTGTTCAGAAGATAGCCACTAGTGATTTCTATTTAATTATAAACTAGTTAAGATGAATAAAATTAAAAGGTGGTTCCTCGTTACACTATTCACGATGTCAAGTGCTCAACAGCTACATACATTGGATAGTATAGATATAGACTATTTTCCTCGTCATAGAAAGTACTACAGACAGCTTTGCTTTAAATTGTTTTAATTTCCTCCCAATACCAACTTCTGGGTTCCTCAGACTCTTACTCATTCCACTTAAAAGTAACCTCTTTGGTAAAGCCTTCTTGGATGCCTCCCTGTGAACCACCCGCCATCCACTGTTGCATTTTTCTTACTCCTCTGTGATGGTACCTATCAATTCTGTTGATTGTGAATGTGTTTATTCCCCCCACTTGGATGCTAAAAACATGTAATGTTCTCATCTTTATCTCCTCAGCAGAGTTCCTGAATGATAGCAATGATTTTTGGATGAGTAAATGGTTTGGATTTGAAGACAAAGGCTCCTGACCTTATTTCAGTTTAATTATTCATTCCTCTAAAGGAGAAAGAGAAGGTTGTATAACAGTTCCATGGTGTTCCATGAAAGTCTGAGAAGAGATGGGCACCAACCCATCTTTCTGACCCCTCTATGTATCTTAGTTAATAAGCTATGCTGGACAGAGGGGACCTGAATTCATCTCTGCTGGTAACTCCTGCCTGATCTCTGACAGGTGAATGTGGGGTTGGGATTGATTATGCTCACTAATTATACCTTAAACCCACATCTGTGTATCAGTGTGTCCTAACTTTGCCTCACCCCAAACTCTGCTGCCCAGCTTACACAGATTTGCAGCACCTAGGTACACGAGACCAGTTAACCTCTGCAAATGCCTCATATTCTAGAAACGTTGAAAATTAAAAAGGGCAAATTGTGTGGTTAATATGGGGCAATATTGTGGTAGTGACAGTCTTTGAGATTATAAGATAATATCTGTGTGCTTTAAGAGAGTACTCTTTGGTTGTTTTTATTCCAATAAAGTCATCAATAGAAACAGAAAAATAGGTTTATGAGGCAGCAGAATGGGTTTTAAAGTTATGGAAAGAATACTTTCCTGACCCCATGGTAGTTCAACACAAGTTGACTACAGAAAGCTGTGAATAGGCTATGAAAATTCTTACTAAACAGGACAAATCCATCTGACATGCTCTCAGGAAGTCTCTGGTGCAGATCAGGGAAAGTAAAGCCAACTGCCTGTTGAAGCAGAAAGAAAGCAAGCTCAGGAGACAGAAGATCCAGTGTTCAAATCTCAATTCAGCCAATATACAGAGCTTCCAAACAACTTTCACTGACTTGAATAGGGTAGAAAATCTTGACAACTCTAGGTGACTTGAATTTCTTTTCTTTCTTTCTTTTTCTTTTTTTATGGCAAGATACAAGCAAAATGAAGGCTATAGTGGAAAAGCAGACAGGAAGAGAGAGGAGGAAAAAACCCTTTATTTATTTTTCTGTTCGTTCACACTGGTTGCTCTCCACACCCCACTCCACCCTGCCCCCCGACACTGGGCGCAAACCCAGGGGTATGTGGCTTGTGTCTTTCACAGGCAATTGACCTGTCTGCTACTCCACCAGCACGTGCCTACGAGACTTGAATCTCATATGGTATTTGGTTTATTGGATATTATTGTCATATCTGGTCATCCTACTGATCACACAATCTTGGTCTTTGAAGGTAGACACTTCAGCATGAATCACATGGGAAAGGAGAGCTTTCAGGAGCAAGTGGACCACAACCGGAGGAACTTGGGGGCTCTGGAATCTTAATGATGTCTTTAGGTATACACTAAAGTTGACAAAAATTGTTGTGGACATTCCAAAATTCTGCGCAGAATAACCGAAGGGAAATTCCTTTATGAAGTCCCCACAGGGGAATCCGGAAAGGACCTGATTATGGGAGCTAGTGCTGCTGTTTCCCACCCACTGACTGCCATCTAATCACCATTTTACAGAGCCTAGAGCTGGTTTGCTTTTTCACTTACCATCACGATACCGCCTATCTTCCCACGGGACTCCTTTACCCACAAATGAAATATAATGGGGGATGTCTTTGAAGCTCTTCTCTTTGGAGGAGTTACCTTTATTTGCTAATAACCATGTTTCATGGTCCTGTCAAGTCAAATTATAGACTTTCTGGATATTGCTTTGTAACAGCCAGGGTACCTAAAATATATATACCAGGGAAGTCCAAATCATTATTATAATGTTATAGATAAGAGGGATGCAAGACAATTGCATAGATAGTCTAATTCAAGAAATTTGTGGGTGGGGTGGGAAAAGACCAGAAGAAGAAAGTCTTTTAACAGATGTAAGGCCTTTCAAGGTGACTATGCCTAGAGATGATATCACAAGTCAAGAAATAAGGAGAGAAGAGTCAAATATTTTCTGGCTTATTAGCATTTAATCCAAATCTATCGAATATTATTGAATAGCTTTCCCTTGACAATATAACAAATCATTTAAAGATTCAAAAAGGATTAGTAAGTGGAAAATTAAAACTGAGCAAAAGGAAAGCAGTAAAAGTAAGAAAATAAGACATTGGCTATGTCTAGATGTAGCCTCTTCTCCATCATTTGTGATCTAGTGTAATAGGTAGAACATGGGAATGGAGTCAGCTAGACCTGAGATCTAATTCTGCATCTATCATTTCTAGTTCCATGATCTTACGCGAGGATCTTAAGCCACTGGGTTTTTCACTTGTAATATGGAAACTCTAATGTTCTCTTAAAGGGATTGAATTGAGGATAAATGGGGATGCCATATTTAAAGTGCCAGTAGAGTGTCTTACAGGTTCTTCTTCCAGACGGACTCCAATAACTATGTCACTCATCTTACCACTTAATGGCTTGACTGTTTACTTAGGCTCAGACATCAGGATTAAAAAAAAGAGGCCTATTTTTAACAATTATTGGAGACCCTTCAGTGTCTGTTGCAAAACAGCAGATGTGAGCCTGGGCCCCAAGTTCCTCTTCCCCGAGATGAGGCCAGATGCCGGATGAGGTGTCTGAATAATACAGAGACCTGGAGACACTGTTGAAAGACAATGGATCTTGGTCCCTGAGAAGGCAGTAGAAGAAGGTGGCATGTCTCTTTCCAAGAATGGAATCAGGGGAATTAGGTTTATCTAAGCTCTCTTGATCACTAGAAACTTAGGCAAATCTCTTATTACTTCTAAGTAATTTGGAGGTAATATATAAGTTGCTTGTCTTACAGCGTAATTGTGATGGTTCAATTAAGTAATGCACATGACCATGATATTTGACATATAAGACTATACTAGTTGAGATACATTTTTGGCTGCTATAACCAAGAGTTCCCAGATGAAAGTGAATTAAACAAAATAGAAATCATTCTTGAATAGATGTTTGTCGAATGGATAATTGACTCAAGGTACTATCTCTGCTTACATTGCTATATATTTTCTATAAACTTTCTCTACCTCCTTCAATTTACAAATTAATTCTATATCTAATTCAATTCTACACACATTTAATGAATTTCTACAATGTTAGGAAGTTAATTGTTCTAAAGAGGTATATAGGGTCATCCTATCCCACACATTATAGCTAAAAAGACATCATTCCCCCAAATGGAGAACTATTCCATTGCAAACCACTAAGGTATTGGAAACATGTTTTTCTGAAAGTGCGTTAGACATGTATTTCATGGAGTTTGTGCCAGATAAATTTTAACTGTCAGGAAAACTATGAGGAGATCATCAAGCAAATGGGCTATGCTGCTACCAAGGGCAAAATCTTATTGAAAATGGGCTGTCCTTTGAGATCTATCACCTGGAATCACAGAGTAAATGCAAGCTGATCATCCATCATTGGTGTCTCCCTTTTCCAAGAAATAGAGACTCTATTATGTAACCACCTGTGACTGGAATCTCATAGCATTTTTCTTACTCAAATGTACCCACTATCTTACTGGGTTGGCTGAATAAGGTTTTATGTTTGTTTGTTTTTCTGTGATCCAGGGGATATAAATGACACATCATCCTAGATGCCTACAAAAGGAGTTCAAATCAGGTTAACCTGGTGTTGCTAAGACTCTCTCATACAACGTAAATTACAGAACAAGAAGCGGTCAGGTTGTTAAACTCTGTCACATTCAAACCTTACAGAAATATGACTGTTGAAGAACTGGTGCAAAAAATATTCTTTCCATTGCCTTCCTCATATAGTATTTCATGCAGTCTGGGTATAACCTGGTGTATGGTAAAGATAACTAGCTTTATTGCATGAATGACGTCTGGCCCATGGCATTCCATAAATAAAGATATGACTTAAGAGTCTATGAATTAACTAACACACTCTAATTATCTAGCTGGTGGGTTATCTAAGTTACCTGTTATATAATGGTTTCTTAATATTTTCTATGTCATTGTTTCATTTATTTTCCTCCAAGTTTCCTTCTGAGGACCACTGTGAACAGGGTTTTGTTTCTGTCAATAATAGAGACAGGAAACTTCCCCTCAGCATCTTGTGCAGTTCTCACTTCTGTGGATGAAGCTGCTATGGGCCAGAGGACAAACTTTCTCCTTGTTTTCTGGCTTCAAAAACCACACTGATCTCTAGTTTCCAACCGTATCAGACTTCCTGCATGACATGTATAAAATACACGTTCTGTAATAGCTACTCTTCTGAAATGGAATTTCACCTACAATTATAAAAATCAAAGCATTCTTTAGTTAAAAAAAAACTAAGAGGAGAAATAAGACAAAAACAAAAATACGTGTGTCATAAAATAATGCATATTTCAGTGTAATTGGGGGGGGAATGACTACATTGGAAAATGAGAAAGGTCGTCAGATGCATCCACATGAAGAATTGCTGTGAATGTAAGAACTGCAAAAAAAACTTTGAGGCAAGTTTATTGCATTAGTTACTCAAATCGTGTGAGTGACATTGTCATCAGGGACACAATTTTCTGAAATTATAAAAAAAAACCACTTGGTTCCATTGCCAACAAAACAGAATGTAGTCTTCTTTCAAGTAACACACAGTTGCATTCTTGGAAATTCAGCATCTATTGAAATGAAACTGTGCAAAAATACTTTGAATATATACATAATACAGAGATAGTGTCTAAGTTTTAAAGATTATCTTTTTTATTTTACTTATATATAGAGGACATTCAAAGTCATGTAGAAAGTGGAATGATTCCTATTGTATGGGACGGTTCTATGCCTTTAGACTGGTAACCTTGGCCTGAAGTCTACTAAATGTCTTTAGAATTCTATAACCAAAATGTCCCAACAAATTTCCAAAATGGATTTCTTTGAGAACTCCTTAGAGAGGAGTAAAGGAAAAAAAAAAAAAGGAAATTTTGGAAGAATCTTGGGAAGATTATAGCAGGGGCATAATTTTTTAATCTCTTTAAACTCACTACTAAAAATAGACTGAGCTGCTGGGATAAACAATGTAGGTAAAAAACAGCTATCAACATTGGGAAAAGAGGAAGATAGGGAGAGCATATGAGAAGTAGATATGATTACTGATTCTTTATGGTTGTTAGTTAAGAGTAAATGGTTATTGTTTCAAGTTAGATATGGGGAAAGATGGAGGGGAAAGTTAAGAAGGGGTTGTAACTCCATTTTAATATATTTTTATAGTAAAACTATAATAAAAAATCTTAAAATGGTAATTGTATATCAATATAAGATTATATATTATACTGTATTTATATATTAGTTTAAAAGAAACCATTAGAACAAAAATGCAAACTCTACTAGATACCAGAAATATTTTTAAAAGAGGAAAAAATAGGACATAATAAAAATGTTTATATATACATCTATATATAAAATTGCAAAATATAAATTTGAATCCACCTCTTAGATCATCAAAAATAAAAATTCTGCAAAGATTTGAGATTTAAGATAAAAATATCTATACAAGTACTAGGAGACATAAATGAATTCTTTTATAAATGGGTAGAAAATATATTTCTACCCTAATTCAAAAGTCAGAAGCATAAGAGAGATATAAATTTAATGAAATTAAAATGTGATTAAGTGAAAATATATAGCATAAACAAAGGAAAAAGAAAAATGACAAATTGGGAAAGATATTTGCAATTTTATATCACAAAGGGTTAAAGTCTTACATAGAAAAAAGTCAACTTTATAGAAAAAATAGGCTAGAAAAATGAAGAGAGTTTAAAAAAAAAGAATGCAGTTTGCTCTTAATCAGATGAAAAATCATCAACCTTACTCATCACAAAATACATTCAAGTTTAAATTACATTTAGATATCATTGATTAGCTCTTAGATTGTTTAACATTTAAACCTTAGGTAGCATAGTCTTTTGCAAGGCTGTGAGCAAACAGACACTCTCATATATTGTAGAAGGAATGTAAAATGGTACAAACCTTTTGAAGGGCAATTTGTCAATATCGAACAAAATAACTAATGCATTTACCCTTTACTCACCAACCAAACTTCTAGAACTTTATTTCAAAGATAAACTGGCAAAAATAAGAAAAGACATATGACTCAGACTAGTCATTGCAGAGCAATTTGTAATAACAAAAGACTGGAAACAGTATATATGTCCATCAGGAAGAGACTGGACAAATACACTATGTGACAGCCACCTAAGGGAGTGCTTTGTATCTGGAAAGGAATTAGAAAAACCCATACTATTCCTCTATGAAGTGTGTTCCAGACTATATAGTTGTGTGAGAAAAAGTAAACAACTAGAAATGCTTGTGTAGAATGGTTAATCTAATAAAAGAGTGAATAGAATCATGTTATTTTTTTACAAAAAAAAAAAAAAGGAAAGTATAAACTATAAAAATGGGGTTTCCTATGGAGGGAAAGGAATAGAATGGAAGAGACACGAATCAAAGTGACACTAATTTGAATACTTTGCATTATAGATTTGACTTTGGGATCAATAGTATAGTTTGCATAGTGATGAAATGAAGGTAATAAAAAGTCAGCTCTTAAAATTTAAGATAAATATACAGTCAATTGGTGGAATTACCATACAGAGAAGAACTACTTCAAGTGACCTTGATGCAATATTATTTGTATATATTTCCTGGTTGTATGTAATCTAAGGATAAAAATTACTGGAGAAATAACTGAAGTGTTTACAATAACTATTTCTGGTGGTAGTGTTGGTATTATTCTTCTGAGACTAGTATTTATGCACTACAGGACAAGGCAAATGAACATTTATGTACCTTTATGCATTTTTCATTCAGTGTTTTTAAGAATCGGAATTCTTTATGTGGAAAAAGCCATAGATGTAAGGCATAAGAAATTAAGTTAAATCTTTAAGATTCTCAATTTAATCAGAAATATGAAGGTAAACTCATGGCTTATTTTAACTTGATGCAGAAACAATGGCTATTCAAAGTGTGATAATACTCCTAACTTCCAGATTTTGATATTAACCACAATTTCTCACTCCAAAAACAAACAAACAACAAGACAGAACGAAGCGAAAAACATTAACAGGTATTGTTGGAGACCTGACTGCTTTCAGATTTGGGACAGAAAATGTAGAAGATATGCTTAAAACATCTTGTCATTATAGAAAGCAAGAAAACTGTTGAAAGGCTGTAAAATTATGTCCAAAGAATTCAAGCGGTTCCTATAGGTTAAAGATGGGAAAATTTGAGCATCTAATGAAGATGAGAACTACAAATGATTGAAACTCATCAATAATGATTAAATCTAAGTTCATAATGATGTTTTAAAAATATCCCATTAGTGGAAACAATGAATTAATATCTAGCTGATGTTTTTGTTCTTGTTTGAACAGTTGGTAAACTAAATGCTTTCCTCCCAATTTGAAAAAATGAAGATACGTTAAAAACACTCAGCACAATATCTTCAGTTAGTTTTATCTGCCTGTCAGGAGTGAGAGAAGACTTCCAAGGCCAAAACATTACCTGTCCACATGAAAAGAGTTATGAGTGGTGCTATCAGGGTGTTGTGTTAGCAGTGAGTACTCAGGTTCTCTGGGAAGAAGCAGCTTCTCCACTCAAACCCTCCTGTGGAAAAATTGACAGTAAAGTGGAAACACTCTTCTAGCTCCCGTTCTGTCTACAGTAGCAGGGATGAGGGACAGCCATACATATGGATCTCTGATAAAGAGAAAAGACTAAGGATTTCCGAAACTTCCCCTCTCCACCCCTGGAGCCCACTTGAGAACTCTCAGATCATTTGTCTCTGTGCCCTGCACACCCACCCAGGAAAGACTTTCTCTGGGAGCTGGTATGGGGTATATTTTCTGACACCTCCCTATCAGGTATCTGGTTGATGACTGCAGATAAATAGCCAGATGATGGAGAAGGTTCCTTTTCTTTCTTTTTTATGTCTACTCATGTGAAGTCAGTTGAAAGCTGTCCTTGATCAAAGGCTGTTGGCAGAGGACTCCAGGACTTTTATTATTTATTATTTATAGGGCATCACAAACATTACACAGCAGTTTGGAAAACATAAAACACCAGAGAAAATTCCATGCTGTGAGGAGGTGACAATGTAAATGAAATGTAAACATCACGCTGGACAACATAAAATCCCTGAGAGGTGGAAATATACGTTCTTTAATTGGAGGAGTCTGTGCAGAAGTAAATTCTGAGGGGAATACAACTAGAGCGAATCAATGACAGAATCTCAGTAAACACGTATTCCAGAAACAACGCATAGTTTCGGCTGATCTATAAAATCAATGTAAAGGAGAACACAGTATTTCTCATTAAGTTATCCACAATTTAAAAACTGATACCAGGTAATTCTTGTGAAGGTGGTGAAATAGTGTTATCATTATTCATTTCTGGAGGTATTGTAAATTGGTAAACATTTTTAAGAAAACAATTTAGTATTATGTGTCTGTTTGAATTCTTATGTAAGACTTTAATCCTTTTTTTAGTATTTATAACTTTAACATATTTCAGAATATGTATAATTCAGTCTTTACACACAACACAGTCGTGTATATCCTATTATTAAGTGCCTGTCTTCTCTCTATTAATTATAATCACACTTTCAAACAATTTGTTCTTGCCCTCATGAGCTTTCTCTGATCCCGGGCTTTCTGTCACATCCAAAATCTCCCAATACCATCAAGAGGCAAGAAGGTGTTTTTGCTCTTTACCTCATATTTCAAATTCTAGGATCATTCTCTAATGAAATAAAAGCAAAATATGGAATATACTCTGTATGGTTTAAAATATTGATAACACTATTCATAGTATGAAAATAGAATTAATCTTACTGACATCAAATGGAGGATTCAGTAAGTAATTATGAAAGTCACTTGAGATATATACGTGTATGTATGTGTATATATGTATATATGTATCTTTATAATCCTTAAATAATGACTTGAGGATTACAGAGTAATGTGAAAAAATACTTAGGCTGTAATATAAATATAAAACCAAAAAAGTTAATTATCTAATGTAACTATAACCATTTAAAAAATAGGTGAGCCAAAAAAAAACAGAAGGAATACACTAGCCTGCTAATGTTGGTTACAGTAGAAAGGTGGGGTTACAGATGACTTAATTTTGTTTCTCTGTTGTCTAATGTTTAAAAATATGCGAATAAATACGAGCGTTTTGCTAATACACTTTTGGAATGAAGAAAACAAAGGAAAATAAGTGACAGAATAGAAGTTGTACATCAACTTTTATATAAATTCCTAGTGCATCTAGTCCCACATGAGACTAATAAACCTTTAAAACTGGTCAGAAGAAATATAAATTATAAATATTATAAATTATAACATTATATTATAAATAACTTTATAAATAACTGTGCCTGGAAGGACTCTTTGTTAGTACGCTAGGAAGATGACTTCTCTAGGGAAGAAACAGAGTTTTTTTCCATAATATTTTTGCCTTAATATTTGTATCAGAAATTTAAAAAATGTCTGCTACATAACTTTGTCAAGGTTTTCTGTGTGGTAACTGTGTAATTGAAAAGATCACAGTACCCAAAATTCTCTATGTAAAGAGATTTGTGTTTACTGAGAACACTGACAGAAGAAGCAAGAAAGAGAAGGGAATAAATAGTTCAGTAAGACTTGAAAACAAATCAGAAAACAATCAAAATGTGATATGCATGTAGTAAAACTTAGCCCAAAATGAAGACTCTGGAGTGGCTGACTGACACTCATCAATAATGATTCTGTCTTGGTGAGAGCATCATTGCATGTTTTAATTTATTTTCCTTATACTTAATAGCAGTCAGGTCTCTTTTGAAGTGCCGTGTCCTGGGAAGAATGTAGGATTTCAGAGACAGAGCTCAGCTCAGATTCCAGCATCAGTACCACACACTGACTCTGTGAACATGGTCTTGTCAGGACATTTCACAGCAACTCAAAAAGAAGTAGCAGTAGCCATCCCAGCAGGATGCTGGGAGCCAGAGGTCAGAGCATTCATACCGGTGCTTCTTCTTATTGATGATCCATCCCCTGCAACCAGGCAGGAAGCTTCCCTGGCCTCTCAGATTTTCACTTTAGAAGTGGCAGTAACTGTTGATGGAAGCAGATATGGTAACGTGTTATTGCCAGGGAGTCTCCCAGGTCTCTGAGTCAGAATGTCTCCATCACTCTGCTCTGGACTCTGACACCTCAACCTCCACTTGATTCCGTTCTCAGCACCACTTGAGACAGAAAGTCTTTTCAATTTTTAGTCAGGGGTGCTTATAAGGGTCTCCTACATGTTCACATCTAAATCTGTCATGATTCTTGGGACAGGCTTGTTTTACTCTTGGTTTCCTTTAAGTTTAAATTCTTTAACTGACCTATTTTTATCCATCCATTCCCAATTTTCCTTAACAGACTCCTTGTGTCACCCCGCTGGGATGTCTTGCAAGTTCCAGGCTTCCCAGGAGCGCAGCCGGCAGACATAGACTGGAGCACTCATCTCACTATCCCTGGAGGCAGGAAAGAAATGATGAGGCCAAAGGATGCTGGTAACTGTGATACTGAGCAAAGGGTAAGCCAGTTCTCCCTTCCATACCACATCAACCACTGTTAGGTCAATTGCTCCACTCCTTGTCAGCAGTAGGCAGCACTGCAATGTGGATACGGGTGGAGGTTATGGCTCTCACCTCCGGGAGGAATCATGATAACAGACATAGCCTGCTTGGTGTCTGGAACTTGGTAAGCACCCAGCAAGTGTGAGCTACTGTGATGTCTCTGCATTTTCTTCGGAAAGGATGATCAGTCCTTGTTTGACCTGTTCAGGGAGTGCAGCTTGTAGGCCCTCTGTAGCACACAATTCTTCCTTTCCCCTTCCCTGTGCCGAATTTCCCAGGTCACCCTTCCGGTGGCTCTTTACTCGTATGGAATTGGAAACCTCTCTGAGCACTTGAAGAGAACTATGAACTTGCAGCTTTGCATACAGCTCTTGGAGTTCGCAAACTCCTCAATACCATACCAAGTTAAAAACCCCAGATTTGAAGATTAATTTGTCAAATGGAGCTGTTTTTTTAAATTTCAGATCACTATTGTCTAATTCATTAGTTATCTCTTTTTTGCATATAAGTATATTTTTACTTAATGTAAAGGTTTTCCTTAAAATTTAGGTGACATAAGCAGATCATTTCAATGTGTGTGAGCTGAATTGAATGAAGCTGTAGAAGTAGTGAGCACATTAATCATATGCTTCATCTCCACGTGGGCCACACAGCTCAGTGGGGCCACTTCTGGTGTTACCTAACAAGGTACCTGACTTCTCTAGTTCCTGCTTGTTTGTTTGTTTTGTCTATAGAATAAAGCAGCTTTAACTCTATGGAGTTCCTTAAGTAGTTCATAGTTAAGGTAATACATACAAAGCCTTTAGCATGATGCCTGACATTTTTCAAGAGCATTCGCTGCTATATAAATGCAGGTCTGTCTCCTTATACCATTTATAATTATTTGGATGATTTGACAGAGGTGCAAATCTTGTGGAGTTGTGAGACCAAATGATTTGCCCAATATTCTTTTTAAATGAGTGGGTGAAGTAAATCTTCCCTCCTCTGACCCCAAAGAGGAAATCTATGGGCAAGGGTAAATGTAACATTTGCTATTTTAGGGAAACTGACTTTTGGGACATTTTCTTTTAAATCGTAAATACTTTAATACCTAGGGACTTATAAATAAGCTGCCTGCCACCATTCTGTTTGCTTAATGGCTTACAGGGGTTTTGAGTTTATATTAACAAGTCCTGTGGTGGGAAAGCATCGAATAGAAGGACCACAGTGCTCAGTGTGACATTCATTTATAGTCACCCAGCTCTGGCCCATGGTGACAATTAATTTTATAAGATTCAGACACATAAAATAAATGTCAGTTTAGTTGCTTATTTCTCCTTGAATTCTCACTAATTACAGTTTTAAACCAAAACACCTGCCCTGGAGTGGACCAGAGACGTCTTTGACCCTTCTGTCTAGGGCCAATGTCTAACCTGGGTGAAAGGCATGCACTTTCCCTGAGTAAGTCAATATTTTATCCAGCCCGCTTGTGATTTATAAATAAGATAATCCTTATATTGAAGGTCTCCTTACTATGAATCCCATCTGTTGGCTAGTTCTCAATCCTGTAAGATTTGAATGAAAGATAAAAAAAAAAATTAAAAATCTTGTTCAGGACTTAAATTTTTGCAAGACTCAGAAAGAGCCAAGATAAATCTTTCGATTAGGGAGTCAAATTTTATTTCAGGTGAAATTACTCTACCTCCAAATTAGCCTATAACTCCAAAAATCCTGTCACAGGTAAGATAAATCATAAATGATTACCAATTTCATGTTGGTGAAATTCAAAATCAAGAAAAAGTATTCAAAGCAATTTCCAACTTGACAGAGAAAAGAGATTCTATTTAAAAGGTAGGACATTTTATCTCCTCTGAATTCAGACGGAGGCTCAGAGAGGATGAGAATAGGAAGAAAACAAAATAAAATGTGGTCCTTTCTTCCTTGGAACTTTAATATTCAGGTTGAGATGCTTTTTTTACCCAAGTGACAAAGCAGTTCCCACAATCTTTTCAAAAAGTGTTTTTTTTTTTTTTTTTCCTTTGAAGTGTTTGATGTTTTCAGGAACATCGGGAGGTCATTTGCTTTGGATTTCTGTTTCCTAACATACCTCATTTTGGTTTGTGCTTTGACATGGGCACTGAGCTGCCGTATCTTTGGAGAAAAGTGGCCTCATTGAAGGTTTTAGTCACATAGTTAGTGTTCCTTTCTGGAGTCTTGCAAATTGTTATCTCTACTCTAATGCTAAGCTTGTGTCATAAGCCATCCGTTCACTTGGACGCCAGACCCTGCTGGACAGTGCCTTGCTGTGAGCAGTGTGGGTCCTAGATTTACCCCAAAGGAGACATTTATCTGTCGTCTTTTTAGCGCTCACTTGATTGCAGGGCGGGCTCTTGGACACTGCAGAGGTTCTCACCAGCAAGCAAGCCACCTGCTTAGCTGTAATCTGTCTTGCATTCCAATCTGTTCTTGCTGTTGGCATTTCTTCCATTCTTAATTACCACACTTGTCATCTGGGCCCTGGCAGGATGACTGGCAACACTGCTGCTGAACCACCTTCTCAGCAAACACCCTGTGCAGACCTCAGACATACAAAGAACACAAAGGGGCTATCAGCATAGGAGAGGAAAGTAAAAGAGCATCTTGAGATGAGTCAGGTAGGCTTTGTCAACATTTTCCTTGGGTTTTTAGATTTTTCCAGGGGAAACTTAGATCCACAAGCCTTTACTTTTATTCTGGAAGCTTCAGCTCCCTGCCCAACTGAAGCATTGAAGGTATCTCACCTTACTCACCTGGAGGCTTCGGTCTAGTGTTGCTTTAAGTGGATCTTCTTCTTTCTCCTGCTCTGAAGTTTGTAAAAGTGAGTCGAAATGGTATCACTCTCAAAGCTGGATGAAGAAAAGCAAAGTTCATGTTTTAGGTGTCCGTAGGCTATTTGCTTCTATTTATTGTTCTATATTTTTATTTTTTTCTGAATTCCCATTTCCTTTGACCTCTTCTGACTTCATGTTGTTGCTTACTTTGTCCACATCTAGTAACTACTGTCCTTTTATGTTACCACAAGACAAATCTCCAAACACATAGAGCAGCGGAATGGCTGGGTATGCTGACCGGATACCTCATTTTCTAAGACAGATTTTATGTTTTAAGATGTTTTTAATTCACAGCAAAATGAGGAGGAAGGTACAGAGATTTTCAGCATACTGGTTCTCCCCCATTATTAAAACCTTACACTATAGTTGTTATAATGGATGGTTCTATGTTGACACACCATTATCACTCAAAGTCAATAGTTTACATTCGGCTTCCCTCTTGGGCTTGGATAAATGTATAGTGGCATATATTCACCATTGTAATATATGGAGTATTTTCAATGCCCTAAAATCTCTTGTGTTCTGCCTTTTCATCCTTCTCTACTCCTGTAACTCCTGGCAAGCACTTTCACATACACACACACACACACACACACGCGCGCGTGTGCATACACACACACACATTTCCAATCCCAGGTTATTGTGTGTATCAAAAAAGAACGTATCACTTCTTTTTTATTACCTAACTTCCAACCTCTCCCTAAAAAAAAGTCTCAATGCTTTTTAAAATTTATTGCTTCATTCCTATTTTTAGGACTAAAGGTCTTTCATCTTATTTTGTCTTTCTGAGTGGAATATATAAAATTCTGTCATTTGACTTTTTTACTGTTTTTCTTGACTATAATTGAGAAGTGAGCTGCTAGATAGCTAGAAGCACATCATTATGGGAATTGCTAGGACAAATTAATGGTGATTAACTAAGATCATGCGGTTCAAAGTTATATTTGATAGTAAGTATTTATACCCCTATGAAAATAATTTTGTAATTAAAGGGTGAAATATTGAATTAGCCGTTAGTGATATTTAACCACTAGGAATCTGCAAAGTGTCAATTTGTTCTATAGTTTTGATTGTGCCTAATTTCTTTTAATAAGGAAATTTTAAATGATTTTTAAATATAGTAATGTATCATTACTTTTCTATGATACTTTAATGTTCTTGACATGCATGATTTTATTATCAATATCACTGAATCATTTCAATAAACAAAAATGTTAATACATTTCACTAACAATATACAGTTGATCTTTGAACCACATGGGTTTGAATTGCATGAGTACATCTACGTAGATTTTTTTCAACCCCTTTTCTTCCTCCTTGTCAGCCTATTAAATATAAAGAAGATAAGGATGAAGTTCTTTATGAGGATCCACTTGTGATTTTCTTAAAACATTTTCTTTTCTCTAGCTTACTTTATTGTAAGAATATAGCACATAATACATATAGTATACAACGTTTATAATAATCAGCTGTTTATTTTATTGATAAGGCTTTTAGTCAACTGTAGTCTTTTCATAATTAAGCTTTTGGGGAGCCAAAGTTATATGCAGATTTTTGACTGTATGGAGTCAGCACCCCTAAGCTGCACATTGTTCAAGAGTTAATTATAATTTTTAAAGAGGTGAAGGAACTAACTTGTGTTAAACCCTGTTTCTAGGTATTTTATATACATTATATAATTAAATCCCCTAGCAGCCATTGTTCAATTTTAGTTCCAACTTTTATCTTCAATTTTCAGTTATTTTCATTTTCCAGATGATGAAATTCGAGGCTCAGAGAAGTTAAATAATTTTCCCAGATGGAAGGTAGCAAGGCCAGGATCAGAATTCAGCTCTCTAGTTCTTAAACCAGCACCTAAGCACTGTGTCTGTTGTCTGAACAATTAATTAGGATGAGTGACTTCTTGGGGTCCTTGAAAATAAATTCATGAGGTTTAACTTGTAAAAATGTGTGTTTCATGATTTTTCATGTTTGAAGGTGGAAGCTATAGATATAGCATTATTCAAAAGTCAGATGGTTTAGTCTTCCTTCACCCAGCATTCTGGAAGGATTAATTCTCTGCGTCCCAGCGAAAAAAACTTCAGTTAATAAAACAGGCAGCTCAGGTGCTGAGAAGGAAAGACTGAACCAGAGGTTTGTGGTTTCAGAGAGATCAGAGAGGAGGCAGAATGATTTAGAGAAAAGGCAGAACAAGTAGATTAAAGGCTCTGTGTTCTCATTTGGTAACTTAGAGGAAATAACAAGGTAGTTTCTCTTGGTACTTGAATATTGGGACTTGTTCTACTTGATTGAAAATAAGCTTAGTGAGAACTCACACAGAATAATTAAAATTGAGTTAAGAAGATACAAAAAGCAAAGAAGTAGGACTGAAAGAAAATATTCTAAATGTTATGACTATTTCTGCCTAGAGTAGGAACACAAGTTATTTTTCAATTGTGTCTTTTTTACCTTACAGATTCTCTCTATTGAATATATACTAAAACTCAGTTTAGGCATGAAGTGTATTGCTATTTTGTTATTATTATTACTATAATTTTGGTAGCATGGCACACTGGTTGAGCATTGTGGAAGCAAAGCCTGACTGAGCTTTAAAACCCGTTACACAATTTATTTGCTTTGTGATGTTGGGATATCCTTGGCTCTCTGTGAGCACTAGTATTTTTATTTATTAAGTTACTCTAAATGGTAGCTCTTATTATGCTTGATATAACTATGCTTATTCCTAGTATCCAAAGTGTTATTCTTTGTTATGAGTGGATTCCTTCATTTTCTGGTTTTTATGTACATTATTTTCTTTAAAACAATTTTTAAAACTACTGAAAGCGTGAGATTTCCTGCAAGTTTTTTTTTTTTTTCCCCCTAAAGATGCCCGCACCTCAACAACGTTTGCCTCAGTACCTACCCACAAGGTCACAAGCAAGCTAAAGGCTGGCATGTCTAGACAGAAGGAAAGGTCTGGGGAAGAAAGCGTACACGCTCAGTCAGGATACATCAAACCTTCAGACAGTGCCGGGAATGTCAGGAAAACTGCAGGAAAAATGTCTGTGCTCACCTGTGGTGGCCTCAAAAGTTCCATTTGTGTTCACCTTTCTGAAAACTAGTAGCAGTCAGTTGATACTTCAATACATGACTCTGCATACATGTGTAACTCGAATATATTCCAGGGAAACACAGTATTACAACTAAAAATCTTCCAAGTAATTCTAACCTTTCCTGAAATCACTTCAAGAGTATCACTTTTGTCCGTCTATGATATAGACACAGCACTCAGAAAGGAAACTTGTTTTCAAGAATTTCTTGATTTAATTTTTCTTAAAATCCTCTCCTCTGTTTGCTACCCAAGGCTTCCTCTAAGACTCCTTTCTACCCACACATTTCACACTGTCAAAGCTGTCTCTCACCTCAGACCACCTAGGTCCATCTTGACTTTTTCCCACCTCACCTTTCTTGGCTCTGGAGTAAATCAGGACTTTCATGACTGAAAATGTTCTATTTCTCTCCTCTCCTCATCTCCTCAATAATAGTCATCTGCTGACAAGGGACCTGGAGAGGAGATAGAATAGAAAAATTTTTCTTCTAAGTACGTGTGACAAAGAGTTCACATTTAAAATAAGAATGTGGATGATCTCATTTCCAGAGGTATTTTATTCTTCTAATCTACTAGATATTCAGAAAATTACCTTAATCCCAAACTATTTTATTATTACTAGTACTAACTGGTACAATTAATCATAAAAATACTATGTGTTGTTCACTAGTTATAAAATTCTTAAAGCATGTTGTTTTGTCTTTATAATAACTTCTGAGAGGTTCCATACCTTAAGGTGATATAGTAATTGGTACAACTGAGATTTAGTATGAATGTCAGGTTTACATGACTCAAAGCCCTGAGCTCAGCCCTCACACTCTTTCTAAGTAATTAGAACAGTATAGTTTCCAACAGCAGCAAGAATGCAATCAGTCATGGTTGAAGACCAGGTTGATATTGAGTTTGTTAGCAGATGATAACTCTATGTTCTAGCTCTCTGTGTAGGTTAGAATTAATATGATGGTTTTATGAGCATGTAAGCACATGCAAAGACAGAAATAGGTCTGACTGGATTGTGTTACACCAGTTAGATTTGATTTCTTCTCTAAGAGTTCATGATTCTGATAAATTTCAGGGTGTTAGGAACATGACAACACTCCTTTGTGGAGGACGTCAGGTTTCCTGTGTCTGAATTTTGTTTTCAGTGAATAAAACCTCCCAAGTCTTAAGTCCTAGAAAATTTGAGTTCCTGCATTCAGATGATAGTATATTTGAACATCCATTGCACAAATTGAATCTTGCTTTTGATACACTTTGAACATTTCTTTATGTAACTATCTTGTTGATTATAGGGCTGTAAAAATCAATCATTCTGGGTCCAAATAAATGTATGGAGGATACAGACTGGACATTTTTAGACATGACCTGGTTGGTTGCTACAAATCATTTCATCAAATATGTCAGTATCTTTTTGTTCATCTTAATTATACTTTTGCTTTGAATTTCTGACTGGCTGGGGTGTGTGTGTGTGTGTGTGTGTGTGTGTGTGTGTGTGTGTGTGTGTGTAAATATTTAGTATGCATGCCCACAGCCTTTTTATCTCTATAAAAGTACCAGCCTGGAGATCTTATAAGGATGAATTTTCCCCTCTGATTTTTAAGTTATATTTCTCTCTAATCTTGGCTGGAGGCATTGTAAAAATGACATCTTACCCAATTCAGACCTACTCCTGGGGCCAACCACAGCTCAGTGTGGGGAGAGTGCATGAGGTACATACTGCTGAGATAAAATGATTGAAATGCTTTCAAGTCCCAAGGAAAAACGAGTTTCTTTAGCTGGAGGAGTCAGATGGCATCTCTTGATTACTAAGACAATTCTTTCCTCCATTACAAATAAATATAGAGCCCATGAGAGGTTCTGCATTGATCAATAGTTTTCACCTAGATGGTTCCAGCAACTCCAGGGAGATGATATAAGTTTAACCTGGGTGTTTTTGACAAAGTTCTAGGGTTCTTAGCATGTTTCCACCTACCTTTAGTGTGTTATAACAGTGTTTTTGAGATAAATAAAAGTCGATGTACTGAATAGTGATGATTTACCATGGCAGTAAAAAGCTTGTCTTCCCTTCAGCTAATACCAGACAAGGTTAGACTTGTCTTTTCTTTTTCTAGTCTTTTCTTTTAGTTTTGAATAGTGTGAGAGCTCTTCAAACATTTTTGAGCTATCTATCATATATTCTTTCACTCTGGTGACAGTACTCAGACTTTTTTACTGTGGCCTTTTCAGATTCTCATACACTTCTCTGCCTCAAATTAGAGCCATGGGTATCCTTGTATTTGTCTAACTCAGGTCTCAACCTCCAGTTATCTCAAAAGTGCTACTATTCCTCCAAAATGCTTTCCTTCCTTTAACCTTTAAATATGGTACTGTCTGGAATATTATTATTTATTTAATAATTTCCTTACTTCTTCTTTCTTAGTTGAAATCCTGGATTTAACCTCCTGGATTGATTTCCTATTGTCTTTTTGTTTTTTGTTTTTTTAGAAGAATGGTGTAGGCAGGAATGAAGGTGAGTAGGCAGGCAGGAGGGAAGAGAGAGGAGAAACAAGCATTTTAGTTATTTTTTATTTAGTTGTTCATCTTGTTTTTTCCCTAGGACCTAGGGCTCAAACCAGGATCCTTGGGATATATGCAGTCTGTGTTTGGTTGGAGACTGTGGACCCAACCACCTTTCCACCATGGTGCACCATTCTTGGTTTCCTTGCCTCATATTCTGAGACAGTCATTCCAGGGGTGGTTGGTGCTGAAAGCTCTCAGCTGAGTTCCATAATGGAACTTGCCCTCACCGATGTTCCCAAAGGTGTGCCCCATTTTGGTAGCCTGCATCCAATGGCTATTCAAAGTGAGTCATATATACTTGACCTTTTACCTCAGTTGAGTCAGCTCTAAAGGATCATGCCAGGTGCAGAGTTATCTGAGGTCTACATGAAACTACTGGACAGTTCAACTTTTCTCTGCCTAGTCCTTCTTCCTTCACCTCTCAAAGGTGCTCTTCCCAAAAGTACCCTATAGTGAACATCCTGCTCACAGATTTCAAAGTCTCGCTCTGTCTCATCAGGAAGATAACCTATGACAAAACCCTTCCTTTGAGTTTGCTAATTTCGTAGTTTTCTCTCTCTAGGTATTGGATGTTTTACATTAATTTCCTATGAGTCACAGCTGTTTTCACATACTTAGTTGGTCTTTTTGCTCATATTTTGGTTATTTCCTCAATTTTTTGTCCTTTTATTGGCTTTCTGCAATGCCTTATTTCCAAGAGCTCCTACTTGTTCTTTTCAAAATAGTACTTTGAGCTTATTTCATAGACTAGAGAGCTTTGATTTGTTTGATATTGTTTTCATTCTCTTTATTTGCATAATGAGATTTTAACTCATATCTTTCATGTTTGGAGATGTTCCCCAAATGTTTATTTGGCTCAGTTTTTGGAAGGCAATGCATATAATTTTGAGTTTTGTTTCTTGGCAGGTTACTTGATAGGAAAGAGGAAGTGACTGTTATTGTGTATTTGCAAATGCCAGGATTAATTTTTCTTGAAGGATATTTCATCTCCAGAGAAAGAACCATTCATCTTTAAACAAATGAAGATGATCTGTGGTCAAGTTTTCAATAGAGAGAGTAATCAGAAGATGGGAGTATAAGTAGGTCTACTTTTCTATGTATGGAATTTTAACCATGCCTCTCAATTATTTATTATTATCATACTTTTTCCTCACCACTCTTTGGTCTTCTTGTGTTTTATAAGTAATAACTTTATCGAGATATATTTCACATATCATAAAGTTCACTTTTAAAGTGAGCGGTGAAGTACTGTTAGTTTATTCTCAGAGATGTACAACCATCACCATCTAATTTTAGAACATTTTCACTATTTCTCTCCCTCCTTCCACACAAAAGACCCCTGTTACCATGAGCAGTCAGTCATCATTCCTCCTATCTGGCCTCTGGCAACCATTAATCTACTTTCAGTCTGTATGGATTGATCAGTTCTGGACATTTTATATAAATGGAATAGCACAATGTATGAACTTTTTTTCTAACTCCATTTAGTATAATGTTTTCTAATTCATCCATATTATAGCATGTCATTATAGTATATATCCTTTATTCTATTACATAAATCTGCCATATTCATCAGTTGATAATTATTTGGGTTGTTTCTAATTCTTGGCTATTATGAATATCACTACAATGGATATTTATACACTGGTTTTGTTAAACATGTGTTTTTAGTGTTTGGGATATACATCTAAGGGTGGAATCAGTAGGTCACATGCCAACTCTATATTTAATACTTTGAGGAATTGTCAAATATTTTTCTAAAGTGGCTGCACCATCATATATTCCTACCTGCAATTATGAAGTTTCCAATGTCTCTACAACCTCACCAATATTTATTTTCAGTCTTTTTGAGTATAGATATTGTATCATGGTTCTGATTTGCCTTTCTCTAATGAATATGGTGTTAAGCATGTTTTTCATGAGATTATTGACCATTTTGTTTTGTTTTTAATTTTATTTTTACTGAGGTAACTTTAATTTATAAAATAATATAAACCCATATGTATAGGCTCACCATTCCTCAAATATATGACAACGTACCCTGCCCGCTTACCAAAAGTCCTTCACCATTTTCCATTGGACCCCACCACCAATTGCCCTCTCCCCACACCCTATTGCTTTTTGTTTAGTCTGTTCCTTTACTTGTTTCTTTATATTGTCTGGTATTCTCCTTTAAAAAAAAACTGAGTTGTCACCTTACTGCCACCAATGGTTTTACCCAACCCTCACCCCAGCTGCAGGTCATAGAGTGTCTGTGTGGTTATGATGTTGAACATGGCCTGAGAGTGGCTACTTTCTTCATTCATGTTGGTTGTTGTCAGACCTCTACGAATATCAGTTTTGGAGACTTGGAGGACCAAGATCACAGTGCTGGCTGATTCACTGGAAGTTTGGTGAAAGTTCACAGGCAACAGTCTTCTCTCTGTGTCAGTTCCTGGGGCAGGTAGAAGCAGGTTTACAGATTGGTCAGGGCCTGCTCCCGCGGGACCCACTCTCCCAGACATCTGAGTCTCAATATGGTAAGTCTTGGGGGAAGGCACTTTATCTTTCCCTGAGTGTCAGTTTCCTCATCAAACTGAGTTGAGTTCTACTTGCTACAAAGGTAAGCATTTTTTGCACCTGAGCCTCCGTTTTGTACCTTAGGGCCTCCATTCATTTTTTTTTTTTTTTTTTTTTAAATCCTCAGTTCTTTTTAGAAAGCTGTGGGTTCGCCACCACTTGCCTCACCCCTCCCATTCCCTATTGGTACCTTCAGTTCTATTTCAAGTGTCCAGGGGTTGGTTTGTTTAGTCTATTCTTTTGTTTTGTCTATTCACATTCCACTATGAGTGATATCATCTGGTATACTTTTCTTCTTTTGTCTTATTTCACTTAGCATAATCTTCTCTAGATCATTCCATGTTGATTTAAATGAGAGAATTTCATTTCTTCTAAAGGCTGTGTAGTATTCCATTGTATATATGTGCCATACCTTCTTTATCCATTTATCTGATGTTGGGCATTTAGGTAGTTTCCAGTTCTTAGCTACTGTAAATAGGACTGCAGTAAATGTAGAGGTACATAAATCTCTGTGAATCAGTGTTTTTGTATATTTTTGGTAAACACCCATAAATGGAATGGGGTATCACATGGGATTTCCATATTCAACCTTTTTAGGAATCTCCATACTGTTTTGCATAGGGGTTGCACCAATTTGCACTCCCATTAACAGTGTAAAATGTGTTCCCTTTCCTCTACGGCCATGTCAATATTTGTTGTATCCAGATTTTTAGATAATTGCCAATCTCTCAGCTGTAAGGTGTTTTGATTTATATTTCTTTGATAGTGAATAGGAACATTTTTTCATGTACCCCTTGGCCACCTGTATATCCTCTTGGGAAAAATGTCTCTTCAATTCCTCTTCTCATCATTTTTTTTATTGGATTGCCTGTTTTTCTGTTAGTGAGTTTTGTGAGTTCTTTGCATGTGATTTTATTGTGTCTCTGGAGAGGAGGTGTGATTAAGATTTTGCTAGTCTGCCCTTGGGTGAAATCTTCGTGTTGTAGATCTTCTTTACAGAAATGGCTATTAAAAATTGCTTATTTAAAAATTGGGTTGTTTTTTGCTATAAGAATAATTTATATAGTTTAGATATGTCTCTTACTAGCTATATACTTTGAAAAAATTTTCTCCTATTCTATGGGTTGTTCTTTTATTTTCTTGATGGTGTCATTTGAAATACAAAACATTTAAATATTGACGATGTCCAATTTATCTATTTTCTCCTTTGTTTTTGTGCTTTGGATTTTTGCCTGTGTTATCTTTTAGGATGTGTAAGGTTTTGTTTTTATTATTGGGTTTTTAATCTATTTAAGCTATTTTTAATATATGAGGTAGGGTTGTCACTCCATTTTTTTAAACAAGCAGATAATCCTGCACCATGCTTTTGTTAAAGAGACTATTTTTTCCTCACTCAATTGCCTTGGCATTCTTACCAAAAATCAACTAACCATAGATGTATGGGTTTATTATTGAACTCTCAATTCTATTTTATTGTTCTACATGTTTATCCTTATATTAGCACCATAGTCTTAATTATTGTAGCTTTGTAGTAACTTTTGAATGGGAAAGTGGGATTCCTCTAATGTTATTTGTCTTTTTCCAAGATTCTTTTGATTATTTCATATGAATTTTAGGTTCAACTGTCAAATCCTACAAAAGTGGCAGCTTGGCTTTTGACACTGTTTCAGCAAACCTGTAGATCAGTTTGGGGACAATTGCCATTTAAATAATATTAATGCATCTAATCCATGAATAGGATGGCTTTCCATTTATTTAGGTTTTCTTTCATATATTTCAATGATGTTTTTTAATTTTCAGTGTACGAATCATACTTCTTTTTTTATTTTTCTTAAGTGTTTTATTCTTTTTGATGCTATTTCAAATGGAACTGCTTTCTTAATTTCAGTATTGGATTGTTTATTGCTTTTCTATGGAAAAACAACTAGTATGTGCATATTGATCTTGTATCCTACAACTTTGCTCAATTTATCTATTATCTCTAATAGTGCTCTTTTGGGCCTCTTAGTCTATAAACAAGATTATGCCATCTGCAATAAAGATAGTTCGCTTCCTCTTTTGCAATCATTTTCTTGCCCAGTTCCCCTGGTTAGGATCTCCTGTACAGTATTGAATAGAAGTAGCAAGAGTGGACACCCTCGTCCCATCACTGATACCGTGAGGTTTTCAGTTTTTGCGCTATTGAATATGGTGCTAAATGTGTGTTTTTCATAGATGGCAATGACCAGGTTGAGGAAGTTCCCTTCTTCTCCTAATCTGATGAGTGATTTTAGCATTGTGTCTCATCTTACACTAACATATGATGATTCCAAACTTTTTGATGTCTAGTATAGAGTAAATGGAGTTTCTCATGCACTTTAGGCTATGGAATTCTATGTCCTGCCTACGGTAGTCATCATTAATATATTGCAATTTTTATGTGAAAATGTGAGACTGCAGAGGATGCCAAACTTACACATGAAAAGACACACATGACACACACCACAGACTTCTTTTGTTCTCTCCCTGTTCTACCGTGTATTGAGTTGATATGTTATAACTTGCTTAACTTGATGCCTTTCAAAACTTAGTCATGATTCTCTTTTTAATTTCCTTTTTCATTCTTTAGCTGTTTATTCATTATCTAGCTCATTGTCTTTCTTATGCTCCCATTTTATTTACCTTTTTTCTCAGTTCAGTGATTTCCATTAAACTTAACATTAAACAGAGCCCTATGGAAATCAAGAGTCATCCTTGACTCTTCATGCTCATCATTGCCTTCTGAACTTAAAATTAAAAGACTTTTCTGGACCAGAAATTAGAAAGTGTGGTGTTAAGACATGGATCTGGCCCTTAAATCTGTGACTATGGCTGAGTTAACATTTTCTGAGCTTGACTTTCATTATCTGCGTCTTATAGCTGTTGTAATGATTGAATGGGTTTCATATGCAAAGTTCCTACTACATCGCCTTGCCTGAGCCAGTGCTTCATTAAAATTTAACTTTTCTCAGCTGCTAATATGCAATAGGGTGGGGTCTCTCTACTGAGTCATAATGACAAAATTTAGATGCATTCATTTCTTTGACTTTTCTCTAGGAAAGTTTGGAAGGTACTCTGTAACTATAACTGATGTAGGAAAGTGGCTTGATGATTGAGGATGAATCGGCATTTGGTACATTTTCCTTGAGACAGCTATACTCATTGTATGAAGAATCTGTGGCATGGTTTAGAAGCTCACTATGAATAGTTATCTTTTCATGTGTTCCTTGCTTTGCTTAGGCCTATTTAACTTGGGTCTAACTTTGCTTTGAAATCATGATTGGTGTCATCACTGAGTATCTTCCATGCTCATTCTCTGGTCAAGACAAGACTTTCACTAGAGGTGTAGCTTAGTGACTATGAGCAAGACCGATTTCCTAATTGCATTAGCCTTTTCTGTTCCACTGAAAGTCATTTCAGCTCTTACTAGAAATTAAAAGCAGACTTTTTAAAATTATTATTAAAAATGCTCTAGTTGTTTATGGTAGGAAACCTAGAAAACATGGATAAAATGAACTATGAATTTTTTAAAAATCTCACAATTTTACAATCTACTGGTATTTTTCTATAGTTTGATACTTGATTCAGATCAGGGAATAGAACCTTCACATGTCAGTGTGGATGCCTCCAAAATATGAGATGTGAATTGTTAATTTCTGCCAAATATTCAGAAGATTTGATGGAAAGTAGTTGCAGCCTTATTTTTCACATTTTTAAATGCATAGGCCAACTAATAACTCACCAGCATAGGGTGTGAATCAGGTTAGCTGTTTAAAATAAAGTTCTTTCTTTTCTAATAATAATGTGTTGTTTATAACACATTTAATGATTTATCTTCAATGTTCCTGTAAAACTCCTGTAAATAATAAATATTGTACTTGAGAATGTTTATAGCTAAATTCTCAGTGTAGGCTTAAATTTCACAGATGTGGAAAAAATCAAACTGTTGGCTGGAACATTTGCTGTTGCTTTGGGGGCTTTGCAAAGTCAGGATATAACAGATTATTTCTTTCCTCTTCAACATCATCCTGCTAGTAGATGGTTGATCGGACCTGACCTTGTAACAAACTGAAAAAAATCTCTTGCAGGTGTCATGAGATGAGTTTTATTTCACTGAATTTTTGTGGTTTCTATTAAACTGCTTTATTAGTATTCTAAGCAAAGCAAACAGTGAACATTATCATAGTAATATCACATTATCATAAATAAATTTTATATAGAATGCACAGAATTTTGAGCATTTTAAGAAATAATTTTAAGAAATATAAACCATTTGTTAATGTTTCATTTTTGCCTTCACTAAGTTGTATTTTTAAAAAAATCACATCCTAATTCCCTTGGCTATTTCACAGGTATGAAAAAAATGGCTTTCTTATCGGCTCTGAGCATTTATGGTAGTGAGTCTCAACCTTCATTGCACATTTGAATGACAACTTTATAGAATCCCAATGCCCACCTCAGGCCCCAGAATAAAGTCAGAATTTGGGGAGGTGGGATTGGTATATAAATTTCCTAGAGTTGCTGTGACAAAGTACCACAAACTTTTGGAGTTAAAACAAGAGCAATGTATTCTCTCACAGTAGTCTGACATCGAAGTGTGGGCAGGACTGTGCTCTCTCAAGGCTCTATAGGCCAGGGTCCTTGCCCGCTAGAGCCTCAGGTGGTCAGAAAGCCTTGGAGCTGTTTATCTTGTAGCTGCCTCTCTTCAGTCTCTCCTCTGTGGTCACAAGGCCTTCTGCTCTGTGTCTCCATCCAAATCTCTCTCTCCTTTCCTTAGAAGATGTGGTTGGATTCAGGACATGCCCTAGCCAGTATAATGATCCCATTTGAACTGGATTGTATCTGTAAAGACCCTCTTTCAAATGAGATCACTTTTACAGGTCCTGGGAATTTGTACTTCAGTTTGTCTTTTGGGGGGACACAGTTCCACCAGGCATCAGTAATTTTGAGTCTCTAGGTGAGTGTGTGGCGCAGTAGCAAATGAAAGAGTCACATCTTTCAGAACCCTTCTCAAATACTGATAGGCAAGTGAATCACTTGGGGATCTTGTTAGACCCTAATTCTGAATCACTGACTCCAAAGTGTGGCCCAAAACCCTGCCTTTCTTATGTGCTCCTTGGTGCCAGGGCTGTTGTCCACACTGCCAGGAACAAGCACACGACATCAAGGCTGTGTAAGCAACTTTGTCGTTCCCTTCCTGACGTGGGGGCACCTTGGCTATTAAAATCCTTTGCAAGAAACTTCCATGAGGTTGGTCAAACATTTACTTTTGCTGAGTAAGGGATTCATTTGTACCTTTGAAATGACACACTCCAGCCCCTACTTCTACTCCTCCTGTGACAAAACTTAAATGTGAAAAAACTGAAAGATGTGGACATAAAATACATGTTCAGGGCACAGTGTTTTTAAATGAGGCAGAGTTTTCTGGAAACTGCTTTTTTATTAAATAATAATTTTATTATTTCTGTTTACATTGCTATATGCATTTGAAGATATTGAAATCATACCTCATCTGTATTTCACACCACACCCACCACCAGAGTTGTAGGGCCCTTTTCTACCGCCTTGCTCCCTCCTTCCTTCTCTGCTGCTCTCTGCCCCCTGTAGCCACAGTTTTGCTTCCTGTGAATTTTGTTGGGTTTTTTTGTTGTTGTTGTTCATTTATTTTTTTCTTTGTGTTCTATGTAGGCACAAAACCATCCTGCATTTCTCTTTCTGGTTTATTTTGCTGAGCATAATCCCCTCCAGTTCTTTCTAGATTGTTTCAAAGGCCGTGGTTTCATCTTTTTAAATAACTATAGAATTCCACTTAGTCTCTGACCCACAGCTTCTTTATCTGGTCATCTGTTGATGGACATTTAGGTTGTTTCCATATCTTGGCTATTGTGAACTATCTGGCTGTGAACCTTCAGATGCAGTTATTTTTCTGATTAGAGATTTTGTTTCCTCTAGTATGTTTCTACAAGTGAGATTACTGGATCACATGGTAAATCCATCTTGTTTTTTTTTTTTTTTTGAGAACCCCCCCCCCGCCCGCCATACTGTTTTCCAGAGACATTACACTAGTTACGTTCCACCAACAGTGTAGGAGGGGTCCTTTTTCTCCACATACCCCTTCCCACATTTGTTGTGGAAACTACTTTTAGATCATCCCAACTTTACCCTTCTCCCCTTATCCATTCACATAATACAAGCCAAGAAGTTCTAAAGTAGCACATGTATTTTGAAAAAATATAGCTTTTTAGTTTCTCAACATATCATCTAATTCTTAAAAGGACTTTTATCCATAGGCTAACATTTTAAAAACACATTTAAACAGAAGAAAATGCAGCTTGACGAGAGATAAATTGATAATGAACAGATCCTGCTGGGGTCTGTTTCACTTATCCTTTAAAATAAATTTAAATTTCTCTACTGGAATTAAAAATAAACAAGTGACATAACCTGCTGAGTACAACAAAGACACAAAATAAGCTAGCATTTTAATAGATGATTCCTCCCTCCTCCTTGGATTACAGATGCCATTTTTCTTTTATGTGACTCTTCTCCATAATTTAAGTAGAAACAATCTTGTGGGCTTATTAAAACAACTTTGGCCAATTAAAAAGAAATCACAAAATCTACTTTGGAGCTTTGTGAAGGGTGCTGGAACACAGTGTATTATAGTTGAGCTGAAATATAAGGCTTTTCAACCTGAGGAGTGGAGATTTTGTTCTCTAACTTTATTGTTTTGAAAAAATGGCAAATCGACAATTTAAAGCAGAGTACAACGTACATTGATAGGCACTTCATTTATACTCCTCAATTGTAATAATTTACCGTATTTGCTTTTTTCTCTCAATTTTTATGTTTTCTGGACCACTGTAATGCTGCAGACATTGTAACACCTTGTAACCAAACATATCAACCCATTTCACTTGTAACAGGGGAATTCTCCCAAATATTCAGAATGCTATGATCATACCCAGGAATTTAACCTAGATAAATAGCACTATCTAAAAGCTGTCCATATGGAAAAATGCCTCAAATTTCCCCTAAATTTTCTATAAAATTTAGAAAGTTTTATCTTCCTTTTAAAATTTCTTTTCAATTTTATTATGAAGATAAAAACAGTATCCAAAAGATTGTGAATTGCATCTTTCTTTTCTTTACTCCACTATTAACTTTATTCTTCCCCCACACACAGTCCATAAAGAGGTCTATCTGTCTGATTATTTCCTTCCGAATGCATCCAGATAGCAGTATTGTTATTTTGACAAGAATACTGCAATTGTAATATGCCCTCCCATCACAGCACATCAAGGCACATATTAGTTTGTTTCATTGTTAAGTCACTTGGTCATCTCTCTATCAAGTAGTCTTCATGTCTCTTCATAGTAAAGATGCTGCTCCTGTCTTTGTAATTAGTAAATAATTGCAAGAGATACTTTGCAATCAAGTAGGTTTCACAACAAGCTGTCACTGACTAGTTTTAGATGTTCCTAGCTTGACTCAATTATTATACTGATAATTGCAGAAGGTAGACTTTAGAACTATATCATTTCTTTTACATTTATGATCAGGTATTCTTTTATAGAGGAAAAACTGCTTTTCACCTTTCTTTTGTGAAGGAAAACTTTCCCTATTTCTCCCTCCTTTTAGTGATGTCATTCTGAAATCATGAATTCTTTCATTAGGAGCTATAATCCATTAGTTGTTATTTATTTTGGTGCTTGATTAATCCCACATTTTGCCTATGAAAGCCTCTTCTTGAGGATAACCCTTTGGATATGTCTCAATAATTCTTTTATTTCTGAAATAACACAAGGCTGGTTTTTTTTTTTGTTTTTTTTTTTTTCCTTTCTCCATGCCTGGAATCAGCTATATATTTTTCCAAGGAGCTCTGGAGAGAAGAATGGTATTTAGAACCAAGATCTAACTGCTAGGCATGTCCAGTGTAACCAACATTTTATTCTTGATTTTGTCATTAAGTCCTGTAGTGGACAGAGCTGAAAAAAATCCATGTTATAAATAAATATCTGTCTTTTAGAATTCATGACTTCGTGTTATTTTTTCTTTTCTTGCCTTACCCCATTCTTTGTTTTACCTTTAAAACCCTGTTTTTAAAAATAACAATATATGAATAATCTGTTCTTTCAAGAAACAAAATGATTTATTATATAAATTATCACATCAAGACCACAAACAACAAAAAGTCATCTAAATATAGTTTGTTGTCTTTATAACTCTTTTTGTCTTTACATTCTCAGAAGGGTGTACAATCCATGAACCATGTTCAAAAACTTTTTCTTTGTAGTTATGCTATCAACTTGGTAAAAAAAATAGACTCATGTGGTATTGTTTGTAGTTGATGTTTCAGTTTGTGTTTGAAAATATTTTTATTTAATTTTGTGGTGTTTGCCTATGCATAACATACATGGCTACAATGTTAATATTATGCAGGAGACTATACTTGACATGTTCTTCCCATCCCCAGTATTTCAACCCATTTCTACCCATTTCTTATAGGCAATTATGTTTGTTAGCTTCTGGTTAATCATTCCTATGTTTCCTTTTTGAACACCTAAACAGTACACATACCCATTTCCCCCCTTATTTTTCCTTCTTTCTTACATGAAAAGTTCATAGACAATGGTCTGAATCGTGTTCATCTTTTCCACAACATTTCTATCCTACTCCTGTCCAGCTCTGCTCTGACAGAATAGTATTTCTTTAATATGCATATTCCAAATGAAAATCAATACAGTATTTAGAAGCTTGGTAGAGAGCAAAAATATTTAATTCACAAATGCTTATAATAGCATGTCATGGAAATTAGGATTCGTTTTCACAAAGCATTATTTTCATTGCTCTGTGTGAGTCATATTTCCTGAAACCCAGGACCTGGGTCAGTCCCCAATGCTCATCTCCATCAAGCTTCTCACATCCCCTTTCTGACCTTAACCTATCCCTCCCAACTCATACACCAATGAGTGGCTTTCTAAATCTCAAACTCAATTGTCAGCAAAATTTTCTAACCCTCAGAATCTGTGCTGAATGTTCCCTTCACTTTCTTATTCTAACTGGAACTTGGTTCTAATGCCCAGAATCCTTATACCACTGGGACTAGGGAGAGGTTGAGTTGTCTTCCTTGTTCTTTCACTTCTAGATCTGTTCTCCCTCCTTCCTGAAATCCAACGGCTTTGAGATTCTCATCATCCACTTTTACCATCTGCTGCTTCTTGTATTCATCTGTGACCCCAAAATCAATCCCTGTCTTTCCTTGACTATTTGAACTCCTAACTCATTATTTTATTTCCATCATGCTTTTAAAATGCATTTCTAATGGAAGAGATTCAGGGTTGGATCTATATTCAGCATCTATCCTGTGTTTGCAAATGGACTTAATGGCAATTATTGGTCACATGGGAGACTGTGTATTTCATTATTTTAAAAGCTTAAGTAACTAGGATAGCTGTCAAATTAATTTGGACATTTTAGCAGTGAAATCAGATCACTTCTATTGTAATGAATAAACTTGCTTTGTATTTGAATATTGAATAGTAGTAGCACAATGGGAGATATTGATGATGACCTAGAGGTAAATGTGAGTGAGTTAATGTAAGTAGACTTCAGATGTCCATTGTTCTTAAAAATGTGTGTGTATGTTGTATTTATATATGACACTACAAAAACCTGCTGTCAAGTGGTTTCATTTGCACTCAAAGACTAGTTTACATTTTATAAATTTAGGAAAGTTCCAGACCTGGGAATTCATATTGATTCAGAAAAAAGACTTTTGTTCCCTGAAGAAGTGATAACAATAAAATCAATATCCATGAGATTTCTGTAGCATAACTCAGCTCGAATGTTTCTTCTTGATCAAGTATGATAAGGTTGTGGGCTCTGTGTTGACTAATACAGAGCCTGCTTACTAAAGAGCTTTAAAGGGATTTATTCCTATTTGGAACATTTTTAAGATGAGCAATGTACTGAACTCTCTTTTTTTTTCAGAGATGAGAATTTCACTCTATCAAAATATGATGCCTTACGTAACTGTTTGAAAGGCTCATTATTTAGCATATTAAGGAAATGTAAGAAGTGTTTTGATTTTCCTTTTCTTCACTCTACATGATACATTATATGCAAAGACCAGATTTACTCTTCTTGGCTTAGTCCAGGAATCTTCCTTATGATAACTGCCACTATGACCAGATTTTCTTCTGTGTGTTTGTGTCTTTAGAGTGTTTACGTCATAGAGGAAAATATGAACACCTTTCTCTATTCAATCTGGTAGGACAGATATGGTCTGCATAAATAAATAACTTCATTTTATAAGAACTGAAAATTACCTAGCCTAGTAACATACACAGCCTTATATTTTACATTATGTCTAAAGAAGGCACTGGGATATGCATTGCACTAGAAGGCACAGGGTTTTTTTGTTTTGTTTTTCTTTCTTTTTTCTTTGACAGTTTTTGAAGGTAGTTTTAATTCTTAGAGCCCTACATTTTTGGTCAAGACCCTTAGGACTCCTGAAAGTAAATATTATTGTTCAGAAAGCTACTTTTTTCTTAATATTTGGATGGGAAGAGAACTTGATGAAATAGCATCAATGGTAAAGGTTGTGAGGGGTCTACATTTTAAATATTGAAATATTGTAAGCATTTGTGGGCTTCAGGTAGCAGAAATCCAGCTCAAATTCAGTTGATAAATAAGGAAATTATTGGCTTATACACCTGGAAAATACGGTAATGCATCTGACTTCAAGAATGACAGAATCCAGATGCTTAAATGTTGCTATAAAAATCCTACTCAGTGCACCCTGCTGGAGCAGTGGTTTACATCAATTGCCTCTGAAGGACACAGGCCATATACCTCTGGGTTTAAGTCCCAGATCCAGGGCAAAACAACCAGGGTGAACAATGAAATTAAAATAAAGTGCTTCTTCCTCCTCTTTTCCTATCTACCTACCTACTTGCCTTAATTCCTGCCAGCATCTTTCGTTTTTAGAAAAAGAAACAGAAAATATTATTAATCCATCACTAAACTGACTTTCCTTTCTATAAGTTGGCTTCATTCTGAAATAAATTCTCCCTTTTTTAGTAGCCATTTTTATGGTAGAAGCTTCAGACTTACAACTTTTACAACCCCACTTGAAAAGATCACCTTATTATCAAAAGTTATATCAAAAATTCTCAGGTATGATCCTCAGCGGCCCAGCTGGGATTATGTACAAATACATGAACTAACCACTGTCATCAAGAGAGAGTGTCTCCCTCACTATCTGGGGTCATTGGACTGGGTCATCACATTTACTGGATGTGGGAGAAGATCTCCAAGGAGAGAATGGCTAGTAAAAAGCATAATTCAAATATATCTTTAATGTATTACAACATAAGATGAGTATGAGCTGTTTTTATATGAGGATTCTTCATTTTGTCTAAAGACAAATCACACAATCTCTTTTGAAAGAGTAGCTTCTAACTTGACCAAGACAGCATGTGATTATCTTTAACATTCAAAGTTGCTATAGGGCAGCGCTTACCGCCCCTCGCCAGACTGAATCATGACCCCAGAATCTGATCTTCCATAGAAATCAAAATGGTAAAGCATATAACAATAACATAATATATATATGTGTGTGTGTACAAATAGATACATATTATTCAAATAAACATTTGTGTAATGCTTTATAGTTTACAAAGACTCTTACTATAAAATATTCCCAGAAATTCTTTGGTTCAGGTGATTCTTTTTAAATATCCCAGAAAAAAATCCTAAGGACACTCAGACTTCTTTTGATTTTTATTATATTCCACTCCTTCTGTCTTCTACACCAGTGGATCTCTTTTTCCATAATCATTAGTTCTTCTAGGCTATACTAAACTTAATATTTAGTGTTGTCAATGCTTTATACTTTAGAGCATATTCCCCATGTATTATCTCATTAGTTCCTCTCACAAAAAGCACATGCTTGATACATATTTACAGGTCTTTTCAATCATGAAGCAAAAGTCTCCAAATTTGAGTTACATTCCGTTTTATATAACTGTAACATAAAAATGTCCTCCTCCCCTATCTTGCTACTACTTTCTGCAAAGCTCTGTCAGAGGAGTTCCTAAGCCTCTGCATTGTAATGTTTCTCAGTTATCCCCAACAGAGGCAATGTAGGTTTAGATGGTCCAGCCTTAGCTTCTTTGGCAATCTTCCTCTTTCTTTGGTGCTTTCATTTCTATCATGTCTACCAGTTTCAAACTGTATCCATCATGCTCTGGCTGCTTCCATTGTTGGTCCTTTTGGGTGTGGTCCCAGGAGGAGACAAGAGCAAAACAGTCTCTTGAGAAAGAAGTTCACTTGTACAAAGGTGCAAGATGTTGTTTTTGCTATTGTCTGAGATGAAACTGGCATGCTCTCGAAATGAAATTGACCAGTGGTGCTCAAAGTATGTTCCAGGTCAAAGATAGTCCTCTCAAAAAGACCCCAAGGGAAACCTATGTACAGGACCATGAAGAATTCAGTTTTGTGGTGGTTGTCATAGAATGGATAGACTGTTTTAAATGGCTTTATTGAGTTATCGCTGACATGCTATAAGCTATACGATGTAGTATACAGCTTGATGAGTGTTGACAGGTCCACACCCATGAAACTGCCTCTACAATCAAGATGATAAACATCTCTGCTATCCCCAACATTCTCATGTGTCTCCCATTAGTAGGAATCTCTCTAAGAGCAGGCATTATTACTTTGCAAAGTAATGGTGAGAGAATTTTTGATGGTGTCTGCTTTCTTGAAGGGTCAAGGAGGGTTAAGGCTGAGCCACATCTGTCTGCCCAAGTCCATTTATCCTACCCTTTTTTATTCCCAAATGACCTTATCTTGATAGCTACACATTGATTTGTCTTCAACTATTTAAAAAAAAACTTTTATAGGTTTATTTGGTTATGCCATAATCTCTCTTTTCTTGTGGGCTCACTTCCAGACATTGTGGAATTGGCTTCTAAATTTTAATTAAGAATACTTTTTGCTTGGGACATAAATTAAAATGTTTCGAGCTTCTTTTTCCAGTGTCAGGTTCAAGGATGTCAGCCAAGTGTGAAGCATTAGGAAAGAGGTAGATTCTCTAGTTCTGTACATGCCTCCCCTCACTCTGTGGTCATTGATGTACAACATTGATTCATGAGGTGTTAGAACTAGAAGACATTGTCAAGAGATAGTTGATAATACAGTTAGGACATCATTTAAACACCCCCAAAGCAAAACTACTTACAGACTCATACAGTTAGTACCAAAGTCCCCACTGAAATTTCCTTGTCCTGACTGTTAGCCTCATGGACTTTTCTCTGTGACTTCTCTTGCCTGCCATCTTTCCAGACATTACTCTTTAAGATGAATTGGGAAGAAGTAGACAGATAGTATGGATTTTAAAATGTGTCTTTATTTTTATTTAAAGGCAGCAATGAATGCTGGACATAGCACATGCATCCTACTGGAAGTTCTTTGACACTCAAACTATCACTACTACTAGTAGTACTAATTTTACATTTATTGGTTGCTTACATATATCAAGAAATATTTTGAGTATTTTGCATGCATTGACTTACTTAACTACAATGAAGTCTCTTACTAAAACTTGGGCACATCAGAGGGTCAGAATGGAAGTATAGGTTTATTATCAGAGCTGAATGAAGTAAATCAGACAGCCATCTTATATGCCCAGAAAATCCTCTCACCTGTAAAAAAGAGACTTGGAGGGAATATTCTTTATATGATCTCAGGGTATTCTGTTCAGACTATCTCAATGCTCCCTAAACTGATAGGCATTTGTAACACAGGTCAAAGTGTACAATAGGGACTGGGGAGAACAGGACGAAGTAGGTAGCAGCAAACCAATTGCTGAGCCAAGCATTGCCTTGAAGACAGCTCTCATAGTGTAGGCCTCACAGCAAACAGCAAGACTTTTCAGATGAAGAGTCTGAGGTTCAAAGATATTAGATTATGTATTTAAGCCACTCAGGAGAAATATAGGTGAAACTCAAGTCTGTCTCGCTCAAAATCTCTGTTGTCTTCACACTGTTCTATTATTTTATGAACCAGAAGGAAACCAGAAAAGCAAAGAAAAGAGAGCTGGTGAATGCAGACAGTACTTTAATTTCCAATGGCAGGAAGTGAATAAGAAAACACAGGAATTGCCCCAAACGAAAAAGATCTTATACAAATTGAAAAGTGAATGAGCCAGGTGAATGGAGGACGTGCATGTTGAAAGAACCAGAACCAGCCTTCAGATGAAAGAAGGGAGAGATAGAAAGTAAGAACTCAATTACTTAATTGTAATAAGGAGCTTTGTATAGAGCATATTTATTTAAAAGAGTGCTTATATTTCTTGCTACAGTGATATATTTAAATAGCAGTAAATATGTTCAATATTTAGGAAAAATTCTCCTTTTTTCACTTGATAATCTTTAAGCTCTTATGAAGGGCATGGGCAGGTAAGATCACTCCCTCAATCCCTCTGCCCACCCTGCCCCACACATCACCTCACCCTACCTCTTCCATTCCCCCAACTGCCCACCGCTCTAACACAGACTCACAGGCTGTGATGGGGTTGGTATTGGAAGTCACATCTCTTAAGACTGCCTCCTACTTGGGGCTAAATCAGATGCCTTCTGCCTGTCTGCAGGGCCTCCTACCTGGAGATCCACAGTTGCTTACCTATTTTTGGTTTCTGTAATCAAAACATGGGCCAGGTTCAAGGAGGTGCCAATTCCCAGAGGGCTTTGCTTTTGGCACTTAACTATAATCAGCATGGGAGCTGGAGCCTTCTGACGGGGCCACGGCTGACTGATGAGGGAGAAATGGCTTCATCAACCAGCAGACTGTGCTCTTAGCCTGTTGGGACAGCGCCCTGCAGGTGGGATGTCATATGTGATTTTAGGCAGCAAAATTAGAATTAAAAAGCTCCTTCTTAGATATGCTACACTTTCCTCAGCAGTGACTTAAGAAGAAGATAATTTAGAAGGTAAATATTCATGCATAGAACCAAATGTGTCTGCTCCTCGAATTTATATAATATATGTACACTTCTATAGGAATTTCCTTTAGCCTAGACTTGAGACTGGCTTTGTGGGGATAACGGACTGTTAATTTTGTGGCAAAGTCAACAGCAGAGAGGGAGAGACTGGCTGTAGAGCAATGACTCCTCTTAGGTTCATTCCCCTGGGCAAGTTTCAGGTTCGAGTCTTTATATGTCCACCTGCTGGTGGGTACCTAGGAAGAGGCAGGGGTTGCCTAATAAACAACCCTTATTGAGTTTGGGTGTCTGAAACCATGCTGATGCTTTCCCACCTTTGTTCTCAAAGGCTTACCAATTAATAACACCTGAGTGAGAACGAGTTCTAGAGCCTTCCTTGAAAACACTTTGGAACAGGGAGAGTGAACAACCCAAGCATCTTTGATGAAAGTGTTCGCAGTCACTCAGGGCTCTGCTGAAGATAAAATTTAGCACCTCCAAGTATTTGCCTGGCTTGTCTCATTATGGGTCAAGATCAAGTAGCAGAACAAAAGAAGCAAACAAATGTGATATTTAAAACCTAGAGATGTTTCTGTATTGTAAAGAGAGGGACAGGGCAGCTATCATTATTACAACTACCTCTGCGCAGCAAAGTATTTATGAAAAGGGCCTTGGGTTAATCTGGATGAGGGTCAAGACCCAGGAGGGGAAAAATTTCCCTGCTAATAAAGTGACAATCCTTTCTGCCAAGCATGCAGAGATATCAAGACTGCGATTCCAGTGGCATGGCAATACTTGGGTTTAAGTAGAGAAACAAATAAGAGAATCCCTGGGGCAGAAACAGGCCAATGGATTTAGGCAGGGTAGTACCCAGATTTATTCCCAGTTCTCTTCTATAATTACTTTTTGTTCAGCCTGTTGTGCACTGACCTTAGATCATTTCCCCAAGCACAACTCTTAGTTTCACTTTCTTAGATAACAAAAGGTTCATGAGAAGTTTGAAGTAGGCAAAGGTTAGTTACTCCCCCATGATCTTACTACAGTGAGGTCAAAATTTGCTAATGGAAGCAAGTCTCCAACGACATTCTGTTAATACAGGTAGACATTTATTTAGCAAGCATGCGTCAGTAACCACAGTCAGTCTGATTAAGCATGCCCTATAAACTCGGTGAAGCCCCAGCGCTCTGTGTTCTAGTTCCCATTAAAGGGATATGAATTTCCCATGAAAGTCACCTGTAATATTCAGGACAAAATTCCAGTTGACACCAGCCAACCGGAAATCCTTCTTTGCACGGGTTGTATCTAGAATGAAGGGTGCAATTCGCAGGCTTGCTAGAGTCTTGTCTTTTTCTTCAAGCAAGCACAGGAAACATATCTAAAATACCTAAACAACACATACTGAATACCTGTCCTTTCTTTAATGAAAGTCCATTTCTAATATGTAGCCAGTTCACTCACAAACCACTATTTTCACCAATAATAAAGCCACTATGTTAGCTGTTATGTCAGTTTTCCAAGCCCTAGGTGCTGAGGGAGGCCTGGATGGAGAGAGAGTGCAGTTGTCTTATTTGTCCCTGAGCGTAGCCTGTCTGAAGCCCTGTGAGCTGACCACCCCTGCAGCCTGCGTTTTCAACTGGTTATTTCCTGGAGTTGAAGCTTAAAGTACTGACATCCAGGATAATGTATTTGATACCAAAGTATTTTTAGATAAACTACAGATATACAATGATTCTATCCATAAAAAACTTCTATCAAAAAACATTACGGATAATATTTATAGATTTGTGGGGGCAGGGTTGAAGAACAGGAAGAGTGGTGATAGGGAGGGAGTGAGCAAGAATGGAATCTGGAGCAGGTTTTCAGGGTGAGAGGATTCCAGCAATTATCCACAGAATGCAAAGTCATCATCCTCACTTTCTAGCAATCTTATTTACTCAACTTTTCAGTCTCTCAGTTTCCTCATGTATGAAATGCATGTTATTGTAACAATTAATGAGTTAATAGTTCTAAAGTATTTATGATGATGCCTGGCTCTATAAATGTTTGCCATTTCACTGGATTTTTAAAAAAATAAGGTATTTTATTTTGCTTTGTTTTTACTGCAATTAGAGGAAAAGAAACTTGTTAATAACCTAGATACTTTATACTTAAGTTTCATAGATCAGCGTTAAAAATGTGTCTATTGGTGATATGACTTATTCAATGTTAAATTTAGTAATGACTCCTCTGTTATGAATGACACCACCTGTCTTCCAATGTCTGTGGACTTGAGGATAAGAGATAAAGATTATAATGAGTGCTGATTCTATCTTGAAGATAAATCTAAATTTCCTTCTTTTTGTGTGCTTTCCAAACTTTTCATAATGACCATGCACTCCTTGTAAAATTCTAATAAGATGATACATAATCTATTTATAAGTTAAATTTTTAGTGACCCAATCCTGTTGTCTGTCATTTTCTTTGAAGGTATTGGTGTAACTCATAGGGTGTCTAGATCAGCATTTCTTTTAAATAGAATAAAATCAATTTATTTTACTTTAAATCTATTTTAAGTCACCTTTTAAAACACTGTGCATTTCAAAGCAGTAGTGTTTCTGACCCAAGTGTGCAAAAGTTTCCAAAGCTTCTGTTCTGCTCTGGGAGGTTGCTAGGCTATTTCCATGGAAACAATTGCTTCAAATTATTAATAATGTAAATTTGAGCTCAGAGGGCAAAGAGCTAAAGTTGGGAAAGAGATGTATCTCTTCTCTAAGAAAAGAGAGCATTGGAAAATTATTAGAGAAAGGCATTTCTCTAAAAAATCACATTCATTCTCAGTTAGATTTTGCTTTGTTTTGTATTGTATTGTTGGCTTCAGAGACCATGGCCGTATCTATCACTCAAGTCATTCATGCAAGACTTGGAATGCTGAAAGGTCCAACCAGCAAAAGTCACTGCTTTTCCTAGCTCACTCAAAGGATATCAGATTCAATAAGGAACAAAAAAATGCACAGGTTATGAGGTCTTCTAGGATCATTCTAGGTAGGAGATCATTCATCTACTTATTCATTCATTTGTTCATAATTTGTTGAGTCTTGTTATATAAAAGTCACTGAGCTGGACACAAAATAAAATGTAAGACTCCTGTCCTTAAGGAAGTCACCAATAAGCAGGCAGAGTTAAACAGAAGTTATATCCAGGTTAATGGGCTTGCATATCCAGGCCCAGCTGTATTTCTCTTAGAATTTCCCAGAGACTATTCAAGATCCTTAAACTAAATTGCCTCTTCTACCTTTTCTAGCTCCAGTTAGTTGTTGCTATTGCTTTGAGGAGTATTTGCACTGCCAGAGAGGTGGATAGCGTGGTGTAACACCCACTCTGCTTCTAGCACCTTCCTTCTGCCTTGGGAGGAAAGTCACAATGGCCTTGAGAGGGAAGACAGATTTCCTTTTCTCAGCAGTGACCCATTGCACTGCTGACCTACTGAGTGCTCACTCCATGCTGGGTGTAGTGATAACACCTTACAAACACTGTTGCTTCTAATCCTTATAGCACTCGAAGATGAGGTATTGTTCTAACATTCATTTGTTCCAGAGAAAAACTAGTTTGCTTTAGGTGGCAAAGGGAGTGAGTGAATAAGAAATGACTCAGCTTGTGTTTGAAAGGAGGTCAGCGGGCAGCTGGTCTGCACAGCGGTTGTTCCTTTAGTACATGGGACACCCAGCAGAGGGTGCCTTCTCTACCCCTTCAAGAGCCTCCCTGTGCTCTGATCCCAAGGTCAGTTGTCCCTGCAGGTGGAGGGATGTTGCCTAAGACAGCAGTTTGTTTTGATGCATTCCTTCTCTCCTTCCCTATCACTTTCCCATTCAAGGGGGGAGTCTGGCTTCTCTGCACGTGGTACTTCTCCTCTGACTCAAACACTTGCCAAGCAGACCGCCTCCCTGTCCAGCTTTTTCCTCAAGGACATGGACCCCTCATCACGTCTCTGGGAATCTCTGAAATGGAGTGGGGCCAACCCACTGAACTCTGACTTAGAGCAGGAACTCCCCTTAGCTTCTCATTGACTCAATTCTGTGCTGCTTGCTGAAAGAGAGAAAAACAAAACCAAATTCGTCAGATAAGGTATTGCGGCCCAACCTCCATTTTGTGTGGGTTTTCTCTAGAGTAAAGCATCTAAAAGCATCTTGTGAAAAGACCTCCCTGAGTCAGGGCAACAACATCGAGGGGCTGCAGCTGCCCAGACAGTAGTTTCACCCAGGACCTGAACCCCATCTGACACAGGCTGTGAGGCAGAGACTGCAGGTGGCTCACACAGCTGGATGCCCGGCCGGGTAGGTCCTTTCTCTCTGGCTCCTGGGTAAGCCTGTTGAAACCACCATCGGTAAAGTTGGATGCCTTCCCAGCTCACAGAATGAGTCCTTCTGGAATCTGCCAGCCCATCGCAAAGGGCGGGGCCTCTCAGTGGCTCTGTGCCATATGGCATGCCCCTTTCTTGCCCACATTTACACCAGGTACTGATTTACCTTCCGGTTTCCTGGAGACTTGCCAATGCTTCTAATGCGCCAAAGTCTCTCTCTGTTTGGTTATAGTGTTCATGCTGAGCAGAACAATATTATTAAGAGCAAGTCGTACACTCTTCCACTGTGTCCCATGTCCCCATCTGAGCTTCTGGCACAGAATTACATCAGCATTAGGTTCAATTACACAGGACTTGGGAATTGAGACCTCCATTTTCTCTTTTCTTTGACTCCCCACAAATTCACCAGCCTCTGGATGAACTTGGCTTTGTCGTCATCTCTGCTGGAAGATGGAAAGTAGAAATAAACTTTGACTCTATTGATTGCAATGCTACCAAAGCAGTTAAAGATTCAGGCAAAAGAGGATCAGATGATGAAAATGAAGAGTGAGTGGAGATTTCAGCCATCACTCCTTTCTCTACTCCTGTCTGTGATTTTATAGAGAACCACACACCACATTTGATTTCATTCTGTCTTTACTCTCAAAATGAAGCTTTCAGAAATCAGGTTTATTTATGCCACTTGGGAAATGTGTTACCTTGAAAATGGCAGAGTTGGTTATGAAACAGGGCAGCGTAAGGTGACCTTACTGATCTGGGCTTGTCTGTGCTGAAGGGCAAAAGCTGGATACCCTGGCATGAGCAGGCTTTCTAGGGCAGTGCTCCTCGTGGGCTCCTCAGGAGAGCTCCCTAATCTCCCAGGAGGTCGTGGCCTGAGGTCCCAAGAAACGGGGAAGGCCAGAAAAAGTAAATAGCTCCAAATAAGGAAATTTTCTCTTTTTTCCTCTGAAACTATCACTAAATACTTGGACAATGAGATAGGGAGTGTTCCACTCTGTCTGGGGTCACCTCTCGTAGCAGATTTAAGCTAGAATTATCAGTATCTCAGTATTTGGGGGATTGGGGTGGAAAACGCCTCCATCTAGTGGGAGTGAGCTGAGTGACAGGTCTCTGGTCAAACTGGCTGATTGGACTTTTCAGTGCTTGAACTTTAGACTTTTGTGTAGTGTCTATATTTTAACAGTTAAGAAACAGCTTTGTTTCACTTTTGACTTACAGACTGAAACAAAGAATGAAAAATAAAAGCTAAGACAAAATATATGTGTTAGATTTTAAGGTCTTTGGGTTTTATGTACTATTTATATTAAATCTGATGTACTTAAAAAAACATAAGACATAGAAGGAGTGAGGATCTAATTCTGTAGAGGTGTGAGATATTGAAAAATGAAATGATTTCTTCAATTGCATTTTCAACTTTTAATGCTCTAGACACAATGGGAAGGTTTTGGTTGCTCAAAGGCTCAGAAAACTCTTAGTTGCAATGCTTTGTCAATATTCCGATGTCCTATCTTCAAGCAGGTTGATATTCAGGGCCTTGGCCAATTGGATTAATATGCTTTAAAAAAGAAAGGAGAAAAATCAGTGAAGATCATTGTACAGGGTTTCAACCCTCAAGAAATTTACTTTATTGTACAATTCTCTCTCACCATATGCTCAGGAAGAATCATGTCTCTATAGTCCCATATTAGGTCCCATAATACCTGGAATCATGGTGTGGTAGAAACTCTGTTACTAGGGGTAAAAAAAAGAATCTTAGTCGTTAATGCACTGGGAATACTGATGGGTGGGAAACATTTCCCTGAAGTTGCCATTGATTGGCTGTCAACCATAGGCCATTGATCAGCTATCATAAGCTCACCCTCCATTTGAAGGTCTGGGTCCTGTCTCTCTTTCATCTCTCCCTCTTCCATCATTCTTTTTCCTTTGGATACTATCTTCCCAATTTCTTTTCTCCTTTTTGTTTTGGTCAAGGCACGTGAGACTCTTCCTCTGATTTGAAGGTTGATACTAGACACATCTCAGCACCTACAACAGGAAAGCCTTATTTTAATATTAACTTTTCCATGCCTAATTTTGAGGTGCTTCACACAAATTATCTTTGTTACCAGGGATAATGATGGGAAATATCAAGAGGTAAAGGTGATAAAACTAGGTATTAACACACCTTTAAGTTTATAAGGCAACAAAGGTAATAAAAGTTGGATTTTTTTTTCTCTGCTTATCTGATCATTTGGTTTCTTCAAGTGTTTCATACTCTTAGCAAAAAAAAAAAAAAAAACACAAACAAAAAAAACCCTTCTCCAAAGCGTGCACTTTATAATTTAAAGGGACATACATTAAAAATATATATACATTGTTTGTTGAATGACGTTGGGAGAGGTTGCTGGAGACTTACTTGTTCACCTCTTACAAAAGTTTTTAGACTCACCAAGGGCTTGGGAGATTAATTACCCAAAGGAAAAGGTATTGCTAAGAGCTGAAGTCTCTAATTTTCGTGGTATAGATTTGCCTTGGGCTGAATTCTTCTTTCTAGCTATATCTTTGTAATGAAGCTGTTGCTGTCTGCATTTTTTTAAAGGCAAGGAACTGAAGTCATTTATTAAAACACAATGTAGAATAATTGAAACTGATCATTTCTCGTCATTTGCTATTTATAAGGAAGCCATCTGATGTAATGGAAAGATCAGAGAATTTATGATGAATGTATCTGGATTTAAGTATGGAATCTGAGCAAGGCAATGTCCCAATGTTGGTTTGCTTGTCTTGAAAATGGGATAATAATAACCATGCCATTTGTTTTGATGACCAAATACAGTAGAACCCTGACTTGAAAACCACTGAAGTACTACAAAAATGTAAGACATTATTGTTAAATTAAATAAGGAAATAAGAAAAAGGAGGATATTATAAAAGACTTTTTATATTTGTGTTGGGGAATAATTTTTAACAGCCAAAGGGAAAATGCATGCATGCCACAGAGTGAAGGAAGGAAGTGGATAATCCTGAAAGAGAAATTCTAGCAAGTGTTTTCCCCCTACATGTTACATCTGGGTCAATAATGATAATGATCAGGGGCAGGTTCAAAGTACTTAACATGAATTAGCCCATGTTGAACATGCTACCATTGTCTCTATTTTATAGGTGAGGAAACTGAGGAAGAGAGAACATAATTAATTTGCTCATTTAAATGCAGATTATCTAGCTCCAGATTCTGTGTTATGCTATTCCCTATTATGTAAACAATGATGACTTTCATTTTCTCTAAGGTATGGGTAGAAATTCTTGGTTGCTGAGTAAATTTTTCTAAGCTATAGACACATGACATTTATGAAAGTCATTGAGCAACACCCCACAGAATGCTGAACAAACACTGACATGCCTTATTGCATGCCTAACATCAAAGTGCACAAAGAAAATAAAAGTGTTTTGCAAATACTTTACTAGTTTATGTAATACCTTGGACTTCAGATGACTTTTTTTCATGAATACTGAAATGAACCAGCATTTTGGATTCCAAGAGTTGCTTTGCAACAATAATCAAAGAAATATGGGCATAATAATATTTTTCTTTAAATTAAAAAAAGAGGATTTTGTTATTATCTGGTATGGTCATTGCATAATCCATAGTTGTCCCAACTTGGACACTGTATATAATTAGTTCAACAGGGAGAAGAGGGCTAGTGACTACAGGCTGTTTTCTATCAGGTTGTTCATAAGTTTGATGAGGGATATGAGTCTAGGTAATACTTGCGGTCTTTTCCTAACTTTAAAATTGTTTGTGTCTATGATATAAAGGAGAACAACAGAGTCACTAAGACAAAGACTTTGAGCCCCATCCCCATTTGAATGGGTTTTCTCTAGAGTAAAACATTTAAAGCCATAGAGGACAAGGCCTCTCTGAGTCAGCACAATAATATTTAGACTCTGCAGCTATCCAGATGCAATTGAAACCGGGCTCTGAACCCTACCTGGCACAGGCTGTGTGGTAGAAACTATTATGATAACAATCATTTCAGAAAAATGGAGCACATATAGTGTGCAGATGGGGGTGAAAAGAGCTATATCCTCATCCTCTACAGAACTATCATTCAACTGGCAAAACTTCCCCAAATCAAAAAATGTACAGTAACCATGCTAGCTAGCTAGAGATACGGAGAGAAACACTAAATTAGAGCACCAAACACACTTGATGAGAATACCTCTGGAGGGCAGGAAATAAAGGTTTGGGAAGATGATAGCCTTGTTTAGTTTTAATTAAGTGTTATGGAAATATTAAGATTTTTTTAGACTATGTGTATGTATAGCTCTGATAAAAAATTAAATTAAAAAATTAGGAGAAAAAATGATTGATCCAGAATAGATAGGACTTCCTCACAGAGTAATATTTCTGAGTTTAAGGGAGACAGACAGTATTTGGGGTTCTTGTCATTAATCATGTGTATCAAGTGAAATCTAAGGTGCTGTCAAGTTTAGAAGCCTTAGCCTTGTACAATTTATTTGGAAAAAAAAATAGCCTGAATCCTGTATAGCTAAAATATTAGCTCTGTAGATATTTTTTAGAGATAGAGATGAAAAGGAGATATGTACTAGAGTGATTTTATGAGCTTAATGACTTAGTAAGCATGAAGTAAAATGTGTCCCTAAGTCTAAAGTGATGATTAAGCTTAGGGCAGGTGACTAACCAGAGTAGAAACATGTCCTCTAATATTCTTCTAGGTCTCTTGGATTGGTCTGAGACCCTAAGATCCTGTAAATTAGGATGTCTATAAGGGATTCAGTGAGTGTCTATATAGGAGGAAGGTATTTATAGGAAGGGTAAGGTGGAAATGGTCAGCTGAGAAAGTGATCTCATTATCTAACATTTTACAGATACTTTCAAATATATTTTATTGTATACATTATGATGCAACCAGATCAAAACTAGTTACAGTGAATTGCAATGCATAGTAGAAACCATCCAGTAGTAACATATTTTATTTCTTCATTTAAGTGATAAGTAGTTATGAGTCGGGGCTTGAAGGTAGTTTTCTAATATAGCAAAGAGTGACATAATTGCTTAATTTAAATAAACCTAATGTGCATTACTTTAAATGATGCTAATCATCTGTAAAATTTGAATAACCATAGGAATGGATGCTAGCCCAGCAGTCTATAACTGTTTCTTCCGGAGAAGTGTTACTCCTTAATTCTAGTCTCTGGTTTTCAAACGTCTTATGTGCCTTCCATCAGTATCTCAGGTTTGGTCATTATTTTTAAACTGCACAGATTCTGATATTGCATGGAAGTTTTTTCCTAGTTACTAGCCTCCTTAGCATCTTTATTTGTCTCACATTCTCAAAGTATGAACAAGACAAACTCACAGAGAAGCTAGTGTTGTTTTGTTCATTGAAACTGATATCATATCTGATATGAAGTTAGCTTCATATCAGATAGTTTCAATATATATTAAAACAGTTGTGGCAGAACCATTTTTCCAAAATTACAGATCAAAGTAAGTTCAATTGCTTTTTTTCCTATACTATGGTGCCAATTCACTGAAGAGATAAGATATAAGATAAGGAAATAATTTTTAATGTTAGTAGTATACTTGTGGCTCTGCGGAGGAGAAGGAGAAAAGACAGTGATATAATCTAAAAATTCCTTCTCTGACCAGAAAGAATCTTCATGCTGAAGATTTGTCATAGTACAAAGATGCAGCTTTTCTTTAAATGAATTCCCCTGGAAAAAAATACACAAAGGCCCTCTTTCCAGTGGCAACCCCTCACCCAGCAGTCCATGTTGGAATGCTTAGAATTATTATATACATGTACCCCACAGTTCCTCTACCCAGAAGGTCTGACATACCAACAGAAGTTAGACTCAATAGTTCATTAGCATTTAGCTTTCAAGAGGAAGGAGAATTCTTGATGGAATTATTAGTTACGATTGGTAGCTATCCTATATTTTAGTTGGTTCTACAGAGCCATTGTCTTATGCTAAGAAAATCATTACACTGTAGGTTTTTAGAAATGGAAGGGAAAGTAGAATCCCTTCCATTGCCTTCTCTCTTCACCCTACTCTCTTCCTTCGAATCTGACATATTGCCTTTCATATCCCCATCAGGTCAGTCTCACTCAGATGCCTAAAATGTCAGGGTGTTCCATACACAGGTAGCCTGTTTAATCACTGGGCTCCCAAATGTATGTTCAGAATTCAGCAAAAGAAACCTTTCTACTGTACTCTCTCGATAGCAAAAGAAGTAGTAACTTACCCAAAATAGAACAAGGTTGAGATAAGTGGAAAAGTCAGCAGCCGGGTGTGGAATTATAAACTCCAAGTTCCCAAGTTGCTACTAGGGCAAAGGGAAACAACCAAAATTAAATACATAAAAGTGCTTCCTCCACTTCTTCCTTCCTTAAGAAATTATTTTACAAAGGTGTGTGTGTGTGCGTGTCATTGCTCCCAAATCCATTCCTTATGGGACCTGGTTTCTATGGAACGATGATCAACTAGTCTGACCTTCTAGGCACAATGGTAGACATGTGACCTCAGCTAACCAATCAGAATATTCCATGAAGTTGAGGCAGAGTTGTTCAAAGGAGTCACAAAACTCAAAACTAACAAGCATACTCTGTGGGAATGATAGAGTTCCTGGGAAAGAATGAATCTCTTGTGAAAACCTACAACTGTCAAGGTCGACCTTTGCCACTCCTTGGGGACAACCTGCCAGACACAGAAACTGATTATAGTAAAACAGAACTGAGAGAAGGAGAAATAAATCCCTGTGTGTGTACTTGGATCTGACTGTACTTTTTATATAGCCCAAAACATTATCTTATTTTAAGTCACTATGCATTTTACCCCAAGAATTTCATTTCCTCTCTTGGAAATGTGTTATAGTCGGGATTGCCTTAGAACTTGCCAAATGAAGTGCATATCTTAAACGGATGATGAGAAGCAATACCTCTGAAAATAAATATTATGCTAAAATATCTAGTGAAATCTATTATATTTCTAAGTGGAGTCTCAAAGAAAAAAAATCAGACAGACTAATTCTTATAAGTCTTCAAAGCAAGACCAGACAGATATCTAGAAATAAAAGCTGCAGGGAACCTTGGTCCCAGCAGGGGGGCATGGGATAAATGAACTAATCTTTTCAGTCTCTCCATTTGATAATTCTCTAATAATTGTCTGAAGCTGTTCTTAATTAGACCCAATTATAGGATTAGTTTGAATTATATTATGAAGCATTGATTTGCAGAATATAACCACTGTAGGCTAAGATGCTCAATGTAGTAAATGTGTTATAATCCTGTGTTACCAGATTGCAGCAGGGAGCAGAGAGGAGTATTGATCTATTTATAATGAATTTATGTCTAAATTTCTTTTTATTACTAGTTAATAAATATAATGTAAAGAGGGAATAATTTATCTAGAAGTGACAGTCCATCAAGAAGGAATAGAGAAATGTGCTGGTATGTTTGACTTTGGGGGAAATTCAGTTGAAGGAGCTTCTGAACTTGCAGGTTTCTGAAAGGCAGTTTTGGGGAGATGACTGGTGAAGACATAATTCACCACTTCCTTGATGAATTTGGTATAAAAATTCATATACTCTTGTTTCGAGGAGCTTCTTAAATGTGTGTTATGATGTGCTAGAAGGCATAAATATTGCATAATCTGGAAATATAATCAAATTTGTTTCAGAAACCATGACTAATTCCTAGGGCTAGGTTAGTGATAGTCCAACTCTGAAAAGCTGAGAGAGGTATAATTAGGTATATATTTCAACCTAATCCCAGAAGTGAAATATTAATACTTAACATTTGTCAGATGGTTATGATATGCCAGACTCTGGATGAAGAAATGTACTTCTTTCAATAATCATTACTAGCCAAATGTTTTAGATGAGGAAATAGATAAAATAACTATGGCTCATCTTTTGGGTTATCAATTTTACATCCGAGTGTAGGGAAAATGGATAATTTGTCTATGTCATTTAACACAAAATTATGTTCATGACTGATTGCATTAATGGCTTTAATTCTTCACCATCCCTGCAGCCATAACATTTGCCAGTGGCTGTGCAATTATTTGCACTATAATGGTGCAGTATATTTCCTCTTTCCTGACTTAAGGTTAGACTAAGTGACTTATTTTGATCAAAAAAGATTTTGGTGGACAGGCTATGAGCAAAGGGTTAAAAATGACATGCATGGTTGGGCTTACTTTCTCAGATGCCAGTTATGTTCTCCTTCCTCAATGGTCCCAAGAGAAAGATAAGAGACATGTGGATTCCAGCCAAGTTGCCCCAATCAAGTCTAGAACATATTGTTCAACTCCCATCTGCTCCAGATGTGGGAGGGAGCCCTGTTGAATCAGCAGAGCCACCAATCTGCTATGTGAACTGAATAAATGTTTATTGTTACATGCCATTGATATTTTTTGTTGTTCTTAATACAGTACCAGCTAAGTGAAATTCAAACAAAACAGACATATTTTAGATTAAATGCAAACATTTTGTGACTTTCTAAGGCAACTTATATGAAATAAAAGAATTTTATATTTTTGATGGCCAATTGCCATTGCACAAGGAGATATGTTACCTAGGGTTTTTAGTAGAAAAATCTGAGAAGGACTGAGACAGAATTTGAATGAAAGGGGATAATCATAGATAACTCAAGATTCTAGTTTAGATGAATAGGAGATGAACCACCAGAGATTAAAGAACAATAAATATATAAGTAGTTTTGTCCAGAAGGTACTTCATTATATTTTTAAGTTGAATTTCAAGGAAGAGATTTTAGCAAGATGAGTATTGTGTATATTATAAAGGCTAGGATATATTGAATTAAGTTAGTGACATGAAATGAAATGCCATGTAGAAATCAAAATTAGAAGTTGATAGCTATGATCTACATAAATGTATTTTTGACTATGATCACCCTATGTTTAAAACCCATCATTTAGGAGATATGGTCCAACCTTTAACAAGGTTTAAAATCCCTTCTGTGATCTGAATCCTATTAGCCACAATAGCTTCCTCTCTTGCTTCTGTCTTACTTGGGCTTTAGTAAACACAAACCATGTGAAGTTCTTGAAATACACCAGCTGTTTCTCACCTCTGATTTTGGTTCATGCTGTTCTTTGCAGGAATGCTTTCTAACTTTACTTTATCCACCCTTCCCCCTATCCCCAAGATTGAGATCAGTGGCTATGTCTTCTGAAATATAATGAAAGCTCTTTCATTATAGTTCCTATCTTTTTGGACAGATGCAGGAATCCCTTCTGAGTGCATATTTTTACATCTTTATTAAGACTTTTCCTGTGATTTTTAATTGGTTGCCTGTGATTATGTTTCTCTTCTCAGACCCCAAATTCCTTGAGTGCATAGATTCAAGCATAGAACTTTGTGTATACTGGGTTGTTTGATATTTTATTTTTGAGTGAATAGATGGATGAACAGTAGTCAAGGTAGAATGAAAGGATTGAAATTGTTGGTAGTAATTGAAGTTGTTGCAATAAGTAAAGCAACCTTCCCGCATCCCACAAATGGCATGTATATATGAGGGTACACAAAACTGACATTGAAGTGGAATAGAAGAAAAGGATCAACAAAGGGTCTTGAGAAGGAAAAGGAAAACTTGGAGAAAAAGAGACACAATGTGAGCAAGAAGGAGCAGAACCTTCAGAGGAATCAAGAATAAAATCTCCAGCTGGATTTGATGATCAAATGGTCATAGTTATTTCAGTGAGAGCAGTTTCGGTGACTTGTTTGAGCCTGGGAACAAGCATGAGGAAGACAGAGGAATAAATGGGAAATAAAGACATGTAGACATACAGACTTTTAAAAAGTCCGGTCAAGAAATAAGGTATAACTAAAATAAAGATAGAGTATTTTTTAAAGAAGGAGAGAGAAATGCTAGATTTTAGAGAGGAGAAGTACTGCAATGAAGGTTCATAACCAATGGTTCCGTGTCTTAAATGAGTTGGAAGAGAGTAGTATTGAACACAGGCTTCCTGGTGCCCAGCCCAGTGGCTTCTCGAGATTTATTATAATTCTAACATGGGTTGGCAGGGGGAGATGTGAAATGAAATTGTAACCTATGAGTCCAAATAGATTTCTCAGCTGGTGAATACAAAGCTTGGAGCTGACATTTTAAATTGCGTGAAGAGGAAAACCTTAGAATTTCTATTAGTTTAGGACTTTCCAAAGGGTTGGGGGAGCACACACAGAAAGAGGTAGGGTAGGGTAGAGATGGGGTGGAGGTGCGAAGAGAAGGGAGACAAAGAAGAAGATGCACAGAGAGATTATAGGAATTAGCTCACACAATTATGGAGACAAGAAGGCCCATGATTTGCACCCTGCAAACTGGAGAACCAGGGCAGCTGATGATGTAAATCCCAATCCAAATCCAAAGGCCTGAGAGCTAGTAGCACTGAATCCAAGTACAAGAGAAGATATCCTGGTTCAAGCAGAGACAATTCATCTTCCTCCACCTTTTCATTTTGTTCGGGGTCTCAGTAGGTTGGGTGATGCCCACTCACATCACTGAGGACAATCTTCTTTACTGGGTCTACTGATTCAAATGCTAATCTGTTCTGGAAATATCCTCACAAATACACCAAGAGATAACGGCCCTTAGGTCAGTCAAATTGACACATAAAGTGAACTATTGTGGACTAAGAGTACAGATTTTGGTATCAGATAGAATTACATACAATTCTTGGTTCCTACCAGTTTTTAAACTGTGCGACTTCTGCGAGTTAATTGAATCATTAAGTTTTCTCATCTGAAGCAAAGATGCCATGCCTTCCTCATGATGCACCTGGATGGAGTAAGTTAGTTGTGTGTGTGAATTGCTTAGCCAGAGACAGAAACAGTAATTACTGGGTGAATGATGGCCATTATCATTATCCTCACTATTTCTGGAACAAGCATAAAATCCATACTCAAGCAGTCTGGTCAACAACTTTTTACACCTGTTGGTGTATGTAACAAACCCCCTATAAGTTATCTATAGCTTTTACTAGGACAGGGGTGTGTTTTCTGGGGTATATGCTTTAGCATCATAGATTCCTATATTTTTCCTTTCCCTTCCTGAGTGTTTAAGATACTGCATGTTCGTTCTTGAGTATTGCTTCCATGGAAAAGGAGAAATTAGATGAGCAGTTTGCTGAGGTCATTCTTGTTTTTCGTATTTTGTCATTGTTTTTTACTAGCAAAGTAGCCAAGAGGGAGTAACTGCCTGTTACTTCCCAAATATGTGTTCTTTAGACAATTTCTCCAGGAAATAAACTAAAGCCCTTTATCTCATCTCTATGAACCTCTTAACTAAGATTTATAAGATAATATTTCCAATGCAATTGGACAATAGGCTCTCCTTTCTCAGATGCCAGGCATATCAATTGAATGTATAGAGAAACTGGATTCCCTTCCCAAAACTGACTCAGCAAGAGCTCACAATATCAAAGCCTATGGAAGGCAAGTGTTGGGATTTAAACCTCTTCCCGCCTACATTATTAGAAACTAATCCTTAGCTGGAAAAGCAGTCTTAAGGACCCCATGGACCCACCCTCCTCCATCTTGAGAAAAGAGGTTGTTGGAATGGAATCAATGCTAATGCTACAAATAAAAGCTGGTGTTCAAGAGAAGAAAAATTGGAGGTTTGAATAGCGAGTCTACAGTCGCTGCCTGCTCCTAAGAGCATGTTCATACAAGGCAGATCCTGATTATAGCAATATGCTCTATTTATGCAATCTAGCAGAACCACGTTATTATCAACGAATGAAAGAGAACAGAGCTCAGAGAACAGGCCCCAGTGACATGTTACAAGTTTCTTTTCTTTTTCTTGGTTTAACATATTTGTAAACTGCCACTCTTTATAATGATTGACTAAATAGGACAGGCATTTTGCTTTCTGGAAAGTTGGATGTCATATGTCATAACTAAGATCCATCAGTGATCAGTTAAACTGGGGGATTGGACCTGTGATGGCATGCCTACTCTCAGCCAGATGATTTGTTTACTTAACCATTCTTGTTAGAGGCTGTCAGCCCATCAGAAAAGAGATGTTGGGTTTAAAACTAATCTTGAGATGAAAAGAGTAAATACAAATCCAGCATTATTTTGTCAATTCTATTCTCAGTCAAGATCATTTTGAAGCCTTAACTATGAAGACAGCAGACAATAAGTAAACAAGATACACAGGATCATGAAAAAGTCACCTTAATGTACCAAATCTATTAGTTTTCTTATGGTTATATTTAGAGCAAAAGCAACAAAATAAGTCTTTTCCTGTTGCACCTCTGTACAGGCCTTCAGTACTAGATATCCTAAATTAGCCTTATCTTGCAAATATGCCAGTTGGTCGCAGATTCATTCACAAGACAATTAACTCTGAGCTCTGCATGAGGTCTTAAGAAGTATTCAGAAATTAGCCTTCCTTACACTTTAAGAAATTGCTTACAATAATTTCACCCCTTAATTCTGAATGTGCCATGACCCTTTCAGGAGTGAAGTGTCAACTCAACTGCAGGGTTCATCATTCTCAGTTTCTATTTGATCCTTCTGACCATGCCTGTGCTGCTAATCTTTTTATTTCGTGCATTGACCCCCTTTCAGGCTTAGGTCAGACTGTGCCTTGCCACTCTCCACATCACCTTTGCCCTTTGATGGCTGAAAGACTGCAGAGGATGGCAAGAACTATCATTATTTTATGCGACCAGTACAGACATTCCACTAACCACGTAGCACATGTTATCTTATAGAACTGTTGGGCAGCTGTTATTGTTTTCATTTTTAAACTGAGGAAACTGGCATCTTTTTAAATGGAAAGGTAGCTTGCCCCTAGTCATGAAGAGGCACTGGGTAGGGCTCAGACTAGAGTCAGCCACTCGTTTGCGTGAAAACTCGTTGTTTTCACTACGTTAGGCTATTTGTAGAGTTCGGAAGGTATGTCTGTGAACTAACTCAATGCCTAAGATAACATTAAATGCTTAATGAACATTATTTTTATGGTTGTAATAATTAATAATAATAGATATTGGTCATTTATTTGTTCAGGTCTGTGGAAGTTAAAATATATACATAAATCACACAACAAATGGCGGAATTTGGACTTGAACCACTGACTGTCTAAATCTGAAATACACCTTATTTTCTATGCCCTAGTACTCCCCTAAAACCTCAGCAATATAAATTAATGCCCTCAGAATTAAAATTGATGGAAAGGTTAACATTTTTTCACAAAAGGCATTTAATTTTGTTAATAGTACTAAGCTGTGCTCGTCATAATGGTGCAGATAAAATTGATGGAAAGGTTAACATTTTTTCACAAAAGGCATTTAATTTTGTTAATAGTACTAAGCTGTGCTCGTCATAATGGTGCAGAATCTGTACTGCATGTGACTTTGATTTTCACTAAGTAGAAAAGCTTCCAGTCCTTGTTCCTGTCATGCTGTTGGTTGATGATGACACATCCATTGGGGTTGATTTCTCAACACTCAGCACCCTATGGGTGCTCCATGGAAACTACCAAAATGATCTTATACATACAGAAATTTCTACTGGTTTTGTGACTCTCCCTATGCATTGACATATTTGGGTGACATTATCTATAATTCACTTACTCCTCAGCTTCTGTTTGCATATTCCTCTTATATGCAGGGCCTTGTAACTTCCTTCTTTTTCTCTCTGGTTACCTTTTATTTCGGTCAGCTCATCGCAGTCACACATAGGTGGCTATTGCCATGAACTTTGGGAATGGAAAAGTCACTTAGGGCAAATAAAAGTAGAAGTTAAAAATCACCGGCTCATTTCAGTAAAGAAATAAAGTAATTTAAAAAAGCATTTATAAAGCAAGGTAACCTTTTAAAAATTTTCTGAATTGGGATAGTGTGAATATATATATATGTATGGGCAATTGTAAAATAAGCTTGAGCTATGAAATCTGCACCCAACTGATCATGAACAAAGATGTGAGAAAGAAGAACACTTAAATTTGAAAATTTTTTTGCATTATTTATACCTCACACTTTGACAGAATTGCTAATAGGAACTGAAATGTCCAAAGAGGCTGCATCAGAAAAGTGAAGAAGCAGGGTCTGCATGATCCACACCGTGAATAATTATCTCTCAAAGAATCAGATGTGTGAGTGATGTGCTGCCTAATTATAGGAAATTGCAAATTGAGATAAACACTGTAGTCACGAAAAATGCCCAAAAGATATCTGACAATGTCTCAGAAATCTGTTTCTATTCCAAATACCGTTGATTCTTAACATGAGGGGAAGCAGAAGAAGGAAATCAAACTGTGAATCTCCTGGTAAGTCATGGAAATCAAATTTAATGGACAAAAACTGGTCTCGCCTGAGTTATGACACCAGCTGTCTGAAGGAACCGCTGGAGCTATTTGTTCCAAGGTTATTTGGTGCTTACATATGACCATATCTGAACTCATTCCCCTGAGCACTCTAGTTAATGTTTTTTTTTTTTCCCTAGATACACAGCTGACATTCAGAATTATGCCGTGTTCCCTGCTCGAATTAAAAGGATAAGAGAACAATGAAAATAGGAATCGAATTTTTAAATGACTTAAGGGAGTTTTTGGAGTCTGAGGCACAAAGGTCTTAGATTCAGGACTGAACTAAGAGCATGCCCTAGACAATTGCTACCTGTGGGATGATCAGAACTTCCATAGAATGGGTATCGGGGTATCAATCTAACCTGTGAGAGTGGCTGTATCCAAAGACTAGAAGGAGTTCTGAGATTGAGGATCAACTTTTTTTTTTTTTTTTTTTTTTGCATTTGAGAAACATCTAAGGATAAATTTTAGGCACCTATGTTGAAGTGTCAGATCATAATATAATTCTTAAAGTGGTAGACATATATTTTTTAAGGCTGTCTACTATGCAGTTAAAGTCAAGAACTACTGCATGAAGGTCCACAGTAGTGGGTAAGTAGAATGCAACACTTCTAAACTCGTTTTGAGATTCTGATTCAAACCAATTAACATAGGTAGATAGATAAAAAGATGATAATGACAGATAATAGATAAATCAAATTAAGATTCATGAATCTTATAAAGATCACTTATAAACCTCATGGGAGCAAATGTACCTTAGAGTGGTAACCACTGGTTAGTCTTAGCAAAACTAAAGACTTAGGTAGCATTATTAATTCATTAGCTAATCTGCTTATTGTTTGCTTCCTTTGTCAAAAACACTGACCTAAAAGCTCTTGAGGACACTTTTACTACAAGGGAGTGAAAAGTGCCCAGATGATCATCTTAGGTTAGATCTGCCCCAGTAGCTTGAAGGGCAAGTAATTCCTTCCAGCCAGAAAAATCAGGGAGAATTCCATCAAGAAGGTGGAATACTCATCTCAGAAGGGAAATATCAATGCACTGGAGTTTGTATAGACTCTTGCCATTGAGAACTCTCTCCTCCAGGGACACCTGCTGACCCAACGTGGGAAAGAAGCCCAGCAGGACCATGCACTCTTTCAAACAAATCTATATTTATTGATTTCTTTTTCATTTACACATCTTCCCCCTTCTTACCCAACTCCAAATAAACAAAACTACACAACCATATCTCCAAGCATTTTTGGAAATAATGATGGAAAGTTTTTATTCCTTGATCCTGAATCTTACATCTTCAAGTAGAGCATGAGTTTGAGATCTCGCACCATCATACCCTCTACCCATATCAGAGTGATTATTGGCCCTCTCTCTCCTGGTCTCACATATATGTATGAAGACTTGACAACAATTCTAAATGAGGTTCACATTTTCCACAAGCGTTCCTTTAAAAGGAAATAGCACTACCATTTTGTATATTTAAATGCATTTGCATTTCATTCAAGGGAAATGTTTCTGTTTTAATTTCATATCAGTTCCATTTAATTAAAGTCTAGCTCATTCTATTGCTGAACACTTCCTTAAGTGCTAGAGTTTTGCTAAATCACTCATGTGAATTTGAAACTTGCATACAATTTTTCAAGCTATGAATAAATTTTCATATGCTGATGATTCTTGAACCTATAGGTTTCCTCCACCATCCATAAGTGAATATGATACTTTGTATTTCTCAAAGTACACTGTCTTATGTTTTTCATATGATTTTTGTAATAACTTCACAGTCAGGTATATCAAGTCCCATTATCCATATTTTCCAAACAGAAAAATGAATCTGAGACAGACCAAGTGACTTATCCAAGATCAGTGAGTTGACCTCTGAATTAGACTGAGAACTGGATCTTCTATTTACTAATCCAATGCCTTTTAAATATGCTATCCTCTCTTCACTTAGATCTATTGTTTTCAAGGGAAATACGCAATTCTATCCTTTATCAACACTGCCAAAAGATCTTATAATTTGATTTCCATATATATTAGGTATTAAAGCTAAATTCTAGTGATTGTAATGCCTTTTATGTGATAGGCCCCTGAGAATGTGCTTACCAAGATTATTTCTAATCTTCATAGTGGCATCCTATTTTACAGAAGAGAAAAGACGCAGAAGTGTCAAGTAACTCACCAAGGTCACAGTCCTGCTAAATTTCTGCCCTCCTTGATTCGCCCTCAGACTACGTTGGCTTGGTAAACTCATTTAGTCTAGTTTATATCGTAAACCCCAAAGTCAGGGGTTTTATCTAATCTCCCAAATATCTTCCAAAACATTATCATTGTTAAGCAATTATACAGTTTATACCTAGAAAATCCTACTAAATCCTGCTAAAAATATGAACATGATGTTTTCCTTCCAGAAGTTTACCATTCTATAAAAAGATGTATTGCATACTTAAGAGCACAAAATTGAGCAATAAAACAGCAGAAGTTTGCACTGCCCAAGCAGGAAGTCAGTGTTTCAAACTTCAGGCTGTAAATATCAGCAGGACAGGAAGGGGGTTGAGGTGGTATAAGATAACAGAATCTCTCAAAAAGGAGTTAAATTTAACAAAAGATGGGCTTTATTTAAGTGGAGAGGATTGGGAAGAAATTATGCGTAGTAGCACCTGAAGATCAATGAAGTCAAGAATGTGCATGACATATTTGGGGATAATCTTGTCTTCTTACTTGCATGATTTGTTCTGAAACTTGAAATTGATAGGTTATGTGGCTTCCTAGATTACTCCTTTGGTTGATTTATTGCAGGATTGTATTTGGCTGCAAATAACAGAAACCTCAAGGTATAGTGATTTATACAAACAGGGTTGGTTTTTCTTATAGCACAAGATCAGCTATCAGAAGATGCTTGCTGGTGCTGTTTCAGCTGCTCCATGATGCCGCCATTTCATTTGTTACTTTTCATTGCAATATGGTCATGGGAAGGACACATATGTGTCCATATCTGAGGCAGGAAAAGGGTAGTAAGAGGGACCAGACTACAGGTATCTACCCTTTTCTCCTGGGAAAGTCTAGGAAACAGGGAACTAGAAGTATTGTGCTTGATTTAGATCATAGCAGCACATAACTGTCTAAACTAAAATCAGGGTTTTGAAAGTAAGGGAAAGGGGTCTGAATATTATGTAGGCAAATAATGTTGTCTGCGAAAGTTCTACTCTTAGACTGCCAATAGCAGAAATGCACTGAGTTCTCTCAGTTAGTGGAGGTTTATTGCACTAAATCATAGAGAACTAGGAAGCCTGGGCATCCGTCTCTACAGAGTCTAGTTCGACCTCACAAAGAAGGTACTACATCAAAGAGATACCACAGCATCTCCTCACGTAGCAACAGCTCTAGGGATTGGGTCTTTTCTGGTTCTTCCAGCGGTAAATGATGATTGCTTCTAACTTCAGAGCCCCATTCATTTTCTCATCTCAGTCTCTTCTCTTACTTTTTTTTTTTTCTCAAATGTCATAAAACTTTGCCTTGAGCTCCAATCTATCTAGGATTGCCAGATGAAATACAGACTACTTAGTTAAATATGAATTTCTGACAAACAGCAACTACATTTTGGTTTAAATATGACCCAGGAAATATTCATTACATATTTATATTAAAAAGTAATTTATTATCTATCTTGAATTCAAATTTTACTGGAACTCCTGTATTTTCATTTGTTAAATCCTAAGGTTGATGGATGTGACTAGTCACTAGTGAAAAATGTCCCTCATGATGGAACACTAATACAAATCCAATTGAAAAAGCTCTGACCAACCCATAGATTCCATAGATAACAATCGCAGGGCTTAACCTGTCTTTAACACCACTATGGTAAAATCATGTGGGCAATGCGCAGAAGTATACACTTAAGGAAACCCCTGATTCTCCACCCCATTCAAGAAAATCTGTGAGAATTACATTCCCAAAGGTTTGGATTTGTTCAACAAAGCAGCCCACTTATTTATAATCTACACTGTTTTTTTTTAGAGGACAGATGCCAGTTTGTCTTTTCATGCGTCTCGGTACCAGTCAAGGGTTCCATGGCATCTTCTTTTCTAGGCACAACATCAGCTCATATTCCAGCAGGCATTTGTTGACTATCACAATGGGTAGGATGTGCACAGAAAAAAATATTTTATTTTGTATAACGTACATAATTTCCTTTCATTTCTCTCCATTTATCCGAATTCTGTCTTTTGAGTTATATACACTTTCTGGGAGATCCACCAAATATAGAACATCTTTATGTATAAAGAATGTCTTGTAAACTAGGCAAGTAGAATAAGACATGATCACTAATATCAAGGAACCCTAAAATCTATCCAGACTGATTTCAGTTTTACCATCTAATTGTATGATCCAAATGTCTGAAGTTGCCATTCTCCCTTCTGCTCCCCCCACCTTTATTATAGACATGTAGTTTTCTAAACTGTTGATTTTTAGTTTTTAAGAATATCTAATGTAAAAAAAAGAAGCATTTTTAGAAATCTCATTTCAGACTTGCCTTCTTGATTCAACAATTCTTTTTTTTTTCCCTCATGTTCTTTTTGCTCGTCATTTCTCTGTATTTTTTTAACTCCAGGAATGTAGATATCAATAACACTTCTACACCAAAAACGATGGTCATGCTATTCCTAGCTCACACAGAATTATAGTCATAGAATCAAAGAATAATGATGGGAACTACAATAGAAGTTCTCACTTCCTCTCATTTACCCAGTGCAGATGTTCCCCTTTTCAGCCTCTTAGATATTGTTCAACCTCTATATAAGCACTTATGATATCGCCTGTTCAGTTTTGAAATGTTATCAAATTACAACAAATAATTTTTCTATGGTGGGCTGACATTTTCCTCTTTCTTAGAGCCATTCATCCTCAGGTTGTAGGCAATACTTCTGTCCAGTGTCAACCCTTCTTACATTGGAGAGGCTCACCAAAACCTTGAGCAATTTTACTCCACTTCTTCTCTTTCTTTTGAGTTTTCCTTATGTCACAATGTAGAGATTCCCCCCAATGGTGGTCACCCTTCAAAATGATCCCAAAGTTATCCATTCCCTTATAAAAATAAGACCCCAAATGTAGAATATGGATATGAGTACCACTACATACTCTGACATGGGAGTGTCACCTGGTAAATTGGTTATAATAAGAGCATTAATGAATTTAGTTTTCCCTCTCTTAAGTGACTTGAAAAACACTAAGTTGGGGCTTTTGAAATGCTTTTTTTTTTCAAGGAAAGGTGCAGACAGGAATGAAGATGAGCAGAAGCTGGCAGGCAAGAAGAGAGAAGAGGAAGAAGCAGCATCTTGGTTGTTACCCAGGATGTAAATGCAGATCCTTGGGATGTACGTGGACTGCGGTAGATTGCTCCACCAGGGCACACCTCTATATACTTCTTATTTCCTTCAATTTCCCATAGTTGGGGGGAGCACAGTAAAATGGCACACCTACATAAGGAAAAAATATGTTATCTTGTATTTCTGATCTCAGTGGAAAAGTTCTTGGTAAATGCACACTTTTTAATTTTTGCTCATCAACTTTCGGAGCCTTAAAATGCAGGTTTGGAGGTCTACTGGTCACCCCACTTCCTATTTAAGATTATGAATGCAAAATTCCCTGTTTGACCTTGGATACAGATATTCTCTAATCCTGCAAAAGTCACAGGGGAAGTTATTTTCCAGAACTCAAGTTTTCTACTTTCCCAGAAGGGATTGGTCTCAAGAGATGTCAGCCACAAAATAAAAAAAGTGATGATTGTCATTTTTCACTTGAAGAAATAGAATATAATATTTCCATGGGAATTTATCATTACAGATTATAGAAGCAATGTGCTGGTAACTTTGTAATAATGGGGAGACACTATCAGTTTTTCAAATGACTGAGTGCTCACCTGGTTATTTTCTTAAAGTAGGTGTGTTGTGAATATACTAGCACTTATTTTGCATAAATATACTGAATCCAATCCGGCTTTAAACTAAGTATATTTCATATTGTATTTGTTAGTGAATCAGAGCTTCGTTTTCCTTAGAGAAAACATAGCTTTAAGCCATTGGTTTTTAGGCAAAAGAAAGCCCTATTATTCCATGTAGGCCTACCCACTGTGGGGCATAGAGAAAATCATCCCAGAGCCAATATTAAATAAACAGTATCTGAAATGCTCCTAAGTTTCCTAGTGATGAAATTTGGAGCTGTAATTTTATAAGATGAGTTAAATTTATTTGCTCTCCACCATCTCTTCCTCCAAAGACCAATGCGGAGCTGCCTTTTCCAATTCAGCACAGTTCCTGCGCTCCTCGTGCCAGAACGGAGAGTCTAAGGGCTATGGCGACCACATGGTAACTCTGGGACACATGCCAAGGCTGTGCCTGGCATGGGCTCTGACAAAAATGGTGTTCATTTGGGATTCAGGAAACAGGAGCAAGAAGATGCGTTTACCCTCAGGCTGTTCCTAAGCGACACCAGAACAGCTAGTCAATTGAGTGAAAAATGTGGCCCTGCTGCTTACTTGGCAACAGGCCCTGCAAGCCCCTGTCACATTAGAGCTGGGCTTGGAAGATACTCAAAACTCACATATGAACTGTTGAGCACAAGAGACTGTTTTCTGGCTGAATATATTGTCTTATTGACTTAAGTGCCTCGGTAATAATAATTTAAAATTTTGTGCAGACTACTGAACACGGCGTGTATATTTTCTCTCAGTTGTTTTATCTTCTAGGGGTGAGGCACCATGGGTGACAGACAGAACTGTGTCTGAATCTGACTCATTTTGCCACCGAGATATTGCAGACAACTTCCACAGTCAGAGCATCATTTTCTCAGTGTGTGGCATGATCATAGGAGAACTTTATGATAGCTTTCTCAAAGGTTTTTGTAGGAATATTATATATATACATATGATTAATGTATATTATATATAAGATACTATATTAATATTAGTATAAAATATGACAGATATTGTATAAATGTATGTTATATGTATGTGTATATTTCTCTGTGTGTATACATGTACAAAAACACCAGCAATATGCCTTGTTTGTTTAAGGAACTCAATAAATTTTAATTCTCTCCTAAATTTTCTTTCCAGATATTCATGAATGAATTATAGTGGACTCATGACATGCATTCAGTTTATTTCACTCAGCTATATGCACTCAGGAGAAAAAAAATCAAGAAACAGAGAGGGAGAGGGAGAGAGTTATTTGCCAGTTTTCGTTTTCCTTCCTTTAATGCAGAGCACCTCTACATCCCAATAAAAATACTTGATTTCACACTCTCTCTAGCAGCAAGGTAATGACCATGCTCTGGCTAATAAAATATTTGTAAAAGTCCCCGGGGAGGGTGTCCTCGCTAGCTTCCCTTCAAGAAAGTACTTTGCTCTCACCTATTTTGCCCTTCCTCTATTTTCTGCCTATATCATGAACATAAGAGGTGAACAATCATCTTGAGTCCATGACATGGCCAATGTGCTAAAAGACAGTGATTGAAGAGTTGTCTATGGGGTCTCTGACCACATGGCTGAGCCACAGAGCAATTCTAGACAGCATATGTCTTCTCATCTCATTGCATGGGGCAAATCAGTTTCTACTTGCTTAGGTCTTTGGAGCACTTTTGCGTTGTTAGTTGCAGATAAGCATAAACCTAACAGAAACAGTAGATAATTCTACTTGTCAGTCCTTTCACCCACTATATGGTCCAGAGTGAAATGACTGCCATGACTCTGCTTGTCCTAGTATATGCATTTCATCACTTGTTGTGAGTATAGTTTTTAAGATTTCATATCTTCATATGGCTTGGTCCCCAATAGAAGCCATTCATTTCCTGGGGCTCATCTGAAACCCAAGATCTGTTCTAACTTGGAAACCACAATACCCTGCATTGACTTGTTGAGAGATGCAAGTTGCTTTCCCAAGGGAATTTTCATGGGTCGTTTTCTTCATATGGGATTCTGATATCATGGTCTGACCCTAGACATACCTCTGGTAAGAAATGAAAACAGTGCATCAGGGAGTTGAATTGGTAGTGACTGAGGTAGAGAACAAAGCTGAAGGGCAGGCATGTACATGATCTGAATCCATCTGACCCTACATGTGTGTTAGTGAAAAATATAAAATCAAAGTGAATTTTTATTACAAGAAGAAAATGAAAAGGTAGAAGATATACTCTAATAAACTTTCAAGAAAGCTAGTCATATTCTTCTAGTATTCAACATAAGAAATGGGAAATGATTATATAAAGGAGGTACCTATAGGCAGAGAGCTGGTGAATAAATTGGGGATCACCTTACCTGTTTATTTTTCATGAATATCATGTTTCTGCACTGTTTTTTTACTCAGTGATTGAAAGTATTCATAGCTATCTGTCCATCCAAAATTCATCCAACCATCCATCCATCCCATCCACCCATTATCATCATCATCATTTATTGAGATATATCCAGTTTTATAGTTTTCTGTGGAAAAAGGATAAGTCCAGTGCCAGTTGCTCTATCATGTCTGAAAACAGAAGTCATGCCCTGTGTTTTTAAAAGACAAATTTTAGAGTCTCTAGGTATAGTCGGCTTTATTTGTAACTCTCTTAACAGTGAAACCAGAGTTTTTACAGTGTAAGAAAGAAAGTTCAGAAATATGCTTGTGATAGAATGATCTGTACTTAGAAAACACTGAGGTGTAAATAATAGAATTTAAAAAGGATGACTTTTAGGAAAGAGAATAAATTAGGGAATAGACTTTCCTACTGGGGTTGGTCATTTAACTCAATTAATGCTTACTGGATAAATATTATATGTAAAACACCTTACTAGTCTCTTTGGTTAAGATTATAAGAAATACTGTGGAGTAAAAGAATCCTGGAGATATGAAAAGAGAATAAGATTTAAACATATGTTAGTATCCTATGTGCTTATATTTATTAAGTGCCAGAAGATTAATTCATTGGTTTGTCTATTCATCAATTAAATAATTTTTGAACATTGACACTGTATTATATGCTTTGTTATATGTTGTATATGTCATGATTATCAATGAATGAGACAATACACATGTACTTAGTAATTCAGAAACTAGTAGAAACTAGAAAATATTGAATATTTATTACCCCATTCATCTTTGATGTACTTATGTTTTTCCTTATTGTCAAATGGTCTCCATACCACAAACTCATTGCAAAGATCTTCTGTTTAAACTTGTTTGACTAAAAATTAATAAAAAGAGAACATAGGCTAAAGTTACGTATACTTTCATTATGTATTTCATATGACTTTGAATCCTGATAAATACATATAAAGTAAGTGGCTACAACTTGTAGGTAGAATGCTGTAGCACAGAATAGACCAGTGCTTTATTGCACAACTAGAAAAATCTAGTTGATTTACAAAGTTCTGTTTTTGAAGATTCCAGAGAACTGAGTAGATAAATTTACAGAGAGCTGAGAATTGTTCTAAGTCTTTTAGGATTGAGGAGACAATAGTTTTTCAACGTTCTTAATTAAAATCCAGAATATCCTTATCCAAAGAACAGGGAGGAGTCAGAAGTATACAGAGTCTTATTAAAACCTTAATCCACACTTAGATCAATCACTGGTTAGAATGAGTTTCAAATTCTACTGAAGAAAAGGGAAAATCGTCTCTCCTGGAAGACTGCATCATATACAACATCTATGCTACTTTAATTCATAATGTCTTACATTGCAATAAAAAGTTAGTAAACATCTAAGAGCTAGGAAAAAGTGATTTGAAATAAAGATAGAAATATACATCAAGGCAACCAGTGTGAACAACCAAATAAAAAAAAGTCAAGATACTCTTCTTCTCCCTTCCCTCCTGCCTGCAGCTCTCCTTTAAAAAAAAATTATGTATATATATGTATATAAAACAGAGATAAATATGGCCAAGTAAATAGTAGAAAAAAGACAACAAATCAATAGATAATTAAACTGAGAATTTAAATCTCTCAAAAAGAAATAAATATTCTATCATTTAAATTTCCAAAACATTAAATTAATGCTCATTGGTTAGGTTAAAATCCAGACTGTATAGGACTGAAAACAGGGTTAATGAATTCAAAGAAGAAAAATTCAGACAGCACAGAGAGAACAAGAATAGGAGGAAGAGAAAAGAGAATGAGAGACACTTAAGGATGTTGATAGGTTCTTGGAAAGTGTGACTTTAAGTGAAATGATGTATAACAAAATTCTTAAATAGCATCCTTTAGTTCAGAGTTGGTTGGGATCGTTTATTTCTCATAAATGTTGGAACAAAACAATGTTAAATGAAGTCATGTTATTTGAGGAGCTGCTTTCTCTCTGTCTCTCTGTCTGTCTCTCTGTCTCTGTCTCTCTGTATTCTTAAAGAACCTGTTTTCAGTTTTATTGGTTTTCTCTATTTTTGCTTGTTTCTTTCTATGTGCAGTGTATGTTTGTTTTGTATTTCATTGGTTTCTGCTTAAGCTTGATTATTTCTTTTTTCTATTTAGTTTTAATTGGTTGCTATTTTTTTTAGTTTCTTAAGGCTTTATAGTGTACATCTTTAACTTAGCCAGTGACAGTAAACTGATTTAGTATAGCATAAAAGCTTTGTATTTCTAATTCTTTCCTCCAGCCCATGTACTATCGATGTGACATGTAATTTATATACATCTTACATATCTTACACTCTCTTCATTGTCATTTTGTTTATGAGGTCAATGGTATTTTAGAGAGCTAGAAATAAAAATAAACATGCTATGTATAGTTATCTGAAGTTATTGACTTCAGTGCTCTTTATTTATTTATATATTTTTATTTACATTTGCTATAGTTTTCCTTCTATTGGGAGGATGGTATTTAACATTTCTTGTTGGGTAGGTCTGTCAGTGATAAATTATTTCCGTCTTTTTTTTTTCTGAAAAAGTTATTATTTCACTTTTGCTTCTGAATGATACCTTTGCTCGCTATAGAATTCCTTTTGTCTTTCAGGATTTTTTAATTTAGTTTTTCTCTCAGTCCTTTAAAGATATTGCTTTACTGTCTAATTACTTATATTGTTCCTAATGAGAGATGTGCTCTTATCCTCATCTTTTTTCTTCTGACTTTTTTTCTTATTTACTAAGTTTTCACAATTTGATTATGATGTGTTCTGATGCAGGGTTTTTTTCCCCCCTGCTTCCTATGCTTGGAACTGTTGAACATTTTGCAACTGTGGATTTAGTTTGCAACAAATGTGGAAAAGTTTTCAGTACTATATTTAAAAAAAAGTATTTTCTATCCTATACCTTTCTCCTCTTCTTTGAAATTCTATTTACCTAGATAGTAGGTGACTAAGAGGTGTTCTACAGGTCATTAATGTGTTGCTTGATTTAAAATTTTTAAATTACTTTCACTTATTGAATGGCATGTTGTTTGAGTTCTTAAATTATTTTTTGCTCTGTGTTTTATTTAGCATAGTTTCTGTTGCTCTAGCTTCAATTTCACTAACAATTTCTTCTGCAACGTCTAATCGTTTGCTAAATCTACACCGTGCATCTTTTAATCTCCCATGTGGTTTTTACCTACAGAAGCTTTATTTGGATTTTATAATCTTCCTTTTTTTATTCAGTCTTTCAGTTATACACAATATAGTTACTCTATTTATTTTCATGTCCTTCTCTGCTAATTCTAACCTGTCACTGCCCAATCAGTTTCAGTTGACTGTTAACTGAAAAGCTTAATGTTCCTGCTCTGTGTATCTGGAAATTTCTTATTGGATGCCAAATATCATGCATTATACTTTGTATGCTGGATATTTTTTAATTTCTATAAATATGTTTGAGCTTTGTTCTGAAATTGCATTTAAGTTACTTAAAATTATTTGATTATCTCAGGTTGTCTTTTAAGATTTGTTAGGCAAGACCAGAGCACTGCTCTCCCAGGTCTAATTGCTTTCCACTGTTGAAGCATAGCCCTTCTGTGCATTCTATATCATGCCCCATGAGTCAAAAGGATTTCCAACCTACTGAAACAGTAGGTACTTATCCTAACTGCATATGAGCACTGGACAAAATTATTCTTACTGCTTTCAGGTGATTGTTTGGTCCAATAGAAGTCCTCTCTTCAATAAATTTTCTTTTCCCACAATGCCTAGTCCAGTGTTCATTAAATTTTTGTTAAGAGCAAGAATTTATGATGAAAGTACTGTCTTTGTATTTCCAATATCAACAGTAGAACTTTATTTCACTAAGCAGCGACTATTGGAACCCAAAATAGTATTCATTTGCAGAATAAAGCCTAAGAGCTAAGAAATGTGTCTACCAGTTGGTGCAATGTTTAGATCTCATTAGGCAGAGGAACTTCATAGAAACTTGCAAAGAATATTTCTGCATGCAAGATGAGGAGAAAACCTTTTACTCCTGAGGAAATTTTTGTGAAAAAATGAGATGCTTTTCCTCTGTGTTTCATGTTAATAACAGTTATATACCTTGAACAAAAAGGAGGCAGAGCTGCTTGAATTTTCCCAGTATCTAGCACACAAAAAATAAAAGAGATAGTAAACTGACAATCGATTTTATTCAATTCTGCACAATATTCTTCAGGCATATGAAAGTCAGCCTAAAATAAAAACTAGTTCTCTTTAATTCCTTGTCATCTCTCAGCTCCAATAACCCTATCTAATTCTATGTAAGTAGAGTCACTTCCAGCATGATAAAATACAAAGATGTGAGATTTTATGCAAGCTGTAGAACCTGAACTAAAATTATATCTAATCTTCTAATAAATGTTTCTAGTCATAAGGATATTAGGTCATTAGATGTGTAAATTTTGCTAAACTCATCTTTATACACTGAAGCTGCAGCTGCCTCTTGTATGAAGTGGAAAAGAGATTGGCAGCCATATCTTGCATTTTGGTTGTAATAAATAGAGTGTTTATTTAGCTAGTGCCTATGGGGATTTTGACCTTATATTGTTAGACAAATAATTCATGCTAATATTTGCAAAAAAAAATTGCAAGTTTTCTTTGTTACTTTTTATATCTGGACTCATAATTTGAGGAGAGAAGATATTTTTTGCAATCTTTTAGTTATTAGCAGAGTATAGAGAAGAATGTTTTAGAGTGTGTTGGGAGAGGGTCCTGTTATCTGCCTGTGGCAGGGCATAACATCTGTTACCTATGTTTTTTTAAGTTAAAATTCAATGAACCACTCAGCTTTAAAAATCTTGGAGTTTCATGTTTCTGGAAGATTTATGGTACAATAGCATGATTGTATCAAGGAGTGTAGTTTATTCAGCCATAACCCTCTCAAATTGTCAACAACCTTTATAGGTTTGTTGTTACAGACTCAGCTGGACATGACTGACTTGCTGGTTTGACTAAACTATTAGACTTAAGGAAGTGAATTTCTTCTAGTGTACCTTCCATAGTTTGTCACAGTAAATACAGAGGTATTGTTCAGAGAAACTAGTTAGCTGTCAAAATAAAATTGATCATTTTCTATTTGGGTCCATTAAAGGAAGACTCTAATCTGATTTCAGAATCTTCTGAAGGTTGACGATAAAATTTCTCAATGAGAATGAGCTCTAAGTGTAGTGGTGGTGGAGGTTATTCGATATAGAAAAATTGTTGACAGTTGTTGAGTTTACTTTTCCTTTAGGGTTCCAGACTCTGAAAAGTCTTCCCCAATTCATTAAAACTATAAATGTATAGTAGTTTCTATGTGGCACACTTTATTTGGTGCTGGTGATCACGGCAGCAACACAGACCTTACCCTGACTTCATTGAGCCCACACTCTAATAGAAATTATAGTTTAAAAATACTATTTATTGCAATTGGGATAAGTGTTGTGAAGAAGTATAGGGAACTGTGCAGCCTTCAAAAGGGAAAACTGACATAACACAGTCTAGTGGGGACTGGAGAGTGGTCAGTCTTGCCAAGGAATTAGAATTTTATAATGGGTAGGTGTCAACTATGGGACTGAGTGAAATCTTTCTTCCTGTCCTTTCCAATGGCACCAATAGAAGTGGCCTGAAGAAAATCAGTGCCAGTCACACTAGAAAGGGAATCTTATATACCAGAGAAGGATGGGGTCTGATTATCTGATCTTGGTCAGTCAGTCTCATTAGTTGACTAAAAGCCAAGGGCTAAGCGCCATACTAAACAAGAGAGAATGGGAACAAAGTAATAGATGAGTTAGCTGAATGCCCCTGTGATTCCAACACAAAGGTGCAATACATAGAAGTTTTCTCATCAATAATAAAGTTATGATGAAGCATAAAAAATTATCTCCATTTGATCATTGAAAGAAGTGAAAAACAGAGAGCTAAAGAGTTTGCCCACATTTGCAGATAGTGGCATTGATGGGATTCAAACCCAGATCTTTAGTTACTCCATGTTGTTTTCCAAGACTGCAAAGCAAAAGGGCATCGTGTTGGGACCTGAATTTGAATTGATTTAGTTGAAAACCACTAAAATGAGAATAATGGGTACAATTTTTTATTTATTGTATTTTCCTCACTAGACATGAAGTTTTATCAGGGCAGTACCACCTCTTCCTTCGTTTTCTACTCTGCACTCTGTGCCTTATACATTGTGTGACAAGTAGTATACATTTCATATATGTATATATTTGTATAAATGAATGTACAGAAAAACAAGACAACCTAGAAGTAGAGGCACTCCTGTAAAAAAATAATTATGGATGATAATAATATTGGGTTAAAAAATCTATAGTGCTAGAGGAGTCCAGAAATAGAAGAGTCAGGAAATTCAGATGTGGCATTTGATGTTATAATGGGAACTGCAACTCTTCAACTGGAGCTGTCAGTGGGAACACCTACCCATGGCCTCTCCTATCTTAGGCTTCCTCACAAGATGGTGGCTGTGTTTCAAGCACAAGGATCCAAAGAGGACTAAGTGGAAGTTGTGCTGCCATTTTAACTTTAGAAGTCACCTAATGTCACTTTGTTGATAGTCATAGACCCCCTCAAATTCAAGGGCAGGGAATAAGACTTCCCTTCGCAATGAGAGGAGGGATAACATAACATTTTAAGTAGCGTCTGAGGGATGGAATATGTTGGTGCAGCCATCTTTGGAGAACACAACTCGATGGAATATTCTTTTAAAAATCTTCTGGATACTATGGGGGCAAACAAGTACTTTGGAGTAGTGTACACTATGTTTGTGGCAGAAAACAGGTTGGTTTTATGTGTGTGTTGGCTGGGAAAAAATACACACATACAATAGCAGGAACAATCCATATGTCATAAGTACATGCTCAGGCCTGCACTGGTCATGCTGATGAGAGGAAGATCTACTCTCATTCACTCACTGACTTGCACAAACAAGCCTGTGTATAAAAGACACTTAGTCTAAGACTTAATGATAAAAATGGATATTAAAATGTATTATTGAAACAAAGAAGGCATAGCTATGAATCAATGAAATTCTAAGAAAGCATTGGGTAAGTGCTTCTTGTGCTACCAGATTCAATTTGGACAAATTTTTTGGAATGCCAGGTCAATATCCTTAATTTTACTTGTACTTCTCCAGAGTCAGGCAGAATGTACAGAGAAACCCTGCTGTTAGATACTCAGATGGGGTACTTAGCCATCTGAGCATAACAGTTTCCAAATATTTCCCCTGTAGCTTCATATCCTGCAAGTGCTAGGCATAAGTGATTTTCTTCTGGTAGGTAAGACCAGCCCAAATTATGTGGGATGCATAACCCTACCTAAGTTATTTAATTCCCTTAATGTCCTTGTTATTCCATAATATCGTTCCTTCTCTCTCATACTCTCCCTGAACTCATTCTAATGTAAGTGGAGCTGACAGCCCGAGAAATCAGAAGAGTGCTCACAGGTCCAGTAGAAATCAAATCAACAAAAAAAGAAATGGCTGAATGGGTTTGCATGTCAGGTGTGGACAGAACTGGGGCAGAGGTGCATATGAAGGTGAGAAGGAGACTAAGGGGAACGATATTGGTAAGTTGGTAAGAGAGGTCCACAGGGAGGAGGCATCTCTGTGTTTAACATAAGGTGTCCAGGTCCTTGACAGTCTTAAGTCTCTGTGCACTGGAGCAGATTTAAAGCAAGTGTATGAGAAAAATTCTGATTTGCAGGTGGTTACTCCCTTGACTTTCTACAGAGAAGGCGTGTTTACCATTTCAGGTCTTGTTTTTGTTACACTTCTCAACTTTCACCCAACAACAATCCTGCCCAGATTGTGTGATTTGCAAAGTTGTACTCAGCTGGCAGCACCAAGTAGTTGCTCTCTAGGAGCTTACATTACATCCTATCTGTGTTTCAGGAATTGCTATCCTTCCCACTTTAGCAAAAACTGACCCCCTTTTGACTTTATTCCTGAAATTCCAGCAACAACCTCATGACATAGCACCTGTGTCCTCTCTTCTAGGTTCATTGGTTATACCACTGTTATTCACCTGGTTATGACTATTCCTGACACTCTATCTCCTGGGAATGTGCCAGGAGAAGAGACTAGAAGGAAGAATGATTTTTATCCTTCATATAGGTGGAGATGAACTATGTACGTGAATGAAAGTAAAGAAATATTTTACATTGCCTCTAAACTCCACATGGGTTCTTGATCAGATATTATAAATCCTTGGGCACACCCTGGTGGCTTAGTAGTCCCAAATACATCCCAAGGTCCCAAGTTCAAGAGCCAGGGTTAGGGAAACAACCAATATCTAAATTAAAAAAAGTGCTTCTTCCATTCTCACTCTTCTTGCCTGCACCTTTCCATTAAAAAAAAATTAATAGATCCTTCCAATAAGGGGTGAGAGCTGCAAATTCTTCCATTGTTGATAGCATTAATGAAGAGTTTCCAGGTGGGGGAGTTGCCCACCTCATCTCTGAGCTAGACTCCTCATCTTAATCCTTAATCTTCTCTAATTACAATCCTTCCCATATTTTCCAGAATGACCCATCTCATGTTCACCTAGTTCAGACACTTGAATGGATCTATTGCCCTCAAATAAAAATGCTACAAGTTCTTTCAACACCACTTCAACCCAAACTATCACCAAAAATCATGCATTCTGTTTATTCTCGGTGCTTCTATATGTGCAAGTCAGTGTGTTGTATTTCTTCTGCCAGAGCCATTTTCAAGACAAATTATAATGGACTGGATAGTTGTCTTAGTACAGGATGAAGTAAATTCCCCAAGGATAGGAACTATGCCAAGTTCTTGTTTACCATTGTATTATAGCACTAAGGATAGTACTTGGCACATAGGAGATTCTCAATACATTGTTAAATGAATAGAAACTTAACCATTGAAAAAATCAAACTTTACTTGGAGAGTAAACATTGTTTGAGGAACTGTTATTAGCTGTCAAATTGACAAGGGAGGGGACTTGTGAAGGTTATTTTATGTGTCAACTTGACTGAACTAAGGGATGCCCAGATTTCTGGTAAAACATTATTTCTGGGTGTATCTGTGAGGGTGTTTCTAGATGAGATTAGCATTTGATTCAGTAGACAGGGTGAAGAGATCCACACTCACCAATGTAAGCAGGCATCATCTAATTCACTGGGGCATGAATAGAATAAAAAAGTCAAGAAAGGGCAAATTCTCTCTGCTTGAGCTGAGACATCGATCTTCTCCTGCTTATGTTAGGAATTCCTGATTCTCAGTTTAGTCTTGGAAAGTTGTTACATCATGAGCCCCTCTAGTTCATAGACTCTTGGACTCATTATACCACTGACTTTGCTGGTTCCAATTCTTATAATAACTCTCCTCATATATCTCAATTTCCATCTTCATGTCTATCTCTGTATCTAATCTATATCTAAGCTCTCTCTATATCTTTTTATCAGTCTGTCCATACATCTACCTTTCTATCTGCCTGTCTGAGAGATCCCTCTTGGTCCCTCTTTGTTCTGTTTCTCAGGAGAATCCTGACAAATACACTAACCATCTCTGTCACAGTAATAAAGTCAGACTCAGAAAAAGAGAGATCGTAAGGTCGACTCAGGACTCAAACTCAGGTGGCTCTTACAATAAAGCTCTTAATCGCAACCACTCCGTCCCAATTTGTGACAGGAGAGATAAGAGCTTGCACCTAATTGTTTGTGTGTGGGTGTTCCTTGCTATTTGTGATCGGAAAATGTCATCTCTGTTCCTTTAATGTGGACTTCCAAAGCTGATTCTGCTCCACACAAACATATGAATTTAGTGTTCTAATTAGGAAGGGTGATAAAAAGAAGCCACAGTAAGAGTTAGGGTAGAACCAAAATAAAAATACTAGTGTGTTAAGTAAAAGTTTTTGTTTTCTTCACACAATAATCAGAGCATAGAGAAGCCAAGACCTACATGGAAGCACCCTAATACCAAGGATTCAGGCTTCTATCGAGAGTCTCTCTCTTCAACATCAGCTTTCACCTTTGGTCTAAGATGGCTTCTCCAGTTCTGGTCCTCACCCCAGGTAGTGAGATAGTGGGAAAGGAAGTGGAAGACTCTGATATTTACTTGCAAACATCACTTCCCTTCAGAATCACTTAGTCAGAACTTAGTCATATGGTCACAGTTAACTAAACAGGAAGCTGGAAAATGCATATTCCCTGTTGAAATATTGAGGGCTCTATTAATAAAAGGAAAGAGAAAATATTGGTAGCTAACCAGCTGTTTCTGTCACAGCCAAAAGTATTAATGAATATCGAAGTTGATCCATCATGTTGTTTCTTAAAGGTTCAGAAGAGAATGAACATTAACATATCAGGGCCAGTAAATTTATTCATTCATATTCTCACACCCTTAGAACTAGAACCTCAATATCTCATGTTACTTTTTATATTAGAAACATTTAAATGTATACATATTTCGATATTGGTTTTGTCTTATAATTTTATGATTACAATTTCATATATATTAGTACAAGTAATGATTTATTGCTTTCTAAATAAAAAAATTATTACTTTGCAGGTTAGATACATAAGTCAACTATACATTTCATTTGCAAGAAGTGTTAGATGTTTATAAGATTACAGTTTTAGGCAGTTGTTGACCAGATATGGTAATAGAAAATCAAATCCATAAATCTTCTTTAGTAACAATACATATGTGTTTTACACACACAGAGAAATATACATAATATGTAAACACTTTTCCAGAGGTACAGTTTATGACATTCATTCTCCCTAAAATCACCCTTTGATCCCCATTGTGACCTTAGTGAAGACACTGGGATCTGAATTCTGAGCCTGGTTAGGTTGGCCAAACATGCCTGAAGGATTTATTTACTAAAACCAAACCAATTAGAGTCTCTTAAAATGGAAAAGCCCCTGTCCTGGCAGTAATTAATTCATTAGGCTCTATAAACACATGCAAATAAATAAACTTTCTAGGTATCTGTCAGGAGAGAAGAGACCAGAAGGAAAGGGATAAGAGCAGTTGAATGAGGACAGTGGAAACTGGAGAAAAATAAGAACCTGCAGGCAGGCTTCTTGGGAGGAAGGGCAGAAGGATCAGAGAATGGCATTCCAATATTAGCTCCCTCCCAGGGTCATCAGGGGCTGTGCTCTTTGAGGTAGGGGAGACAGTGGTAATCAGGGAGTTTGGCCAAGGCTAAGTCATGTTTGATGTGGGTGAAGATGAGTGAGACACACTGATGAGACGTTGGATCGGTCCATGAAGAACTGGTGGAGAGAGCCATTTGGTCAGGAAATAGCAAGGTTTTTAAAAACAGAAACAGCGAGTTGAAGCGCTCCGCAGACTGGGTAAGTTACCTCAAGCGAATGCACACGTGTGTGCACGACCGGAGCTGCCTGCCTCTCACTCAGGCAACATGTATTCTTGGATACATATGAGGGGTGGAGGTTTCTTCTTTCATGGGTATGTCCAGGCTACCTGGAGTGAAGTATCTAGGGGTGTGTCCTAGACTCAAGTTGCTAAAATGGGTTCCTTGCTCTTACAAGTCTCAGGTGTTGCCAGTTAGTTTCCTACTCATACATATGCATACTGCCCTATAGATTTTAAGCTATGCCACCCCTGCATCAATATTTACCAAATGCTGACTTAATTGGATGCAAGTCTGGTCATGACACAGTCAGCTCTCTTTCATTGAAGGGTTCCTATCCTCAGCCACTTGGCTTTGGTATCCCAGGCCCCAGGGCATAAGCCAGCAAGAACAAAAAAAACAATGGTTTAGTGGTAAACTAAGCGAATTGTCATCTCTTCCCCAGTTATTAACCAACTAGACAAGAAGGATTGAACCTCAGTTTCCTCATCTGACCAGGAATTTCTTCATCAACATCTCTCTTCCTTCTAGACTTATCCTAAGACTTCAGTGGCCAGTGCACAGGGCAGCTTTTTTGTAAATTATAAAATGACATATGGAGGAAGGCAGTAATGATTTAAATATCATTAACCACTATTTTTACTTAAAAGCACACCTCAGATGTAGGGTGGTGAGTCAACAGATTAAACTTCCTTGTAGTTTATTCAAAAGCACAATCTGACACTTGATTCGAGATATATTTTTCTTTCCTTGATGGAAAGAAAAAAGGAGGAGGATGATACTTTTGAAAGATTTGCTTCTACTCTTAACTAACGCCAGAAATAACCTCAGCTTCCAAAGCAGTGAGTTGTTTCATTTAATCAGCAAGAAAGCATATCCGAAAAAGGCAGCTCCCTGAAGGGGAAGTTGCTCAAACATCGTTTCCATGGCTGCCTGCTGTAACAATATTTTTTACTGAACCAAGCATTGCTAATTTTAGCCACGGATTATCTGGAAAGCAAGGAAGAAATAGATGAAAGGCATTTTTACCTGATCCACACTGAGCCCCTGAGAACCTTTACTAAGACAGAGATGCTTCTAGAAAAGGCAACTATATAACTCCAGTGCCTTGAGACATTTGTCAACTGTTTTTTGTTTTGTTTTGTTTTGTTTTTCTATCATCACCTGGCAGAGGAGAGAGGTACCATTTTACTGATTTAGGAAGAAATTGAAACTCAGAAGTAAAATGATTTGATTCAGATCATTATAGCCTGCATAAAAATCCAAGTATGACTCCAGCAACCTTAATTCCCAGCCTGGTCTCTGCTTCCAGATCCTTCCATTAATGGGGCAGCACTTGCTTTGAGGGCTAAGCTATTTTAGCTACAGTTTGGGTCAACTGTTTCATAGAGACTTGAAATAAAGGCCTGCTTGAGCAGGACGGAAGTCACATCTGTAATGAGGTTACTTTAAGTTTGAATAAGACATTAAGGTTAAAAAAAAAAAATAGCAGTAGATAGACTTAGTCCCATTCATAAATACGCAATACTCCTTAAATAGACCTTAACTTAACTACAAAGGAGTTGTAAGAGAGGCAGATCCTTTTCTTAGGATCGAAACTGCTTTGTCTTTGACAAGCAAGCAATTCTCCAGGCAATAATGAATTGCTCAGATGGCGTTTGGAAGAGTCCAGATCCTGGTGTGAGGTTCAGAGGTATTTTCTACGTGAGCTGTAATTAAGGAGGCAAGGGGACGCAGTGATACCTGACACGGGCCGCAGTGAGTATTGCCTTACTCTCTGGCTGGCAGTGAAGGCAAACACCTAGGGAATACCCTTGTTGTTCAGTAGACATCCCAGTAGGTTTCCAAGCCCAGGTCCCTCTGGGCTCACTCCCCCGGGTTGGTGACTGCAACTCAGAGTGCATTTTATTCCAGGATAGCCTTTAGCAAAATTCTGAATGCTCTGGGTTTTGTTTTTTTCTTTTCATTCCCTGGACTCTTCTTTCAGACCTTCATACTCAGATATAGAAAACCAATAAAAGCAGTATTAGCCTCCAAGGAATTTGTTTTGTTTTGTTTTTCACTAATGGAAGCCAGAAGTCAAAGAGAATTCTTGGTGATCACAGCAGCAGAAAAAGAAAATCTTTTTGGAAAACTCTTCTAAAACATAGACCGGTTATGAGCCAGAAAACCTGGCAGACTGCTAGGGGAGGGGGCAAACAAAGACAGTCCCGAGCCACTGTCACCCAGGGAGCTCTTATGATCCAGGGAAATCCTGGTCCAGGGACTCCACAGGATCACTCAAGAGTGGAGCTGGCCTGCTTAAAGAGAGGCTGGGGAATACCCAAACATAACATCTGGGAAAATCTGTTCCCTAAATGGATTTATTCCAAACTTGGGAAGGGCTTCCGAGTCTCTTTCTCATCTCGGGGTGCCATGTGATAACACAGGTGGGTTTTATGTGTTCAGTTGACTGTGGTGGTGCTCAAGAGGAAACTCTTCTTAAGGACTTCTAAGCAAGTTCTTGACAAATTAATAGAGGTTAATCTGGGGAAGAGGAACAAGAGGAGAGGAGAACAAAAGGAGAGGAGGAACAGAGGAGAGGACTATAAAGAACTCGCACATGGAAAATAGCTTGGTAGGAAGTCTTACATTTTTCTTTGAGGTGACCAGAGGGTCTACTGGTGGGGTAAGAGGTATGGTGTGCCCAGCAGAAGAACATAGATACCGACCGTATAGGTAACAGGAGCCTCTGGAGTTGTAAGCAAAGGGATAGCATGATCCTTTTTCATATTAGAAAGCTAACTCCTGTGTGTGCAGCAGATGGAACAGAACTGAAAGCAAGTCACCATCACATTGTCTTTTCATGTCTCATTGCTTCCTTTACTGTCTTTTTATTGATTTGACTATTGTCATATTAGCACATAGCGTTTTAAATGGCATGAGCGAATGATGCTAATATGCAGTAAATTAAAGAGCAGGATAGAACAAGTGCAGGTGCAGGTTGTACTCAATGACATAAGTACGCAAATAAAAACCACTGGAAGGAAAATGAATCCAACTTTAATTGGGGGCTAATAATATCTTAAGAAAATAATCAGATTTGGATAAAATGGACTATATTTAGGAATCTTCACTTTTTAATTCATAAATGATAAAACAAATTTGATATTTGTTAAATAAAAGGAGGTCAAGAAAATATTGTAAATCTAAATTTATATGCTAATATTTATTGTAGATTAATAATGTGGCAATATGCAAGAAATATAGATAAATGCAAAAGGCAGCTTCCAAAGAATTGAAGAGCATAATTCCATATGGATATTTATACATATATGTATGAGTGTGTTTGTGTGTGTTCTTATAGAAATTATATTATTATAATTAAGAGGATAAGTGCAAAAATTACATATAGTTGCTATGTAACACTGGTTCTTAATACTTTTGTGCCTCAGTTTCTTCATTCATAAGACAAGAATAATAACAGCACCTTCTTCAAAGAGTTATTGTGAGGAGTAAATTAGTTAATTGTGTGTATAGTACATTGAGTAATGTCTAGCTTATTTATATTGTTATCAATTATTATTATTTATGTAACAAAAATGCTAAAAAAAATGCAAGCTAAAACATTTTCAACATTTACATCTCAAGGCCCTTGGTTTTGAATGATTTGTATGCATTTTACATTGTATTATAGGTTTTTCATAAAAGGCATATGCTAATGAAACAATGAGAGACTAAAACTAACACAAAACAATAGAGTAGTCCAAACAGACTAATACTGCTGATCCTGAGCACAAAAAAACTGAATAAAAAAATTAAAAAATACTAGATTTGAAAGTTCATCTATAAGATGCTCACGAGTGTGGGCTGCCCACTGAATTGCTGTGACTCTGAACTTGCCTATACATTGAATGTAAATAATTAAATCTCTTCTATCTTACAGTATTACTGGTAGATGCAAGATAATGACGTGAAAGCTCGCCATGAACTACAAAATACAGTACACATACAAGAATTTCTTAATAAAGTAATTCTCTCACTGACTCTTTCTCATATCTCCACCTGCAAATTGTAAATCTACCCAAAGAAAGCAAGGAATTGTGCTTACTGATTAGATAATTACTGTAGATTTTGCACTCTTTGAAAAGCAAGAGGCATTCATTCTTTGTTGTATGTCTGAGTTCTGACTATCTTCCTCCACTCATTAGGTTGTCTTTTAATTTTGTGATGGTTTCTTTCAAGGTGTAGAAGTTTTTAGTTTGATATAGTCCTTCTTGTTCATTTTGCTTTTGTTTCCTTGCCATTGGAGTCGAATCCCCAATGACATCTCTAAGGCTGATGTCGATTAGTTTATTTCTTACGTTCACTTCTGTGACATGGTTTTAGTCTTATATTCAAGTCTGTAATCCATTTTGAATTAGTGTATGGTATAATATAGTGGTCTAGTTTCATTCTTTTGTATGTGGTTGTCCAGTTTTCTCAACACCATCTATTGAATGACTTCCCTTTTATATCAAAGAGACAAAACACAAGGGTTGGTGAGGGCGTGGAAAAAAGGGAAACCTTGTACACGGTTGGTGGCAATGTAAATTGATGAAGTCATCATGGAAAACAGCAAAATTAAGAATGGAAATAATATATAATTCAGCGATTCCACTTCCAGTATCTACCCAAAGGATACGAAAATACTAATTTGAAGAGATATAGCCACCCTGTGTATTATAGCATTCATTATTTTCAATAGCCAAAATATGGAAACAACATAGCTGTCCATGGATGGTTGAATAAAGATAATGTGCTTTATTTTTATGTGTGTGTACACGTATACATGTATATGTATATGAAATGAAATATTACTCAACTATATAAAATGATAACATTTTGCCATTTTCAACAACATGGATGGACCTAGAGGGTCTTATGTCAATTGAAATAAGACAAAGATCAAATGGCCTTTTCAAGAAATACAGAGAAAAAATATATCATATGTGAAAGATAGAAAACAACAACAAATGAATAATAAAAAACCCCAAAGTCATACTCCAAAATTATAATAACAAAATAGTGGTTACCAGAATGCAAGGGGCAAGACAGAAGAGCTCAATTGCATGTTGGTGAATAGAAACTATACTGTCATGGAGATCATAAATGTAATTTATGCAGATGTTGAATTATAGTCCTATACATTTGAAACCTATATTGTCTTAAAGCAATGTTACTTCACTTAAAAAAAATCAGTGAATTTTCCTCAAAAAAAATCAAGGGGTTGACTAGGATGCATGACATTTTTGCAAACCAAAAGTTTCTTAATTTGTTAGAGAAAGTTCAAGATGTTTGGCATTATTTGTGCTACTTGCTTCTCTGATTCTCTTCCCTGTTGTCTGCTTTTGCTCATTATATTATTTATTGGAATTTTGCTCATTATGTTATTTATTAGAAATTTGGTCTTGAGGCAAGGAGGAAAGGGGGCTGAAATACAAGCAATACATTAATACAACTTTTTAGTGCAAATAACACTGAGAGAATAAAACTGAGAGAAGAGGCTGGAACTTGCTGTATTTTCAGAAGGAGGTAACTTGTGCTTGTATGAATTCCTAAAAATAATACCTGGACAAAGTGTGCCCTGACCATATCCTCAAATGTGGTCTTGCTGCTTAAGGCTCCAGAAACTCATTAGTACTCAGGGACCTGCATTTTCAAATTTAATTTTACTCATTGCTATGCTTTGGGTTAAAAAGTGTCTGCTCCTAAAAAAGTGAAACTTCCCACAATGCTCTGTACAGAACTCCTTTACAGGTCACACCTGCAGTCATATAAGCTGTCTCTGTTGCATACCCACCTTTTCATGACAGAAGTATTTTCCTGTATCTGACCCTAGTCTTGCATCTCTGAAGGTAGATTGACATTTCCCATCTCTAGCTGGAGACGGAAAATTATCTCCATAATTATTTCCTCTAGGGGTCAGGCCGCAGAAGGTGCTTTTCAAGGCGGTCTCAGTCCATTGGAAATTTGGGAGGTTTGAGGTACAAAATCCCAAACCAAATCCAAATCCAGTTAATAAACTTTAAAGAGAGAGAGATTTGCATCCAGAAATATGGGAATATGTGTCACAGTATTACGTACAGCATGATGATAGTCCAGCTATATTAGTCAGGTCTCTAGTTCCAAGTAACAAAAAGCCTACCTATATTAGTTTAAGGAAAATGTGGGCACATTGACAGAATAACAGGGTGACAGGAACTCCAAGGCTGCTGCAACCTCAGAACATTATTTCTCTTCGATATCACCTCTATCGATTTCATACTCTTAGGTTGGTTGTTCTTAAAACTCAGGGCAACAAGCATTACCAGATTTTTTATGCTGTAGCCTATTTTTTCTCATAATTGTCCTAATGCATATGTAGCTCAGATGTGTCACTGTGTGTTACTGTGTGTGTGTGTATATATATATATACACGTATATATATATATATATACACATATACGTGTATATATATATAATAGTTAAAAAATTAGCAAAGCAGCAAGTTTCATTTGTTGTCACTGAAAGACAGGGAAAAATTTGATGGATAAGACAGAATTATTCTATCTCTCCTCTTGCTGCCTTGATAAATTTTTGTTGTATGTGTCACACACCCTTACATATGCATTAGGACTATCATGGACAGTACGATATATAATTTTTAAATGTAGATGCACTGATAGTTTGGATTGTCTCACTTATGCAGCCAGGTAAGCAGAGAACTTATAGAATATGTTTTGGACAAGACATATTACATTTGGAGGGACAATCAATGCAGATTAGGAAGGCACCCACAATCCTAAACTCTTTGAAATTTCCAGAAGATTTATTTGCCATGAATGAATCCTAGATTTTTCCAGGGTCAGGCATAGAAGGGAGGCAGAAATAGAACTCGGTCCTCCCTCTACTTGCTTTCCTATCTCCATGCCTAGGTGTAAAGATAAGCTGTCCTGGAAAAACAAAAAAATACATTCTGGGGCTTCCCAAGCATGGTATTGGCCCAGAAATGGCAAGGCCTGTGCTATGGGAAAACAGAATAAAAACAATATGTGTTTGGAGTCAGGGATACATGATTTCAAACTGTCTTTGTTCTATTCACTAACTATATGGCTTTGGACAAGTTATTAACTTCTCTGGCCATTTTCCACAGCTGAACAAGGAGATAATAAAATTTTGTGTTGAGGTTTGAAAAAAAAATCTAAAAACCCTACCTCTTATGAGTATCTGAGGGGAGACTTTGAACTGCTGTGCAGACACCAGCTGAGCCAATGGCCTGGAGACCATGACTTCCCCTCAGCTACGGAGGACCGAGTCCAAAGAGCACGACAGAAGTTAAAAACCCAAGGTTCTGAGGCCATTTTTGTACAGAACTGTAAACACAAAAACTAGAGACAGTGGAAAAACTCAGACCGATAGATGCCACGCTCTAGTCTTAGCACAGATTAGAAAAGCGCTCTTCTTCCGTGGAGAGAAATCAACCAGAGAGCAAAGGAAGGGCTGAAGCTATTTCTATACCCTTCTGAGAATTCTGGGAAGTCACAAGTTCCTGTCTTATGGGCTGAGGCAGAAATGCTGGGAGAGTTAGGTAGTGTTTACTCCACATCTGTTTGACTTTTGGGGTTAGCATGAGTATTAGATGGTGTGATTAAGTATATTTTATAGGCATCCAGCATTCTTCTAAGAAACAAAGAAATCCTGAAAAACAATTGATTTACTGTAGCAAACAATGATAGACCATTGTCTTTGGAGTCCTGCTGTTATTTGACTCTCTTTTATCCATGCACTATCCACCAGCCTGCCACATATCCTCATTTCTCCTTGAAAATGGAATGGGAAAGAAAATAGGAAAGTAAGGGAGGTGAGAAGAATGGAAAGATTGCTGGCTGACTTTTTTTCTAGTTCAGTCCTTAATCTCCTGTGTGGATGCTCATGGTTGAGAAGGAAAAAAAAAAAAAAAAAAAAAAAAGCACTGAAGCCCATTACTACTGCTCAGTCTGAAATCTTATATTAGAAAAGCTTTCAGAGGGGAAAAAAAGAAAGACTTAAATAAAATCCCTTGCCAAGAAGAGTTGCATTGAAGCTTGAAAATGGAACTGATGGCTGCTTATAAATTTGGAGTTAAAGCAAGAGTCCTGAGATATATAAATGCAGTCATTTTATCATTCAGTGTCTTCCATTCATATAAATGGCTCAGGGCCTATATTTGCCAATTCCCATTGAAAAAAATTATGCTTTAAAGTATACCCAGATCAAGATGATCAGATTAGCGTCTTTTCTTTTAAGAGAAAATGACCAAGCATTCCAATTTTAAAGTAAAAATGTGAAAAAAAATGTCAAAAAAAATTTGAAAAACAGTATTTTTGTATTCCTGAATAACCACTTAGGGCCTTAAAGATACTTGAGACAAACACACACCCCAAATCCAAGATGATTCTAAGAATTAATCTACATAAGAAAATACAGTGAGCTTCAGGGCAAGAACATCAAAAACTAATAGATTTGAAATGTAAATACCAGGGATTTTTAGGTAACTTGATTTGCTGCTTTTTAGTGGAAACAAAAAGTACAACTTTAATTTATTTAATATTCCTAAAACATCTGGTGCCTACCACAGACCAGGTACTGTGTTGAGTACTGAGGACACCATGGCTGGAGAGGAATAGTATGATTTGGGATCTGAAGAGGCACAAGAATAAAGGCACTAGTTTGTACATACAGTGTCACACGTGGACCCTGAGAAGGGACACTCATCCAGAAAATATTGCCTGTGTCCATCAGAGGAACAGCAAGAGCACACAAGTAAATAGTGAAGGGGAAGACTTGTGTATCCAAGAGCCCCAGACAGCAGGCCTGGCATACTATGACCTCTGGAGATTGATTTTAATTTTAATTCTTTTATAGAAAAACCACAAATTTCTAAATAAAAGGAGAAACAATTGATCGCAATGTGGTATATACATACAATGGAATGTCTTCAACCTTATTCTTTAAGAAAGAAAGCAGCCCTGCCATTTGCAACAAGTGAATGGACTTGAGATCATTACTAAGTGAAATAAACTAGTCAACAAAAGACAAATATTGCATGATTCTGCTTATATGAGAAATTTTAAATCCCCAAATGCATAGAAGTTGAGAGAAGAATGGTAGCCGAGAGGGGATAATGAGAGCTGTTCAATGAATATAGTTTCAGTTATGCAAGCTGAGTAAGGTCTAGAGAATCACTGCCCAACATAATATCTAGAGTTACAAAGTAACTCTAAAGTAAAGTGTGCATTTTAAAACAGACTGTACCTCATGTTAATAGTCTTAGCACTCACACACACTCACAAATGCAAGGAAATGTTTGGAGGTGATGGATATGCTTAGTAATGTGCATGTGATAAAGGTATGACAGTTGCATGGGTCTGAGCAAAATCATCCAGGTATATATCAATTATATCTCAATAAAGATATTTTTTAAAAGACAGGGAAAAAAGGAAAAATACATTTATCTTGAAATAAAGGACGATTTCCAAATGGCAGAGAGTTTGTTAGCGTATTGAAGGGTGGTCATGGGAAGTGCTCATGCGTTCTAATGGTTGCAGGCCAGATGAATAAGAAGGCCTACCTGTTAGAAAGATAATAGATGCTAGATATACATATGTGAATAGGCATATGTGAATAGGGACACACACATTTATATACACCTGTGTATACACCCAGATACATTTATTTTTCTCTTTTTTTTCCTTCTTTGTTTTCCTTATTTCATTTTCTGTAAGATAGACTTGAAAAATACGCTTGCATTTCTTGAATAATATGGTTTCTTGAATAATATCATGTATTTAATATCCCTTGAATTGTTCCCAAAACAATTTCAAAGAAGATAAGTGAAATTGTTTAAATTTCTCTGCAAGTGAAAAACCACAAGAAAAGAAACAAAATTGTCAACTATCTAGCATCTGGTTGATTTCACGTGTGTGTGCACTTGTGCTTGGGTGAGAGAGAGAGAGAGAGAGAGAGAGAGAGAGAGAGAGTGTGTGTGTGTGTGTGTGTGTGTGTGTGTGTGTGTGTGTGTGTGTGTGTGTGTGGAGGGGGAGGATTAAACTAAGGGCAGAGTCCTAGACTAGAGAATGCATTTCTCATTTCTTTTTAAGATGAAAGCTGCAGTGTATGTCTCAACTATCCAATCAAGCTCCAAGAATAGAAAAGTGAAAACAAGGAAGATTACAGTTACAATACAGAAAACTGAAGCATCTTTTTGACACATTATATTAACTCTTTCTTAGAAGATTTAGTTCTAATATTTTGGCTGCTTTTTTCTCCAGGAGAAAAAAAAATTCTCCTGTGAGTTTCATAAGCTAACAGTTTTCTGAAATATTTGTTAAGAATATATTAGTGGGTATCGCACATTTTAGGAAGACAGGAGTAGATTTTTGCAAGTTCACTCACTCTATCAATATTTTAAAATAAACAGAAGGCTGAAGAAGTGCATAGACAAAGATCACTGAGTCTTTTTTCTCTAGCTATTGGAAATACTTATTATAAAGCCTTCGTGAAATATAACCTAGGCTGAATTTTAAGTAGATTTCAATGTTTTCTTTCTGAGGATAGCATCTGGAGAACAATCTGGCTTCATTTCCCATAATAAGATGCCTTTTGCAGACTGATATTTCAAAACACACCTTACAATCATTAGAAAGTATAGAACAGTTATCAGAACCCAAATTTGCCTGTGTTCATCAAATGATAAATATTTTTAGTAGAACTGTCCATATCAGCTATCAAGAGAATTATATATACATACATATAGAATATGCAGCTTTTCTGGTTCATTTTGACAAAAACTTCAATGATAACTGATGTAACTGGTTGTCGAATCCTGGTTTTGGTTGTAAATGGAATGAACCAGATTTGTGGGGTGGGGTGGGGTGGGTAGGACTAGACTAGGACGTCTGCTCCCCAGTCTAAAAATGCTAGCGATCAAACCTTTCGCCTTGTAAGATCTGTGTCCCAAGCAGCTTCTTCTCTGAGCGCTCAGCTTCTTGAATTTTTTTTTTGAACTCCTCAACATGCCATAGTCTCTGTCTCATCCCTTGGTCTTCAACCGATGTAATTTTTCTGCCTAATATAATCTCACTCTTTCTCTCAACTTTTCTCTCAACTTTTAAAGTGTTGCTTTAAATAGCACTTACTCCAGGATAGCTCCGCTTATACCCAGTGTTCATGTCATTTCTCCCGCGAATGCTTTCACAGTATCCAACATTTTCCCTGATCAGAGCATTCCCACACTCTTGTGATTGGCCATCTCCTATCAGTCCCATTAGATGAAAAGCACTGTGAAGAGAATGTCTTCTATCTTGTCGCCACTGTGTAAAGTACCTACCATAGGCCCCCACTGAATATTTTTTAATGAAACATTTCCTGTCATACGAGATGGTAACACTATTAGAGAATTATGAAAAAATGAGGGGGAAAATGGATAGGTGGAGTATTAAGATGAGATAGAGGGGTCTGGCCCAATACATAGCAGATATTAGTAGGTGTATTAGAAGTGCCAGCCAAGGATTTCAGGTAGGTGTCCCCGAGAAAAGCATGTCTTCATGCAGGTGTCTGGTTTGGGTTTTCAAGAACCTAGTAGGGGGACTAGCATACAGATTCCAGAGTCTTGTCCTTAGGAAGATTGTCCAGCTCAAGAAAGAAATTCATCCCAAAGGAACACAATTACTGGAATCAATGTATAATGCAAATATTTGGGCTTCAAAATCAAGGTCAGAACACTTTTATTAGGTCTGCAGCACAAAGTCAGAGTAGGGCCAGAGCAAAGCATTGGATGTAAAACCTAGGAATCGTTTAATTTCCTAAAACTCAGGAAAACAATTGGTTCTAAAATCTGGAGAAAAGCTGGGTCTACAAATAGAGGCTAACAGCTCCTCATAGGTAACCTGAGGGATTTGAAGACAAGGGCCAAGGAAATCATACCCGTCAAGCAATTCAGTCAAACCGATTTGACTGTCAGTCTTCCTCTTCTGGCTGCTTTGCATAGGCTATTCATTAGGCAATCCATGTGGATGCCAGGGAGGGAAATAAAGTAAGAACAGTTTCCCACATGTATTATATTTGTCGTCCCCTTGAAGGATTGTGTACTTACCCTAGGCCTAAGTTGTTTACAAAGAACTTTGGTCCTTCTCAAGATTATATTGGTTTTATTGGCACATAACATTCTTTAAGAGATATTCCTTGTCAGATTTGGTCTGAGTCCATTCCACAGAATTTCTGTGGAATAGAACTTGCTCATGATATTTCACTAAATGTTACTCTGGTTTCCATCATCTTTGCTGAGACTACAAGTTAGAGCCTCCATGACAGAGCTCCTTGAATAAGCCAGAAAGAAATCAGTCAGATCCACTACAAAAGATCACTGCCTTAGGCCAAAAATCCAACCAAAAATATAGACAAACGTAATCGAATTAGGAAATTCATTATGACAACCTTATAGAGTTTTATCTAGAAATCAATATTTCTTCACAATGGAATTGAGCCCTAGAAGTGGATCTGACTCATACTACAAAATGTTTATTGAATGTTGACATTTTCCTTTCAACATGAAGATGGAGGAAGAGACTCCATAGTAGAGAATCACAGCACATTCTGAGAGCTGAGCAGCAAAGTTACTTGATTGAAGAGCTCCAAGAGGATTTTCTGCTGGATGTTCAACAATTTGAATAAGAGCCACAGCTTATGAATGTTGGATGCTGATGTTCTTTCTCCTCACTAGCAGCTGTGAGAAGAGACAGATGTGTTTTAAAAAGGAAGCGGCAAGAGGCTATAAGGAGAAAGGGGTCAGTGATTTTTTTTTACTGTTAACAGCATTCACCATTCTAGTGAGATTTGTCCAAATATCTCCCTATCTCAATAAACTCTGAGCTTACTTCTAGGAGAGGCAGCATTCTACTTTCCTCCTTATCACTTATGTGGCTCAGAAAACAGGGATTCATTAAATATTTGTGGAACTATTGAGTGTGTAAATGAAAATTTTCCTAGAAGCACTGTGTTGGAAAGCTCGTCTTCCCTTTCCTTAAGTAGCAGGAAAGGAAGAATCAGCACGATGAAGGCAGTCACTCAGAAATAGGTCCATCAAGAGGCTTGTTGGTCAGCATAGATGAAAAAGGTTTGTAACCTGATGGAAGTGTTCCCATGACCTTCCCAATGCCTTCGGCCTTCTCTTTACTCCTCAGAACACTTCCCTGCCTTTATCATAGCTCTTTCTCATTTAAAGAATTCGATGTATCCAGTCATGGAGGAGGGAAAGTAGGAATAGAAAAGTATCACACTTCTTGAAGTTGTATGTTCAACACATGGCTTTATGTGTATGATCTCACTTAAACCTCAAGCAATCAGAAAAAAATGGGTATTAGTGCTCTGACCTCTGGGCAGATAGAGGCAACTAAAGAAAAAAGAGGTTTGGCACCCTGGTGGCTCAGGTGGCTCCCCTGTGCCTGTGGAATAGTCCATATGCAGCCTAAGGACCCACATTTGAGGCCTGAGGTGAGGTGGGGGCCAATTCAAATGAACAACTAAATAAATAAAATACTTCTTCCTCCTATTGCTTCCTTCCTGTTTGCCTGCCCTCCTTCCTTAAAAAAAAAAAAAAAAGTGGTTAGTCAACTGGCTCAAAATTATATAGCTAACCAGCGAATTCTGGTTACAGCATTCTCACCTTTAGCCACAGAGAAACTTCACAAGTTTGCCTCATCTCAGAATCAGAATCATGATCTTGTCATTTTGTTACCAGAAGTGAGAAAAATATTTTCTGAATAGACAGCACTTTAGAAACTAAAGTCCATTTGTTCCACTGAAACCCCCTGCTATTCTGAAGGCATGTAAGGTCAAATGCAGACTCTGGTAATGATCTTAAAGCATTTTCAAGTCCCCCAGATCTGAATTAAGAGATTTGTCCAAGTGCGGGAAAGTCAAGCCGGGGAAGGCAGGGCCTGCTGCTCTGCTCTGAGGGGACTCTGCTCATCCCCCTTCCCTTCCTTTCCAATGTCACAACCCTCCTGTGAGCAATCATTTCTAACTGCAGTGTCCTCCCACTTGTCACAAGGTCTCCATTCGCTTGACCATAATAAGCAATTTGCTCTAATCCATGAATAGAAATTGGAATTTAATTCATTTTAGAAGCATTTCAAGAAGGGGGATGCTTAAATAAGCTATCTGTGTCCTCTGCATTGCCATTGAAGGTTAATCGCTACCCAATATGCATACTTGAGCTCCAAACTATGTTCTTGAGAAAATGGAATAATTAAACCACAAGTGGCAATTACTCGTATTTTAGTAGGCTTCTTGCTATTGCAACATTATTAACTAATATCTTTCTGAAGCTGCCATCCAGCTCTCAAATTTCTATTTCCAAATATGTGTGCTATTAATTTCTGTTCATATTTTGTTCAATATGAAATGGAGAGAGAACATCATCTGATTGAAATCCGCAGTCAGTATCTTGTGCTCTGGCTCATTCTCCCTGTAAACCTCCTTACTTCAGATTTGTCTTCACTTGAATGTATGTCTAAACTTGAATGCATTGTACTTGAATATATTCTAAGGCAGAAACAGTGCCTTACTAGAAATAGTTTACATTTTATTTTAGAATCAGGGTTTTGGTACATCCATGGAGAGTGAATGTTTCACAACCACTTAAAATTCTGTTTTCAAAGACTATTAACATGGGGAAATGGTTGTAACATAAAATACAGGTGGAAAGATTTGTCAGAGTTTGAACATCATTTTCTATACATAAATCTACTTCTGCCTAGATGTGTACATATGAAAATTGATGGAAAAGACATGCCAAGTATCTCTGAATAATGTTTTTGGATGGTGTTTAATTTCTTGCTTTTTTTTTAACTCTTCCATAGTTCATACTTTTTTGTAATAGATGCATATTACATTCATACATTATTATGCTTATTAGACATGAAATGTCTTATTTAAATCTCAAACTCTAAAGATAGAGCTGAAATCTCCCTTAAATACCCTACCATTTCAATCCTCTGCCCAGAATTAGCATTGTTACTAATTTTGATAAATACCAGGGCTTCCCAATAGTGACAATATGGGTGTTTGGGGTAAGATAGCTCTTTTGGGGACAAAGTGCTGCTCCACTCATTGTAGGAGTTTGTGTAGCATCCTTGGTTCCTGCCTCCTAGATTCCAGTAGCCCCAGCAACCAAAAATGTCTCCAGACATTGGCAGATTGTCCTGTGAGGGGAAGATCACTTGCCCCCAGTTGAGAACACTGCTGCTCAGCGCACCAGACCTTTGTTCTCTGAGTGGCACATGTACACACTCACAGAGAAAGGTATAGTCACAAGTAAATGGTGATGTTCTCTTCATGTCTGTAATTGTTTTTTTAAATATTCAATGTTGTGTCTTAGTGGTTTTTTTTTTAATAAGTTAATACATATAACTCTTCAGACTTACGTTAGTAATCAGACCACAAATAGGAAATATATGCAATCAGAATCCAGACAAAATCTTTAGGAAGCCCCACTCTACATAAATATATAGTACAGAAAGTGAGTCTGGGATATCTTTTACCCTCTGATGAAAGCAAGAGTCCTCTGAGAGCCAAATTAAAAGAAAATGAAAAAGAGTGAGGTTATAGGGTGGCCTCTCAAGGTGGACTATGTGGAGGGGGAAAGTGAATCTTGAAGTACAGGGGCAGTAGCTGTCAGTCCTAAGGTCAAAACTAATCAAAGAATCTTCTGAATTAATGTCTTATCACCAGCTATTATAATCTAACATTAAGCAATTCCTTGTCCTCTTTCTCCAACTAAACCTGCCATTACAATCCTCTTTCTTTGATGACTGAAGAAATCTCAGAACCCACAGGATTTAACGTTTGAAATAAGAATAAAATTTTAAAACAGAATATAGGTAATTCCTCTCCTCTAAGTATAACAGTAACTTCATCAAGGAACAACAATCACATGAAAGATGTTTCACGTTCCTTATTATGAGGGAAATTCAAATCAAAACAACAATGAAATATCTCATACCTATGAGAAAAGGGAACCCTTATACACTGTTGAGGGGAATGTAAATTGGTGTAACCATTATGAAGAACTGTGTGGAAGTTCCTCAAAAAAATGAGAATAGAAATTCCACACAATCCCATTATCCCACTCTCAGTATTTACCTGGAGTATTGCTTAGCTATCAAAAAAATAAAATAAAGCAAAAAAATAAAGAAAGAAAGAAAAGAAAAGAAAAAGAAAGGAAAGAAAGAAATTCTGCCATTTGCAACCACACTGGTGGACCTGGAAGGAATTATGCTTTGTGAGATAAGTCAGAGGAGAAAAACATATTATTTCACTCATATGTAGTATACAGAGAAACAAAACAAATGAACCAAATCAAACAAAAATAGAGTTTTAGTCTGCAAAGTCAAATTAGTTGTTACCAGAAGGAAAGGGGGGGATGGAAAATTGGAAAAAATGGATTAATTCTATGATGAGGGAAGAGCTAACCTGGTGGTGGACTTAATCTATTCTCTATAGATGTTGATTTACAAAGATGCATACCATAAACCTATAGGATATTATGATGCAATGTTCCTTTGATTAAGAAAGAAAGAAAAAAAAGAAAGCAAATAAACCGAGCACACCTGTTGTTCTCCAGATGCTCCCAACCCCAGGTGCTTCTCCCTTGTCCCAATTCCAGTCCTTCTTCCAGAGATAATGACTGACTCTCCTGGCTTTTAGATGACCAAATTCTTGCCTTTCTCTATGGTGTGCTCCCTATGTAGGCATTCCCAAACATTAAGACAACTTTGCCTATTCTGCATCTTATTTAAATAGCATTGTGTTGTTCCTAAAATGCTGATGATAGCTCTGATTTGGTTATGTTCTTTACTAAAGCTTTGATGTTGGTGAATATACAAAATTCATTTATGCATTCTAAATGCTCTGGATAGTTGGAGTTTTCTAATATTAATTATGGCAATTCTGCTGTACCTGTAGATACCTATATGGCCTTTGGGTATATGTGCACATGTTTCCTAGGTTGTCTATTTTTAGATGTTAACCATTTCAGAAGATATGTAGGTGATTTAAATTCTAGAGAGTATTGAAGAAAATTTCCCATTGCTTCACATCCTCACCAACACTTGAATGTCCAAAACCATTATAATATTTTATGTAGCTTTTGCCTTTTAATGTTATACAATAGCACATAAAATTCCACAAATAATATAGATCGTATACAGTCTTGTCTTCACCAGTTCAGACTGCTGGAATAGAATACAATAGACTGGGTAACTTATAAATAACATAAATTTATTTCTCACAGTTCTGGAGGCTGAAAAGTCCAAGATTAAAGTGTGAGCGGATTCAGTGTCTGGTGGGGACACGATTCCTGGATGACAGATTATCATCTCTGTGTTATATCCTTATGTTGTGGAATGGTCAAGAGAGCTCTCCAGGGTTTCTTTTGTAAGAGTAATTCTACTCTTGAGCTCCACCAGCATAACTTAATCACCTCCCCAATGGCCTTCATCGTAATGAATACAACCACATTGAGAATGAAGGCTTCAATATAAATTTTGAGGCTACATCAATGTTTTGTCCAAACAGCCTCTGAACTGAATGAATACTAGATGAAGTTGTCTGAATGAGCCCCTCCTCCTCCCTGGGTGAGGATTTTTATAGATTTCTCCATCTTCCCTGGAGAGTCAGAAATTTGTGGGAAGAGATGAGGATCAGGTTACCAAAGGCAGTTAGGAGAATGTTAGGATCTGAGCCAGAAAACCTCTTAAAGTGCCCAGTCCCCAAACTCGAGGTTAGCTAGAAATCTTGTTCCAAATATTTAAATAAAATTAGCATCAAAGCCAAGAAAACCAAACAGAAAACAAAATGCCATTATAAACTCAAACACTGGACCAAAATGGAACTCATCCAATTTCCTCCCTGCCCACATCTGCTCCTTCCACAGTCTGCATCTCAGTCAATGACATCACTATCCACCCTGTGTTCTAAATCAGAGAGACTCTTTTTATGTAATTCTCCCCCTCCTTCACCACCCACACCCAATAACTTTTTCTCAAATTTGTCCACTTCTTTCTCTGTCCCCATTTCCAACATCTTAACATCCAAGTCCAGGACACACTCAGTGCTTGTCTGGACACTATGACGGTCTCCCAACTGCTCTCACTGCATCCATTACATTTCAGACTCCAGTGATAAGGATATGTTTTCTTTCTTCATCAACCTAACAGTGCTCAATTCATAGTATTGTATTTGGTACATCATTGAGTGGATTTATTCTTGTTTCTCTTCAGATTACCATCATTGTGATTTTAAATGCTAATCTGGTTGCATTCCTACCAACCTTTCAATCTTTCAATGGTTCCTCATTGCTTTTAGGATAAAATTCAAGCTATTTAGCATAGTTTACAAGATTCTAAGTTATCTTCCCCTGGCTTGACTCTCAAGCTTTATCTTTCACAGTTTTTTCCTCTTGAGCCCCATGCTCTAGTTATGCTGAATTCTCATCAGAACCTAGAATGTCTTTGCTTTCTCTTGTCCCTGCGTCTCTGCACATGCCATTTTCCCCTCTGGAACACTTCCCTAGTGGCTGTTTCTCCCATAAGAGTCATATGAGCTGTTTACCAATATATTGACTCTTCCTCTATGCCAGCATATTAGTGTTGCCCCTTTATAATTATGGGTGGCCTTGTCCATCTCTTTTTGGCTAATGATTGAAGAGCCAGCAGAGAAGTCATTGTACATTTTGTTTTTGTCTCACTGAACATGGAAGCAGAGTTGGAGTCCCCCTTCCTTTGAGTCTCCAAGTCTGATCCACAACAAACAAGCACAATGAGAAGGAGAGAAATCCTTGATATTTTCAAGCCAAACTCTCTTTTAGATTTTGGGAAGTTTATTACTGCAGCAGAACTTGATCTATTCTGCCTGATAACTCCATGCTCCTTAATCACCCTTCCCTAACACTGAGTCACAAGAATGTGTCCTTCAGATTCCCACTTTGCTAGTCCTTGACTCATCAGATCAGGACTAAGGGCCCACCTGTATGCTTCTATAAAACACATCTCTCACTTCCTTTATAATGGCAACATCTACTCAGCATTATAATTACAGATCTGATGCTATTGATTTCAGCACTTACAAAAGTTTAATGTGCATTTGAATCACCCATGAATCTTGTTAAAACGCAGGTTTGATTCAGTAGACAGCAGATGCATTCTCCAATTCTAATGAGCCCCAGCTGCTATTAATCCTTCTAGTCCTACAAACACAGTCCTACCACTTATCTGTCTTCTCCCTTGAGCTAAAAGCTCTCTGAAGACAGGCAGCTTATTATTGTCTAGTTGCGCTATCACATGAATCTATGAAAGAAAGTTGCTAGTTAGGAAAATGAATGAATGAATGAATGAATGAATGAATGAATGAATAAAGTCTCCTAGGCAGCAGTGGGGCATCAACTGAGAACAATTTCTGCATCTGAGGAGAAAGAGTGAGTAGTTTTTCTCTGCTTTGACTGGGGAGCTTGGCTGGGACATACAGTAGACACAGTAAAACAGGGATTATTGATTTGATATAGTGAGGTCATCAGTGAAAAGTTGGTTATGGGGTTATGGGGTGGAGACAGAAAGAAATAATCAGTTCACTTCTGAACATGGAGGAGATGGGAATTCAAGGATGCTTACTTGCTAACGAGGAGGCTGTATGGCTGTCACTATAATGAAAGGCAACAGATGTGGTATTTTAAGGATTCATAACTCACATTTCTAGACAATATTGACATTAAGATAATTTTGATTGTTAGTAAAAAAGTCCATGTCCTCTTCATCCAAATGTCAATTCACAAAGACCGAAACTATTGTACGTTGTGCAAGCTGTGTGTGTGTGCGTGTGTGTGTGTAGGGAGCGATTTAGAGATGCCTTAGGAAGATTCAGTGACATTGGGGCTGAGCAGTCACATGATCTTAATGCTGATAGGTATTAAAAACTTGGGGAGGACACATTGATTCCCAAATCTGCTGTCTCTCAGAAGAAATG